>JAZHFQ010000581.1:0-20568 GCA_038387885.1 Spodoptera picta | reverse complement strand
GTAAACAAAGTGCGTGACACTTCATTTAGTTTGTAAACTCTTTGGTTTGTCAAATAGCTAATCTATGGAGTAAGCTGTCATATTGAATGACAGTGAAAAATATGAAAAGTAAAATGGTTACTTGTTATGTACAAGTAAGATTGATTTTTAATGTAATTATAATTATTAATAAGAAATGGTGAAACAATAGCTTTAAATGTTGTTTCTCTTTTCAGGTAAAATTAGTGTATAGTTATTAGTAAAGAATGTTTTGTAAAAGTTTTAAAATTTGTATTTGGAAATAGGTAATAAAATAAAATTGTCTCTTTTCAGAGCAACTAAACATTGGATATAGTTTTACTGTTCAACATCGTCTAAGGACAATATAATAAATAATATCCTATTATAAAACAACATTTCTACAGCTGGTTACCTGGAATAATGGAAAAATATAAATTTGAGTTCATGGTAAAAGCTAGTGATGATGTAAAAACAAATATAATTTGTGTAACGACAGTTACGGATTCAGATGGCCGAACCTTTGCGATCCCAGATAAGTTACAACCTGCAAAATTACATACTGGAATAGTAGAAACACAAATCTTTCAGAAAGTTAAGGCAACTTTGCAAAAACGACACGAGAAACGACAAGTGTGGATATCCATGAATCCGGAGATGAAGGCGGTTTATTGTGATGAAGAAGGAAATAAACAATTTATGGGATACTTATTGGAGGAACAAACAAAACCACAAACTTCTACAGCAGGAATTTCGGAAGAATCTCTAACTAGAATCATGGAAAACTTCGCAGACATAAAGAAAGATTCATCAAAATCTTTTAATATGGCAAAAATGGTAGAAAAATTTGTTATACAAAAATTCAATAGCAAGATTACTAATGTGACCCAGTGGATGACTACCTTCGAAAAAGAATGTGTCCGTGTAGGAATAGAAGAAGATGTCAAGAAAATAGAAATTTTTAGGTTATTTATAGAAGGTTCTTGTTTAGATTGGTATAGTTCCATGCTTATAAAGCATACTATAAATTCAGAATGGGCAGTGTGGAAGAAAAACTTTTGTGAAACTTATGCTGATAAGGGTTGGTCACCAATCAGGTATGCAATGTTATTTAAATACAGACAGGGCTCATTGGAATGTGCATTAAAGAAAGAGAGACTACTTTTAGAAATAAATAAGTCCATAGATAAACCTACTTTGATTGATTTGATTGCCACTGGACTACCGAATTTTATAGTAGATAAAATTGATAGGAATAGTTTAAAGGAAACTGAAGACTTATTCCAAAATTTAAGAAGGTTAGAGCACATGGTAAAAAAGTCGTTTGATAAAAAAATAGAATATTCCGAAAGTAAAATTAAAGAGAAAAATGTAAAACCCTTGGTTAATCCGTGTAAAATATGTGAAAAAGAGAATAAAGGTATACGTTATCACCCTGAATCTCAATGTTGGTTCAAAAATAATGATAGGCCAAAAAAGGATCAAATAAGGAGTGTTAACAATTCAGAATTAGAGTTAGAATTAAATGAAATTGATCAAAAAAACTAATAGTACCGCCATTAATAAAAATTAAATTACTAATAAATGACACTTTGGAAATATCAGGAATCTATGATTCAGGATCTAATGTGTCTTTAATAAATTCAAGATTATTGTCTTTAAAAAAAATACATACTAATGACAATAATGACAATAATGCAGGCTTAAAAACGATTAATGGCGTAAAAAAATCGATAGGGATGGTAACTTTAAAAATTAAAATTTTCGAGATTGAAAAACATGTTAATATTTTTGTTATAGATGAAGACAACTTCGATTATGATTTCTTAGTTGGGTTAGACTGTATACAAAAATTTCATTTAACTCAAAATGAGAATTTAAACATCATCCAAAATGTCCTAATCAATAATAATAGAGACTACTTAGAAAATAATAAAAAACAACCTATAAACACTAAAGAAATTCCTGGCAGTACAGGTAGTGAAATAGGAAATAAACAAGATATATATTGTAAAAAAAAGGTGTGGATATAACAAAGAAAAATAAAAGGGAAACTATTGTTCATGAGTTTAGTATAAACTTTAATGAAAATATTATAGTCGAAAATTTTAATATTTCAGTAAATAAATTAAACCCACAGGAAAAATCTGAAATTGATAAATTGATATCCAAATATAATTCAGTTTTCGCTAAAGACAAATATGATATAGGGACTGTTAAAGGCTACGAAGCCCATATTGATTTGTTGATAGATAAATACTGTAGTAAAAGACCGTATAGATGCTCTATTGAGGATATGAAAGAAATCGAGCAACAAATATCAAAATTATTACAAAATAATTTAATCGAGGAATCATATAGTCCTTTTGCTGCTCCGGTAACACTAGCATTAAAAAAAGAAGATGGAAGGAGATCAAGGCTTTGTATAGATTTTCGCGAATTAAATAAAATCGTAGTCCCCCAATCGCAACCATTTCCGTTAATCGAGGATTTGATGGTTAAAACAAGAAAATGTAAAATTTTTTCAACATTTGATGTAAACTCTGCATTCTGGTCTATACCACTTAGAATTGAAGATAGACACAAAACGGCATTTGTTACTCAAGAAGCACACTTTCAATGGACTTGTTTACCTTTTGGCTTGAAAACTTCTCCCGCTATTTTTCAGAGAATACTGAGTAGCATAATAAGAAAGCATAAATTGTCAAACTTTACTGTCAACTACATTGACGATATTTTAGTATTTTCTGAAACATTCGAAGAACATATTAAACATGTGTCTTTGTTATTGGAAGCAATTTTAAAAGAGGGTTTCAAATTAAAATTTACAAAATGTAACTTTGCGCAGGACTCTGTAAAATATCTAGGGCATATAATAAAAAACAATACAGTTACTCCATTGAAAGATAATTTGATTGCCATAAAAGAATTCCCTATTCCAAGAACACAAAAAAATGTCCGCCAATTTTTGGGAAAAATTAATTTCTATGGAAAATATGTCCCAAATATTTCAATTATATTGGATCCTTTACATAATTTGTTAAGAAAAGGAGAAAAATTCGTTTGGTCTGATAAATGTCAAAAATCCTTTGATACTATAAAAAAACTACTTTGCTCAAAACCAATTCTAGCTATCTTTGATCCAGACTTTCCAATACACATTTATACAGATGCTAGCATTCAAGGTATAGGTGCGATTTTAAAACAAATTCAACCTAACGGTGATGAAAAACCTTGTGCATATTTTTCAAAAAAGTTAAACGACTCCCAAAAAAGAAAAAAAGCCATATATCTTGAGTGTTTGGCAATAAAAGAGGCGGTAAAATACTGGCAACACTGGCTTATAGGAAAAACATTCACGGTTTTTACAGACCACAAACCTTTAGAAAAAATGAATATTAAAGCCCGAACGGATGAAGAACTGGGAGATTTAACGTACTATTTGTCGCAATTCGATTTTAAAATAATATATTCTCCAGGAAAATATAATATAGAGGCAGATACATTAAGCAGAAACCCTGTGTTAGAACCGTTTGAAAATCAAGACAGCAGTTTAAAAGTAGTAAATTTTGTTAGATTAGAAGACATTCAAAATGATCAAAATAAAAATGAGGATATAAAACAAAATATGAACAAACTTATTTTCAAACATAATATATATTATAAGAAGATAGGAAAATATGAAAAGATTGTACTAACTGAGGAATTTAGTAAAATGATTATAAAAAGAGTACATCACCACTACTGTCACATAGGAAGACAACAAATGGAAAAAAAAATTAAGCCTTTTTATCAAGCTAAAAACTTATTAGATAATATAAAAAAACATTGTGAAAACTGTGATGTCTGCTTAAAGAACAAATCTAGAGGAAAATACAAATTTGGACTTATGTCTCACTTAGGTCCCGCTACCTATCCATTCGAAATAGTGTCCATAGACACCATAGGGGGATTTGGTGGTGCTCGTTCAACTAAAACATATTTACACCTTCTAGTAGATCACTTTACCCGCTACGCCTTTATTTTGACATCCAAAACCCAGACTGCGAGTGATTTTATAAAACTTGTCAAAAAAGTAACACAAGATTATAAAATAAACTTAATTCTAACAGACCAATATCCCGGTCTAAATTCAAAAGATTTCAAATTTTTTTTAGAAAAAGAAGATATATCTATAGTTTTCACAGCAGTAAATGCACCATTTTCAAATGGATTGAACGAAAGGTTAAACCAAACGTTGGTTAACAAAATTCGTTGCAAGTTTAATGAAAAAAAGGACAAAATTGCTTGGACAACTATTGCTCACGAATGCACTGAAAAATATAACGAAACTGAACATAGTGTGACAGGGTTCTCTCCAAAATATTTATTGGAGGGAAAAAATGTTGACATTCTACCAGACGAACTGAAGCAAAATATAACACATAATCATCTATTGCGAGACCGAAAAATTGCGTTAGAAAATAGTATGAAATCCCACAATTATAATAAACAAAGATTTGATAAAAACAGAAAACATTATGAATTAAAAGTTGGAGATTTTGTGTATGTGGAAAACGGAAACCGGTTAAACCGAAAAAAATTATACGAATTGAAAATAGGACCTTATCAAATAGAAGACAAAATATCCAATTCAATCTATAAAATTAGCACAGGTCACAAAAAACCAGAGTCGAATCTCTTTCATATAACAAAACTTATTCCAGCAATAGAGTGACACAATAGACTTTTGTAAATTAGAAGGGGGGGAGATGTAAACAAAGTGCGTGACACTTCATTTAGTTTGTAAACTCTTTGGTTTGTCAAATAGCTAATCTATGGAGTAAGCTGTCATATTGAATGACAGTGAAAAATATGAAAAGTAAAATGGTTACTTGTTATGTACAAGTAAGATTGATTTTTAATGTAATTATAATTATTAATAAGAAATGGTGAAACAATAGCTTTAAATGTTGTTTCTCTTTTCAGGTAAAATTAGTGTATAGTTATTAGTAAAGAATGTTTTGTAAAAGTTTTAAAATTTGTATTTGGAAATAGGTAATAAAATAAAATTGTCTCTTTTCAGAGCAACTAAACATTGGATATAGTTTTACTGTTCAACATCGTCTAAGGACAATATAATAAGTAATATCCTATTATATATATTTGTATGTCTTAGCATAGACAAAACATAGCGCACTGTTGTTTACCTTTAAGATCTATATTTTTGTTACCTATGTTTTACAAATAATAAATGATTGATTGATTGATTGATTGATTATCTGTATGAATATTATATATTAATCAAAAATCAAAGCAAATTCGTTCGATCAGTGAATAAAAATATATCTATTATTTAGTATCCATGCACAAATCATCTTTCTTATAGATAAACACAGATCAGCAATGACAAATTTAAATTCTGATTTCTATTGTAGCATTAGACTCGTACACATCAAGTAACCTTAACTTTCACTATATCTACACCAATTAGTCAAAACTACAATAACTAATTACAATATCCTTCCACTCACACTGATAATAATTTACTACAAACTTTGGTAATATCGGATCGCAATGCACTATGACAATCTACGCCGTAGACATTGCTACGCCGTAGACATTACTACGCCGTAGTGAGATTGTAGAAACTATTTTACTACGAAGGTGATATAGCAGACGTACTTAATTGTAAAACTCATTAGCAGCATCTATTTACACATGACTTAATATGCTTTTATATTAAATAGAAATAATTACAGTGAGGCTAATTTGTCTTCAAAATACTTTGAACTCAAAATACTGATATGTTTAATTTTTATATTTATGAATGATGGAATTTCAGTTAAATAATAGCATATATTATTAGTTCGGGATTGTGGGTGATAGGGTGTAAAATTGCTTTTTAATGTTTTAGAAATATCTACCCACAATTATGTAAATTAATTGCAAATCTTTTCATTCGTTCTATTTCGATGTACATTTTGAATAGCTATTTTCATGGCTTTATTTTACATTGGTTTTGTCTTATTACTAAAAGTTAAATTATGTTTTGAATATACCGAACATAAATTATACTATGTGAGTGTATGAATAGCAAAATTTAATTTGTATTTTATAAGATCTCTTGAATGGCTTCCATCACAATCACAAAAAACAATATTCTGTTTTTTATAGTGCTGTATCAAATTCAACATTAGTCAAATTGATTTTATTTTACTATTATTTAGTCTGACTATACTAGCTTTATACTAAATAGCTTGACTGACTGCCTCGTTTGCCGATTGGTCGCAAGTGTAATTGTTGGGCAAGGAGTTTCTCAATGGAAAAAGTACTACTGTTTTTTTTTTTAATTTGTCAGTAGCAGCACGGAGTCTGGAATTGTGTTCGGTATATGGCAATTGGCTAACCCTCTATTACATGGGACTCGTAACATGAATAATGACAAGTGAGTGTTACATTGTACAGTGGCATTAAGCGACGTATTGTGCACCTCTGTTTCCCCTTCGGAGTAATAAAATAAATAAAAATAAAAATAAAAAAGCCTTGTATTTCCCAATTAAAAAGAAATATACATTTCCAAAAAAATAAAAATAGAAAGCATATCGTTTTATATCATGTTTCATTTTAGGGAACCCCTGAGGTGAAGGCCTCCTCCAGAGACTGCCATCTTTCTCGATCTTTTGCTGTATCTAGCCAGCGTACTCCAGCCACACGTAGGATTTCGTCATCCCATCGTGTGTGCGGTCTTCCTCTTTTCCTTTTTCCTATTGGTCCTTTCCATGTTGTAATTATTTTTGTCCATCTATTGTCTTGTAACCTTGCTACATGACCTGCCCATTTCCACTTTAGTCTAAGTGCATATGAAACTGCGTCAATTGCTTTGGATTTCGCTCTGATTTTTGAGTGACGGATTCTGTGTTGTTTTTTGATATTGAACATGCTACGCTCCATTCCCCTTTGGCACGAGATAATTTTGTTCTTAACAGCGGTGCTATATTTCCATGTTTGACATGCATATGTTAAGCATGGGAGCAGATTTGAATCCATTACTTTCTTTTTTAGTTCCACTGGGAGGTCGCTTTTGAACACTTCTTTAAGACTCCAGTATTTATTCCAAGTCTGATTAACTCTCCGTTCTACCTCTAATAAGTTACTGTTTTTAGCGAAAGAGATCTGCTTTCCCAAGTATATGTATTCCTTGACGTATTCGAGAGATATGTCATTGGCATTTATAGGTTTTTGTGTACTGTTAGTCATAATTTTTGTTTTTGACGAGTTCATTTCAAGACCCACTTGTATGCTTGCAAGGTGCAGTGTAGTTATCATGTGTTGTAGTTGGCTAGAGCATTCAGACACTATAACTATATCGTCTGCGAATCTTAGGTGATTAAAGTATTTCCCTTGTATGTATATGCCACAGCCATTCCAATCCAGCTGTCCAAAAACTGTTTCCAAAACAGAAATAAAAAGTGTAGGGGATAGTGGGTCTCCCTGCCTTACTCCTCTTTTTATATCTATTAGTGGACCTAAAGTTTCTAATTTCACCTTGCTAGTACATTTTTCGTAGATGTTTTTTAAAACTTCGATATATTGTCTCTCCACGTTATGTTTTCTTAGCGCGTCCCATATACTTGAGTGTGATAATGTGTCGAATGCTTTTTGATAATCGATAAAGGCGACATATAGAGATCTCTGCTGTTCTTGATATTTCTCTATTAGGAGCTCTAAAGTATGTATGTGGTCGACTGTAGAGAATCCTTTCCGGAACCCTGCTTGTTCTACCGGTTGGTGAAGTTGTATGGTAGAGCTTATTCTTTTTTCAATAACTGATGAAAACAATTTGTAGAGGCTTGGCAATATACTAATAGGCCTGTAGTTTGAAATATTTTTTGGGTCTCCTTTTTTATATATCAATATTATGTTGGAGTCTGACCATTGAGAAGGTGTGGTAGCAGTATCAAGTATACGATTAAATAAAAGCGTGAGTGGGTGGCATAATATTGGCGCTCCATGTTTTAATATCTCGTTTGATATTTTGTCAATGCCAGGACACTTGTCTACTTTTAGGTTTTTTATGTTGGTCAGAATCTCTACTTCTTGTACAGGTTCTATTTCGGTAGTGTCATTGTTTTCTGTATTTTCTTGGGTTGTCTGGTGACCTCTGCTCGGCGTTGTTGGAGTGTCATATAAATTTTTGTAATATTCGGTAGCTATTGTAAGGATTTCGTTTCTGTGCTGGGTTATTCTCCCTAGGTTATTCAAGCTGTCGATCCAATTCTTGTGAGTTTGTAGTTCCTTTCGCGCTTTTTTTAAACTTCCAGAGGTTTTTAGGTGAATAAGCAGGGTGTTTTTTCTATAGTTAAGGTAGTCATTTCTTATATATTTACTAGTAAGCTTATATAGCGCTTTTAGCTCGTTTTTCATAGTTCTTGTTTTGAATTGAGTTCTTTGAAGTTGTTGCCTTCTCTCGAGGAGAGATTTAGAGCGCTCTGATAATTTTGCGTTTGTATGATTCCTGGTTGTTGGGGTTATTTGTTGAAGACTTTTGTTAATTGCGTTTACAATTTTATCATAGTAGCTCTGAATTGTGTCGGGGCTTTTTGTTTCTTCTAATAATTTAATGTTTTGATAGAGATTATTCTTGAATTCCATTATTTCCTTCTCGCTTTGTAAGGTTTTGTAACACCTGCTAGTATAGTTTGCTCTACTTCTTTTTATATTGGTTAGCGTTAGTGTTGATCTAACCAATCTGTGGTCAGATGGAAAATTTATGTTTAGTACTTCTAGGTTTTGAAATGAGTCGGGGTCGTTCGATAGAATAAAGTCTATTTCGTTCCTATATTGTCCGTTAGGTGATTTCCATGTCCATTTGCGTTCAGGTCTTTTCTTAAAGAAAGTATTTATAATTGATAGTTTATGTTGTAGGGCAAAATCGATAAGTTTTTCTCCTCTTGCGTTTCGTGTACCGTATCCATTTGCTTTCATAATTAAAAATTCATCGCTCCGAGGTTGTCCTATTTTGGCATTAAAATCGCCCATGACTATAATTTTCGTATTTTCATGGCTTTGTTTAGGGTTGTATAAAAGGCAGTTATATCATCATCGCTGGCTGCTTCCGTTGGTGCGTAGGCTTGAATTAGTGTTAGTTTGTAACTGTGTATGTTCAAATTTAATGTAGCTATTCTGTCCGATAGACCGATGTAACTTTCTATGTGTTGCTTCAGGTGTTTCTTAACTAAAAAGCCAATTCCGTGATACCCAGCTCGTTCTCCCGTATAGCACAGTAAGAAGTCCCCGTAGTCTTCTATTTGATTTCCCAATCGTCTGATTTCCGATAATCCCAAGATATCAAACTTAACATTTTTTAGAGCTTCTGTTAATTCCATAAGTCTTTCATATGTTGATAGTGATCTGATATTGTAGGTGGCAACTAATATTCTGTTATCATTCTGTTTGTTATGATGTTGCTGGTTTTTACTAGTATTTTGGTTCTCTGGAGGGTTTTGGTCGTAATCTTCCTCGGTGACCGGCCGTGGTGGAAGATAGGTATTTGTTTTTGCTTGATTTGCGTTGCTTAATTGTGTTAGTTTATGTTGAGTTTGCTTTTTTACTACTTGAATGGTATTTTCGCTGTGTTCACTTATTTTATTGTTCCGCCGGTCTCCGAGCTCGAATTGTTATTTTTTAGTCTCGTTCGATCCAGAGGTGGTTGGACGTGCTCGCATTCGATCGAAGACATTTCCTCGGCTTATTTTGTGTGCAGGTTTTGGTGTTATGTTATCATCAATCACTTCCTGGGGACTTCGTGTTGGTGATCTCTTTCTTTTTTCTTTATTTTTATTTTCCTTAATCACCAGTGTGTCGTATCTTATGAACGCATAATGTCCTTTATTGCGTTCTTCTTTAAGTTTGTCTTGCAAGGAGCGTCTAATTTCAAGGACGTGTTTCGGAAAATCTTCAGTAAAGTAGGTGTTCTCGGACTTTTTCTTATTTTTTAATATTTCGTTTCTTTTCCAATAAGTACTTATTGTAACTGTAACAGGCCTCGCTTTGCCGGTTTCGTATTTTTTCCCAACCCGAAATGCCTTACTAATATCTCGTACGTCGCATTCGATTCCTAATGTTTTAATTTCTTCCGTCACTGCTTGCACGAGTTCTAAGTTAGATTTTTCTTTTTCCTCAAGACCAAAAACCATCAAGTTGTTCATTCTCTTCTCCCTTCCATCTATATCTATTTTCTTTTCGAGTTCTTCTACTCTTTTCTTTAGTTTGCAATTTTCCTCTACAAGTGGTTGCAGCCTTTCTTCCATTTTCGACATCAAGCTTTCAGTGATGTCTTTAGTTTGTTTTTGCATTTCAACATTAATTTTGTCGAAAAACCTTTGAAAGTTTGCCTCCATTTTCGATATGTAAAAAGCTCCTCGATTTGCAACTTAATCGAAAAACTTGAGATTCTTTTTTTTTTGTAGTAACACAGATTTGGGTATGGTAGCCTAGTATAGTTTATGGTTATTTTTATTAATTGGTCACACTGGATGTCAATCTGTCATTGACTACACGACATCTGACAATTAGCGTTAAACTTAAAATTAATACAAAGCGGGTAGGAGTTTATTTCGATGAAATTGAACTTTCTTTGTAGTTTTTATGATGCACTATTTTTGTATTTAGTCCACTATTTGCGCGAATTCACTGTTTAGTACAAAGGTTGATTCTTTATCTTCAAAATAAATCCACTTTTCACAAAATTGGCTTCGAGTAGCCTAATAATTATAATTAATTTTTCGGGAGCTATCGAGCGGTATTTTTCTCGAGTGACAGCCCCTTCGGAGTAACCGATGTTATATATATATGTAAAGAAAAAGGTTTTCTTAATTTTTTAATTGACTAGTTTGTCAAATGGTCTTTGTTTTTTTAAAAACGTCAATATGTGACTTTTGTGTTAAAGAATTTATAGAAGAATAAAACATTAAATGTCGTTTCTTAATTTTATAAAGCAACACATTATTTCATTCTAAATAATACGATTTAGTCTTATAAAACGACATTTTCGTTTATTGAAATACATAAATAAAAAAAACTATGGATCAGCTACGATTTGAATTTGCAATATTGCCAGCGAGTGATGGGAAATCAAATGTCTATTGTGTAACCTCAATAACAACAAAAGATGAAAAAGTATTTGCTATACCAGAAGAACTACAGTCTGCTGGTTTTCATAAAGAGGTGATAAAAACAGCTGCGTATAATAAAGTAAAAAATAGTATGAAGAAAAGACATCAGACAAGAAAAGTTTGGATAACAATGACAGAAGAACTAAGTAAAGTGTATGTAGATGAAGATGGTAATTTACAATTTGGAGAGCAATATTTAGAAGAAATTGAACAAAAGCCAACATCTGGTGGATTACAAGAAAATGCAGATTCATTGTGAAAATTATTTTCAAAATTAAATCAAGTGTTCTCAACACACAAGATTTAAAGAAACAGAATTTAAAATATATTGCAGAGAAGTTTGTGATTGAAAAATTTACAACTGGGAAAGAGAATTTTCACGCTTTGACATTATGGAAGATGAGAAAAAAATAGAAATACTCAGATTGTTCATGGATAAAAGTTGTGTTGATTGGTACAGTTCTATGATTATAAAATTTACGCTAAACTCTGACTGGATGATATGGAAAAATAAATTTTGTGAATCATTTGCGAACCAAGGCTGGAACCAAGTGACGTATGCGCTGTTTTTTAAATACAAGGATGGTTCATTGGTGGATTACGCCATAAAAAAGAAAAAACTTATACTGGACATGAGGAGAACAATAGATACAGGTACTCTAGTGGATCTAATTGCAGCAGGTTTGCCAGGATTTGTACTAGAGAAGATAAATAGAGAAGCAATGAAGGATACCGTAGACTTATTCAATGAAGTAAGAAAGTATGAACATTTGGTAAATAAAAATAGGAATGGGGCCTATAGAAAATACGAAAAGCAAAAGATAAATAACAAAATAGAAGAACGTAATCCATGTAAAACATTCGAAAATTTAAATAAAGGGGCTCGTTATCATCCCGAAGCTGCATGCTGGTTTAATATTATGCCCAGGTAGGTATGCTGCAGGTATGCCCAAGGCATTAAGTCCACCTGTACACACTTGTTGTATGAAGTTGAAATAAATAAATAATATTAAAGGTAATGATAAATTCGATAGAAGATCTATAAGGCATGTAAATAATTCAGTGGTTGAAGCAGAGTTGAATGAAACAGAACAAAAAAACTAATAGTGACACCATTAATAAAAGTCAAACTATTAATAAATGATAAATTAGGAATTTATGGAATCTATGATTCAGGTTCGAATGTTTCTCTCATTAATTCAAGATTACTAAAATTAAAACCCAAGAAAAGTAGTGTAAATGAAAAAAACTTGGTGACTATTAATGGTGTTAAAAAACGAGTGGTTTGACAAATCTAAAAATAAAAATATTCGAAAAAGAAGAAAATGTGAATGTTTACATTATTGATGAACCGAATTTCAGATATGATTTTTTAATAGGATTAGATATGATAAAGATGTACAAGTTGGTACAAAATGAGGAGTTGAAAATAATACAAAAACAATACTTACATCAAGAAAATATAAAAAAAGAGAAAGAGATAAACAAAACACAAGACGAAAATAACGAATGTAAAAAGGAATACAAAATGAATTTTAATGAACATGTGAAAGAAAAGGAATTTCAAATGAAAGTCAATCATTTAGATGAAAATAAAAAAGAAGAAATTAATAAACTAATACGACAATATAAATCGGTTTTTGCCAAAGACAAGTATGACGTAGGAACAGTTAAAGGATATGAAGCTAGAATAGATTTAATAGTGGATAAATACTGCAGCAAAAGGCCATATAGATGCACTATAGAAGACAAAGAAGAGACAGCAGAACAGATATCAAAACTATTGGATAATAAACTTATAGAAGAGTCCTACAGCCCATTTGCAGCACCGGTAACTTTGGCATTTAAGAAAGAAGAAAAAAAAAAGTCAAGACTATGTATAGACTTTAGGGATTTAAATAAAATAGTAGTGCCTCAAGCTCAACCCTTCCCATTAATTGATGATCTAATGATAAAGACAAGGAATTGTAACTATTTTACAAGTCTAGACATAAACTCCGCTTTTTGGTCTATACCTCTCAGAGTAGAAGACAGGAAGAAGACAGGATTTGTAACACAAGAAGGACACTTCCAATGGACTTGTCTTCCGTTCGGGCTGTAGACAGCACCAGCAATATTTCAAAGAATACTAAGTAATATACTTAGAAAATATAAACTTACTAATTTTACCGTGAATTATATCGATGATATCCTGATATTTTCGAAGTCATTCGAAGAACACATAGAACACTTGAAACAGTTGCTAGAAGCAATTCAAACTGAAGGATTCCGATTAAAATTTACAAAATGTACATTTGCATCAGATTCAATAAAATAACCTGGGACATATTATTCAAAACAATTCAATACAACCAGTTAAGGACAACCTAATTTTGATAAAGGATTTCCCAGTGCCAAAAACTCAAAAGAATGTTAGACAATTTTTAGGAAAAATAATTTTTTACCATGAATACATTCCAAGAAGTGCAATCATACTAGACCCATTACATAACTTACTTAGAAAACACCAGAAATTTGTTTGGTCTCAAGAATGTCATGAAGCATTTGAGAAAATAAAGAGTCTCTTATGTTCGAAACCAATACTAGAAATATTTGATCAAAATCTACTAATTAACATCTATACAGATAGATCACTGGAGGGCGTTGGAGCAATTTTAAAACAGGTACAAACAGACGGTAAAGAAAAACCAGTAGCTTATTTTTCAAAAAAACTAAATGCAGCACAAAATAAGAAAAAAGCTATATATTTAGAATGTTTGGCCATCAAAGAAGCATTGAGATATTGGCAGTACTGGTTAATGGGAAAATCATTTACGGTTTACTCAGACCACAAACCATTGGAGAATATGAACCTAAAAGCAAGAACGGATGAAGAACTGGGTGATCTCACTTACTACCTTTCACAATATGACTTTAAAATTAAATATTCCTCAGGAAAAGAAAATTTAGAAGCAGACTTTTTAAGTCGAAATCCTGTGCTGGAACCAGAAGAAAATTTAGATGATTTATTAAAAGTAGTGAACCTTATTACTTTGGAAGACATTATAATGGATCAGAATAAAAATGAAGAAATACAAAGAAATAAAAATAAAATCATTAAAAAACATAACGTGTACTACAAAAAAATAAGAAACAAAGAAAAAATAATAATAACAGAAGATTTCAGCATAGGACTTATAAAACAAATACACGAGGATCTGTGCCATATTGGAGTTGGACAAATGCTAAGAACTCTTAGTTCACTGTATGTAACAAAGAATTTAACTAAGAATATAAAAAAAATTTGTAGAAGCTGTGAAATTTGCATAAAAAATAAAACAAGAGGACAGCACAAATACGGATTGATGTCACATCTAGGACCGGCGAAAAGACCTCTTGAAATAGTATCAATAGACACAATTGGTGGTTTTGGTGGTTCGAGATCAACCAAGAAATACCTACATCTTCTTGTAGACCACTTCACTAGATACGCATTCATTATAACATCACAGACCCAGAGTGCACATGATTTTATAAAGCTAATAAATAAAGTCACCGAAATAATAAATAAAGTCACAGGAATAAATTCAAAAGAATTCAAGAAATTTCTCAGTGATAAGCAAATAACAATGATATTTACAGCAGTGAATGCACCTTTTTCAAACGGACTCAATGAAAGGTTAAATCAAACTCTAGTAAATAAGATAAGATTTCGGATAAATGGAGGTGAAAAAAAAAGCTTGGACTACAATAGCGCACGAATGTGTAGAGAAATATAATCAGACTAATCATTCGATAACTGGCTATGCACCATGCTATTTGTTATATGGAACTGATGGTACAGTCTTACCAAATGAGCTACGCCAAGAACGCATACATAGTGACTGGATCAGAGATAAAGAAATAGCGTTTAATAATGCTTTGAAATCACACTACTATAACAAAATGCGTTATGATAGAAAAAGAAAAAAGAGAGAATTTATAGTTGGAGATATGGTGGATGTAGAAAATGGAAATAAAATAAATCGGAAAAAGCTGGATGAACTAAGAATTGGACCATATAAAATAATAGAAAAAAAATCAAATACAATTTATAAGATAGATACAGGACACAGGAAGACAGAGTCAAATCTATTTCATATATCAAAACTAATTCCAGTACGTATAGAAAAGGATGAAGATAAGGAAGAAACAAGTGAAGAAGAGATGGAAGAAGAAGTAAGCTTAGGCCCTGAGAGAAAATTCACGGGTGAATTTTCTTCCTCGGGAGGGTAGATGTAGTCAATTAAAAAATTAAGAAAAAGGTTTTCTTAATTTTTTAATTGACTACTTTGTCAAATAGTCTTTGTTTTTTTAAAAACGTCAATATGTGACTTTTGTGTTAAAGAATTTATAGAAGAATAAAACATTAAATGTCGTTTCTTAATTTTACAAAGCAACACATTAGTTTTATTTCATTCTAAATAATACGATTTAGTCTTATATATGTTACCGGCCAAACCCGATTTCAGGACGAACTAGTTTTGCCTAGGCTAAACTAGTTCTTCCTATAAGCGTTAGGATTAACTAGTATAGCCTAGTTCAAACTAATTTGTCCTAAGCCCGATAGGACAAACCAGTTTAGGCTAGGACAAACTAGTTTGTCCTGAAATCGGGTTTGGCCGGTAACATATATATATATAACATCACTAGTTTGTCCTAGCCTAAACTGGTTTGTCCTATCGGGCTTAGGGCAAATTAGTTTGAACTAGGCTATACTAGTTAATCCTAACGCTTATAGGAAGAACTAGTTTAGCCTAGGCAAAACTAGTTTGTCCTGAAATCGGGTTTTGGTTTGGTAAATAGCAATCTTTACATTACATATTACTTAAAACTATATAGGACTGCATTCATTAGGTAATTGCTTGACCATTGCCAAGTTATCATGACGTCACAGCAGTATTTATGTCTGACATGAGAGATGACGTGGTTTAGTGCACAGTGGGCGAGTAACATAGTGCAATGAGTGTTATATGTCGTGACCCGGGCTAGTAATGTTTGATATGTTATGCATTTATCAGCCTATCTTGAGGGCTATGTGGTCGTAAACTACCATTAAGTACATGAATTCCCGTTCAATGTCCAGCCTCTTATAGAGGTATACCTCTAAATATGAAAAACGTTAATCGTATTTAGTGAACAGAATAGCCATTATTATAGTCAGTATTATTAGCTCACGATATAAAAAGATAATTCAAATGTCAAGATTACCCCTCCCCAATCTCCCCAATCCCTGAATCCCCAACAATCTTACAATCGTAATTCCCAAAACGCCGGGGATTCGGGTGTCCATTGCCGACGCCGATTGCTTACCATCATCATCATCATGGTGATCCGTCTACTCGGTTACCGGTTTATTGTATAAAAACCAGTTTTCTATTCATTCGATTATCTGATATGTATGTCATTAGGTTCATAACACAGATCAACTAAAGCATTTATAATGACTTTGGTTGAAAGTCTCTATCATAGAATAGACGAATGAGACCACATTTTCGGCGGCGTTCTGATTGGTTTATTCTTTGGGGCCAGCCAAATACAGCGCCGAACGTAGTCTCGTTTCAATGTCATTAAACGTAAACCAAACTCGTACTAAGCCTTCAGAGTAGTAAATAGACTTACTTCACCACAAAAGAAAAATATCACACAAAAAAGGAACCTACAAAAGTCACTAAAAAGACAGCCTCAAAATCACAAACACATAAAAGTCACGAATATTTGAAAGGCGTACACAAGTTTTGATTGCTCACGAAGTTCCAGTATGAATCATATGGTCCCTATATGAATCTCGCTGTACTCAGGCTCCAGGCTCAAGTTTTTCACATCTTTATTTATGAGACAGGCTCGTTTACATCCGATCAGTGGTTTTTGCTTCGCTACAAGTTTGCAGTTTACTTTTTTGGCAGCTAGTGATTTGTTGGATGAACTTAGTCGTACGAATTTTGGATAAGGTAACAATATAATAACCCAAAGGGCAGGCAGAGGCCCACATACACATTGACCACTTCACAGATAACGTTATGAGCCCATGTACAAATAGTCAAACGTCGGCCAATCAAATATAGAAATATCCTTTTTATTACTATTTTAAAAAAAGGTGGTCCTATTGCGACCCCACGCACACGATTCCAAATTCGATGATACTACCAAGAAATTTTTGAGAAACTGCAAATCTCTCGTCAGTTATGGAGATAAGCCGGTAAACGATCAGACGGATTACCTGATGGTAAGCAATCGGCGTCGCCCATGAACACCTGGAACATCAGAGGCGTTACAAGTGAGTTACCGGCATTTTGGTATTAAGAATTTGAGGATTGTTGGGATTCAGGGATTAGGGAAAGGGGGGGGGAATAATTGGGCATCCGGTAACCTCACTCACACGACGAAACACAACACAACGTTGTTTCACGTCGGTCTTCTGTGAGGCCGTGGTATCACTCCGGTCGAGCCGGCCCATTCGTGCCGAAACATGGCTCTCCCACACTTTATTGGTCTGCAGTTGGACTTGTAGTCACCCAACCAACTAAACAGTTAAGTAGTCGTATACAATATTATAAAATTAATTATGTAATACCTACATCAGATTTAAAGGAATAAAATAATAAACTAATGGAATAACTTATTTTTTATATAGCTTATCGCTTTTCTTTCTACGATCTTTGTTTGGCCTTAATGCAAGAAATTTTGTTTGAGAATACATAATCAGCAGGTTTCTTGCGAAACGTTGTTTATAGCACAGCCATTGTTCAGCTTGTTCTAAGTTTGTTAGCTCTTAGAGTATGGCTGGAGGCTTTGAGGCTGGTCTGTTTAGAGAAACTGAACTTATAAAGTGCTGATGGTAGTCAATAGGGTAGTTTTATATAGCTGATAAAAAATGCTACCGGTTTATCCCTATATCATAAAATAGATTTTATTATAAAAAGCAATAATATGACTGCCTCGTTGGCCGAGTAGTCGCAAGTGCGACTGCCGGGCAAGGGGTCTCGGGTTCGATTCCCGGGTCGGGCAAAGTATTACTGGGTTTTTTAAAATTCTCAGTAGTAGCACGGAGTCTGGAAATGTGCCCGGTATATGGCAATAGGCTCACCCCCTATTACATGGGACTCATAACAACTAGTGAAAAGTGGGTGTTACATTGTACTGTGGTAGAATGTGCACCTCTGCCTACCCCTTCGGGGATAAAAGGCGTGATGTTATGTATGTTATGTATAAAGAGCAATTAAAGATACCCATAAAAATTGTGATTCCAAATGTAATAAATATTAGGTCTGTTTTCCGTTGACATATTTTAAAGGTATTTAGATAAAGCCTCTTATAATAAAGAGCAAATAAAAAATACAGTTTCACGTAGCTTCTAATATTATTCCCATTTGTCCAGAAATGTGGTCGCTATTATTAACACACTAAAACAAAACTAATTTATTACTAACCCAAAGGAGCACAGACGTGATCCTTCCTCAACGTTTGATAAATTATTTTTTCCATACGTTCCAAGGTTCGAATCCCGGGTCACGCTACGGGCACCGGGTGTACCCCACGTGACTCCCACCCATATTGAAAGCTGCCAATAATAGGGGCATTATAACAAGGGTTTACTTTTCCCGACAAATATTATGGGGTCGAAAAACTTTGGTAATACATTACATGGTATGGGAAATGTAACTTATTTTATGCGATATTTATGTTTTGGTTACTTTTGGTTCTGTTGTTTTTGGCTAAATTCAAATTTTTTTTTGATGCTATGACATTTTGATTTTGCTTCTATTTGAAGCTTGTTACATAGCAACAGTCCATGGATTCCGCAAATTGGCAAATTATTTGAAACACATATTAATATTGCGTCAGTCTTGCAGCGATGGTGAAATTGCTGCATTAGCCCATTGTGCCCTACAACGTGACGGACCGGACCACGGCATCATTTTCTAGAATATACGACACTTTTGTTTCCAACTTCGACCAAGAGTCACTTAATATAGAAATGATACTTTTCTGTAATTTTATTCAATAAGCTAGTTGCAATCAATTTCGTCCTTATTTGCAACTTGCCTGTCGGAAATACATAATTAGCTTATAAATGACGTCAAAATAATGTTATCTAATTACATACTGACTCGAATCTTAAACCATTTAGTCCAGGGTTATAAATAAAGATGGCGTTCCATCTCGACATGTATGAAATTGGCTAAATTATATATATTTTATAAACATATAGGTATAGATACACTTTTTAGAAAATTAAATTCTGTGCCATATCAGTGTTATGGGATGCTGAAGAAGATTCCTGTATAAAATAGAGGACAATGATAATGTACTGCAACAATAATTTCACTTCAAGATTTAGATCAAACGTAATGAGCCTTCACTATTCCAGCTGATGAAGCCAACGTGCAGTTCACAGTAATGACGTCACACGGATGAAATTTCTTGGAAATCTAGCAATTTTTATGAAAGTCCACCTTCCTGGACTGTTTTCTTTGCCCCTGGGTTCTAATTAAAGTTATAGCGAGCACTCTGAATTCTTGTTGTGGTACAAGATGAGAAATGTTAGCGGTTCCTAATTAGTTGTTGTATGGTCCAATATGTTAAGTGCTTGCTGTTTGCTTAATGGTATCATAATGTAAGATATGCATACAACTCTATTATTATAATGTCTACAGATAAATTTCATATAATATTAAATAATCTAAATCAGCTCAATGGTACCAATATTATTTAATGAATGTGTTATCAGAACTATAGGTCCAAATGGTGAGGTTTCTATGACATTCAGCAGCTATAAGTTTATAACTTAAATTATGTAAAATTTACTATTTAATTTAATATCTTTAAAAGGCATTAATTATTTAGCAGACTTAAAAACCAATAAGTCATTAGGAATGTAGAACAAAATAAAGTGCATAAATTGTTTTGACAAAAGCGAATTTCTAGCAGTTATATACTGCTAGAAACTTGCTTTACTGAAAGCTTTTATAAATCATTCCACTTCACACAGGCCTCTTATCGTTCTCAATCGCAACCTCCCATCACTTAGACCATGGCCTTATTCCAAGCTTTTATTTGGCAGTCAGAATGATAAATGGTGTTTCATTAGTGGAGACCGACGCAAAGCAGGTACCGGTTCGAAATCTCCCGCCTTTTTATATCGGGAATATAAATATCGTACCACTAAAGTACCGGGGGACCCTATTTAGTAAAGGAAATAGGTGATAAAATGTCCCAGCGTGTTATATGGACTGTCTTTTGGGTCAGCTTTTTTTCCTCAGGCATTAATTTAGGAAAGAATTGGACGGTTCTGTGCTCAGGAAATATAATGGTTGTACTGCAAGGTATAGGGGGTGTTATTACTGTGGGGTTTGATAAAGCATATAGGTATTTATGGTTATAGCATTCTCCAATT
>JAZHFQ010000580.1:0-411448 GCA_038387885.1 Spodoptera picta | reverse complement strand
AATAAATTGTAACTCTTCGCTACTGGGTAGCATTCTGCGCGCTATTCTAATTATGAGAAATCGAAAATTGTAAATGCCAATAATACCTTACCTGACTAACGAAAATAAATTGTTAACTTACTTTTCAATCTTAATGTTGAAATTGCTTTTTCAATATTTATTTCTCACTAAAGTATATTTAAGTTAAACGTCTTAAAATTAAAAGTAACTTGACGCTGACGTTGATAAATTGCTTTGTATTTCTCTAGAGAGTTAAAGAGTTCAATAATACTCGCGTATGGTACAAAACGTAACGTTTTTCTGACGCATTTCATTTCGACAAGCTGAAAATAGATATGATTTTCTATGTCAGATCAAGATTGAATAAAAAACAATTTAAAAATATATATCCTAATAAAAGAAATGGCATCAATTTCATTAAAACAAAGCACTCATTTATTAAGAACAAAATTTATATAAGATCATATTTTTCCGAATAAAATATTTTATTGCAATAAAATGCTTTTTCTTCAATAAACATTTTACGATTTGGTAGTAAACCAAAAATGGGTATAAGGATAGTCTGCTAATGATAGCATTGGATCTAAGTGGTTTTGTTTGTCGGCTTTTTGGCTGTGAAGTTATTTATTAGGTTGACTGAAATCGTTTCGCAGATAAATTGTGGACTTGTTTGGCTTGCCGACTTATTGGCCCGGGTTCAGTTGTGACCCATGTTCTGGGCTTAGATTTAGAGCCTGTTTTTCTTGAGGTAATAAAGTATACAGGTTTATAATGACATGATTTTTGAAGTTTTTCTTTGGTGTGTAATTTCCTTAATGTTTCACAAAGATTTTTGCTGTAAAATTAAACGTGTCATTTACTTCGTTATTTCTGCGCAGTAGTTGAATAATATCAGATTTTGTTTTATGCATACTCACATTATTCCTTAAACATTGAAATTTCCTGTCTACTAGTGACTCTAAATCTGTTCGCCCACCGATTTGAGCAAAGTCGACCAATATACCGTGAGATGCATGTAAAATATAACAGGATCTTCAAACTAGGTTCAACAATTAGAATAAAACAAAAAAAATCACATTACAATACGGTATATTCTTTTACAGGAGCGGGTGGCCTCCGTACCACGGAATTGCGCATCACGCCGCGGGTCGCACAACGAGGCAAGAACGTCACAATGTGTTGCCTATTCCCACCTCACGAGTATGGAGTGTACTCGGTTAAGTGGTACAAGGGAACTCAGGAGTTCTACCGGTACTCACCGCTAGATTCACCCCAGATAAGGCTGCTACCAGTCAATGGGATTAAAGTTGATGTGAGTACTTTAAGTTAGATCTTTATTGTCATTGTTTTAAGGTATTAAATGCATGATTATTTGTGAAATGATGTCAAAGTTAAAGTCAAAGGATTCATTTCAATTAATTCTTAAGTAGGCACTTTAACTCGTCGAGTACCGGTTTTGTAGACACAATTATAGAACAATAGGTTGCGGTCACCGGTGACCGCTTGGTGTTTGACAGTTTAAAAACTTCAAAAATGATGGATAGTGTTATCTTTGTAATTGACAATTCTCGGAGTAGGCTTATTCCTATTATTGGGTAGGATGATGTCCAAAATGTTTGCTATTTCCAGTATGTTAACAACATTATCAAAACAATTGTCGAATAAGTAATCATACCATTGGATTTGCTTTTTCTAAAAAGAAATCTTATAGCCTTACATCATACAATCAAAATTCAACCATAAAGCTTTGGATCGTATAACTAATATTTCATACAATTTACTAACTATGTTTATCTTCTTCCACAGAGGTTAAGGTCGAATGAGACACACGTATTTTTAATTCGGGTAGGAGCGAACCTCAGCGGCAACTACACGTGCGAGGCAATACACAATTCACATGCCTACCCTCAGTACATGGCCTCAGCGAGGCTTGATGTTGTTGGTGAGTATAATGAATAAGTCTATTTCATTGAATAGTTAAAAATTAACACATAACATAACATCACGCCTATTATCCCCGAATAGATAGGTAGAGGTGCACATTATGCCACTGTACAATGTAACACCTACTTTTCACTATTTATGTTATGAGTCCCATGTAATAGGGGGTGAGCCTATTGCCATATACCGGGCACAATTCCAGACAGTTAAAAATTGTGTAAAGAAAATTTATTGATAATTAAAAGATTGCAAGTCACTGCCGACTAGGTATGAAGTCCTTATTATGTCATTGATTGGTTTTTTGGGATCTAAGGTTGTGCGATTCTATGTCTGTGATTGAAGTCAATTGAAGACATTGGTCCTCTGTACTAGGGTATAGGTATAGTGGGCTATATTTTATAAGTTGTAGTTGAAAACTATATATTTTAGCTTTATGCTCAATAGGTCCGTTCAAAAGACTAAACCTTCATCAACAGCCCATAAGTGCCCACTGCTGAGCAAAGCCTCAGCTAATCACCACGCTTACACATTGCGAGTTGTTTTCAAACTTAGAAAATATAATTCCAGGTTTCCTCGCGATTTTTTCCTTCACCGTTTATCAGTGGTGTTTAAATAATCTTAGAAAGACATATAACTCGGAAAATGTCACATTGGTACTTGCCGTTGGTAGGTTTCGAATCCGCACCCTCATGCATGAGAAGCGGGCGTTTTAACCTCCGGGCCACCATGACTAAACCTTAGCAAAGATTATCCACGTTTAGCAACGTACTAGCCTAATAGCTTTACCGAGTAAGTTAAAAATTAAACAAAGTGTTGCCACGCTTAAATACAAAGTAAGCTGAAGTCAGAAACTTGCGCGTTTGCCAAACTTGTTTACTACTCTATTTTGCGTTAGGAACCGCTAACTTGCAGATAAGTTAGGCAATATCTGCCTCAAAGTTAGCACGATAAGGACTATTAGTTTAGACATAAATTCTCCGTCAAAAATCGTATAAATAATTTTCTAGTTTACGTTCTGTCTGGGATTTAAATTTTATTCTTGTTTAATGTTTTGAATTTATTACCAGAATAGATCGTCGCTTACGTTGCTAAGTTACGTTTCCATTAATGAATGCCAGGTTTTCACTTTTCAGTCTAACAAATTATTTAGAGGGGATTGACCAACATTCTTAGTAATAACTCAATAGAGTCTAAAACTGCAGAAAGTGTTACATTTCCTTATCTCATCACAATCACACACATAACATCACAACATCACGCCTTTTATCCCCGAAAGGGTAAGCAGAAGTGCACATTATGCCATGTACAATGTAACATCCACTTTTCACTATTTATGTTTGAATGTAATTGAATCCCATGTAATAGGTAAGTGAGCCTATAGCCATATACCGGGCAGGATTCCAGACTCTGTGCTACTACTAAGATTTTTTTAAATCCAGTAATACTTTGCCCGGCCGGAGACCCTTTGCCCGACATTCGACCTAACAGACTTAGTCGACAAATACTAAACAAAATCAAACCATATAAACACAATGAGATTCACAAAAATCTCTTAAGAGCAAACCAAAGTGTCCTTTCCATATTCATTAGCAGTCAACGACAAAAACCATCAAATAACAAACATTGGAGAGAAGTATCGAGAAATAGACAAAACCGATCACTTTGTATAAGAAATGATTATGACATCCCTTAATAAGAACATTAAGATAATATTCCTTAGCAACGAACGAGGAAAAAGACGAATCAAAGACGTATAATTGACCTATATACTGTTTTTTTGGTGCTTCCTTGGCGTTACTTGGGTATATTTGCGTCTTTCTAATTTTTTAATGATGTCAATGTATCTGGGATATTTTGTCACAAATTTTTTGGCAGGCTGTGTTGTACATATTTTTAACTGAAGTATGTGTTAATTTACTTCGTATAGAGATTACTCATAATCATTTTATACTTGGTAAGTATAAGTATTTTTTGACTTTAGCATAGACATACATACTATATATAATACGTACTAAATTCGCAACATACACAAACTTTTAGTCTTTAATAAAGTATAGTAATCATTTTATAACCTACGTGTATGTAAAAAAATGTTTTTTTTTATATATTAGATGGGACTGACATTTTACCACTATTACTTCAACGCCGGCTTTTTGAAGTCAGTAAATTAATACACTTACATAAACGTTCTTCAAAGTGTAACAAATACTTTTCTGAAACCTACATCAAAATTGTGCAATAATCGCGCATAAACATACATACAGCCAAACAAATAAATAAATCAAACTATACTCGGAATTATAATTCGATTCCAGATTTGACAATTTCAGTGTTGCAACGTTATGACAAATACTAAATAGTGACGTTGCGAAATTATTCGATATGGAAATGCAATATTTCTGGATCGATTCTTCTCGATTATAATTTTACTCTCGTAAACTAATACTTAGTTTCAATTAATCAGGAAATTAAATATTTCTGAACCGATAATTTAGTTTTGACGATTAATTAACGATCTGAGACTTTTCTTTTATAATTGTGTGTGAAATAAATAAAAAAATGTAATCATGAAGGAACATGACAAATAAAACAGATAGATGTATTATGGTAATAAGTTATTTTATAAATTGTCGCGTCATCGCTATCGCTATCTTGTCACTTTCTGTAACATTTATTATAAAACACACACACTGATTGTTTATCAATTTTTGTGTTCATCACTACACTACCTCTATTATATGTGGTATCATTATTTCACAAAATGACAGTAGCTATTGTCAAATCTGGAATCTATTTAAAATTCTGATTATAGTAACCTCCTTTTTCTTTAATTCGGTTAATTAAAATGTGTTTATTCATGCAGTTCAAAAGTACATAACTAATCTAAATATATTTTCACTGTCATAACCAAAGACATATTAAAATGCTATATCAATGGTTACAACAATCATACTCTGACTCAATGTTACTTACAAAAATGCTTCACAATAACAACAAACCACATAAAAAAAAACCAATAACACAACATCAGTCCCTATATAACGAATGACGGGATTCTCAAATCCCGACACTCGTACAGATATCAAAAATTCTTCCTAGCTTTACATCTCAAAAAAAAAATACAAAACGCGTATTATTAAAACTCTTTTGACCGAAACAGACAATGGGTTACAAAGGTGGAATCATAAAAATGTGATGTGAAACACAAAGGGGTTGGTAGGAAAATGGAATGGGTAGCGACACACCTGTGACCCCAGGAAGGGTAAAATGGTGAGAATTTAGGAAATTGAATGACGGTAGGTCATCTTAGAATTGTTCCTTTTTTGTTTTGAGCTCTAGTAAGTAGTTAGGAGACAAGAAGGATACAATATCCGATGCGGCATGGAAGAATGAACTCTTTTACCGTAGGTATTGATACAAATTAGATTGTCACAACTTATCTACTACAAAATTATAATAATAATATTTATTTATTAAATGCTAAGACCCTTCACAACCGTGAGGTGTGCAGCCTCAGGAAATATTTCCTGAAAGTCAACGAGGGTATGCATCGAGAAGTAGCAGCGGTGGACAATGGATTCACTCCGCTATCCTTGGCAAAAGGAACTGGCGCAAACCTGTGGTACTGAGCGTCAATGATCGCAAGGAGGTATGGCTTAGCAAGGAGCTCCACGGACGCTTCTTCCGGGCCCTTCATGGGCCCAGTGTAGATTTTCTAGCGTCCGTGTCTTGGCTACGATTCAGTAATCTCTTTGGAGAAACTGAAGGATTTGTCTGTGCAATTATGGACGAAGTTATCCTTACGAATAACTACCGGAAATATATAATTAAGGATGGGACGGTTGACATATGTCGGGCATGTCATAGCCCTGGTGAATCCATTAGACATATTATTTCTGGTTGTGGTCGTTTGCCTAACAGTGAATATTTGAATAGGCATAATCAAGTAGCCAAGATTATCCATCAGCAACTTGCTTTACACTATCGACTTGTTGAGTCTGAGGTACCGTACTACAAGTATGTGCCCGACCCAGTTCTGGAAAATGACCATATCACATTGTACTGGGACCGGTCTATCATTACTGACAGAACGATTCTAGCCAATAAACCTGACATAGTGGTGATAGACCGACAAGTACGCCGCACGATGATAATTGATGTCACCATTCCCCATGATGAGAACCTCGTGAAAGCTGAAAGTCAAAGTCAAAGTTAAAGTCAAAATCATTTATTTCAATTAGGCCAGAATGGTACTTTTGAACGTCAAAAAAAAATTGAAAGTGAAGCTATTTGCTCATTCCAAGGCGTAGATTCCTATGGAAAAGAACGAGCAAGAAACTCCATAGGTTACTCTTTTTCAATCAGGTTCACAATACAATTTACTAGTTACATAGTTTTGCTGTTTGGATTGTGCGAGAACAATGTAACACCAAAATCCAGTCAAAGTGATCAAAAAAGAAAATAACCTTAAGGACAATAATACAGTCTGGAGCTGACCAGTCCCAGTTGACAGCGCCCGTTCACGAACATGACACGTACACCAGCACCGCCCAACTCAACCATATTGTAGGGATTCGAGCGAATGAGCGATCCACTGCACGCGCCACCGTCAATGAGACCTTTGAGTGAGCATGACAACTCCAAGCTGACACAAATGAAATCTACTAATCTAATTTAATATTAAGTTCAGTACAGGGCTCTCACATTTACAATGGTTATCTAAGTCAAACGATATACAATTTAGCAATATGGCTGTATTATTTACGATTTCATTAAAACAAGTGTTTTTAGTTATCCTGTGGAGCCGGACTAGCCTGCATCCAAGCATTTTTATCCTCTATATATTCATTAAGTTTGTAATATGCTTGTCTAGATAAAGTTTTCTTTATACATAATTTAAATTTGGTTTCATTTAGTTGTTGTAAATCGCCTGGTATCTTATTATAACATTTAACACAGAATCCCATGAACGACTTACTTACTTTCGCTAATCTCGAAATTGGCTGACTTAATCTATTCTTATGTCTAGTTTGATAGTGGTGTCTGTCCGACACTTTACCAAATAACTGTAGGTTTTTCCTAACATACATAATATTTTCATAAATAAATTGTCATGGAACGGTCATAATGTTGATCTCCTTAAACCTTTCTCTGAGAGATTCGCGACGACCTAGATTGTAGATAGCTCTGACGGCGCGCTTTTGTAAGATAAAGATAGACTCAATGTCAGCAGCGTGTCCCCACAGCAAAATACCATACGACATAATGCTATGACAGTAACTGAAATACACTAGTCTTGCCGTGTCTATGTCAGTTAACTGTCGTATCTTCCAGACAGCATAAGCTGCAGAGCTCAATCGTCCCGCTAATGATGTAATGTGAGGACCCCATTGCAATTTGTCGTCTACAGTAATTCCCAGGAAAGTTGTCTCTTTTACAAACTCGAATTTATCACCATTCAATAATATGTCACATTCGTTGCTTTTAACATTATTTTGGCAAAACAAATCTAATACATTTTGTCTTTTTATTGTTTAATACTAAGTTATTTAATGTAAACCAATTTTGAACTTTCATTAGGGCATTATTTACGTCGTCATAACTATTTGTGCGTCTATTAATTTTAAAAACTAATGAAGTGTCATCAGCAAATAATACCATCTGCGGTTCATTTTTATTTTTAATATGCTGAGAAAGATAAACAAATAAAATATCTAGACTTAGCTCACGAGGTTGTCGACATGTGGAGTGTGGATTCGGCTATCATTGTGCCGATAGTCGTGTCGGCCAATGGGTTTATCCCTAAAAGCCTCGACATCCATCTTAGGAGGCTGGCGTTAGGTGGATGGATCAAGGGCCTGATACAGAAGGCAGTTCTCCTAGAAACGGCACGTATCGTGAGGAGGTTTCTATCTCTGGAGCCCTAACCACCGGTAGCTTGGACCATGCTCCCGATATTTTTAAATATTATTTTTTTTATTTTGTCTTTCTTTGAATTTTAAATAAATATATAGAAAAGATAATATTTATTTATTTCTCTGATCATCATTTACATAATAAAATACAGCAAAAGTTTTACAACTAAACCTGAGACTGGTGTCTGTTGTAGGTATATTAGGCTATATAAATAAAAATACTGATAATGACTGCCTCGTTGGCCGAGTGGTCGCAAGTGCGACTGCCGGGCAAGGGTTACTGGGTTATTAAAAAAAATCTTTGTGGTAGGACAGAGTCTGGAATTGTGCCCGGTATATGGCAATATGCTCACCCCCTATTACATGGGACTCATAACATATATGGTGAAAAATGGGTGTTACATTGTACAGTGGCATTAAGTGCCGTAATGTACACCTCTGCCTACCCCTTCGGGGATAAAAAGGCGTGATGTTATGTTATGTTATAAATAAAAATGAATTGCTGTTCGTTAGTCTCGTTAAAACTAAAAAACTGATGAACGGATTCGGCCCATTTTAGTCTTAATTTATTTGTAAAAGTCCAGGGAAGATTTATTAAGTCAGAAAACAATATTTAAGGTGTTAATAAGTTTGCTGCTATTATTTATCTAGCTACTGTTATTTAATTTTTTTTAACCACGGCCTAATAGAAATTATAAATATATTTTGTTAATTAAATCCATATTTATTTCAACAAGACTTTATATGATACTTTTGAAATTTAAATTTAAATGAAAGACTGCTTCTTTGTTCTAGTGCTAACAATCAACTAACAAACACAGCAACAAAAATAACAGTCGAATTGTGAACTTCCTCCTTCTTTTAGAAGTCAGTTGAAAAGTATATTATGTTATCGAATATGAAAATTTTTGACATAATACCTGATAGGTACTCTTAATATCAGTAGACGACCTAAAGAGGAAAGTAAAAGGCAAATCTACAAGTGACGAAAACTAAAACTAAATATGAAGTAAAAGCAATAACTTCATGCTGACAAGTCAAACAGTCACAACTAAAACATCCTGCAATGCAGTTATTACTTTCTATAGTATTAAATTTCTTTACTTGTAAGGAACAAATTGAAAACTTCCAAAAATACTTCAACCGGGTT
Source organism: Spodoptera picta (assembly GCA_038387885.1). Lineage (NCBI taxonomy): Eukaryota > Metazoa > Arthropoda > Insecta > Lepidoptera > Noctuidae > Spodoptera > Spodoptera picta. Next base: position 402,442 of record JAZHFQ010000580.1, on the reverse strand, counting down.
CTTCTTAGTTGGGTCATCTAAGTTCTTCTGCAACTTTACTAAAACAAACACCATTGATTTTCTTCCCGTGAGCTCTTAAAACTTGAGCCGGAAGACAAATAGCTGATATCCTTTGTTTTTCTTTGATGGTTGACCAAACATCATTGGCAGGTTTCTTCCGAAGAATTATGTTCTCGTAAAAGTTGGCTTACGACTGCAGATGATGGATAAGTAGCTATTTGGTTTTGATGTTGGGCTAAATGTTTTACTTTTCGCAGGGAGTTTACGTGGACTTAGGTACTTCAAATTTTTACTTCTGGTCATTATTTGCCTGAACCTTCCAATTAGACCTTGAAACCATATTCAACGATGAATAAAAAATAAAATAATTTACTGGCAAACACGACTTTTAAGTTATAAAATTAACAATCAAATAAATCTAAAAAACTACTTCTAAAATCTGAGAACAGAAAGAGAACAAACTGTCATCAAATGTAATGTAGATACAGTACTATGGTTAAAATATTTTTTTGTATACTTTGTTAAGAACAAAAAAACACAAGTAAAATTTCTAAACAAAATAAAACAATTATAATTCAACATTTTATACTACACCACGGTGCATCATCAATCTACCTGCCAAGTCGGTTAAATAACAATACACTAGTAGCTGGAGCCCTCGGGGAGAACTCATGTTTAGCGTTGAGCTCTATGGTAAGGATATGAAATGAGATAACAATGCAGGCATAATATATTACCCTTATGAAACCAATTAAGGTGATGGAGAATAATATTGATATGTTGTGGAGTATTTTGCGGATCTTGGGAATAGTTTTGACGAAAAAATTATGGCTACAACCTAAAGAAAAGACAAACTTCTCTTTTAGATCATAGTTTTTTTTTCGGCACAAGCCGGCTAACGAGTCACCTGATGGTAAGCAATAGGCGTTGCCCACGGACACCTGGAACACCAGAGGCGTTACAAGTGCGTTACCGGACTTTAGGGGATTAGGAGTTTGAGGGTTGATCGTTGGGAATTCAGGAATCGGTGATATTGGGGAAGAGGAGGGTAATTGGGCCTCTGGTAACTTCACTCACACGACGAAATACAACGCAAGCATTGCTTCACGTCGTGTTTCTGTGAGGCCGTGGTATCACTCCGGTCGAGCCGGAGTTAGTTAAAAGTAATGGGATATTCTGCCAGTCTCTTATGTCGATAATTCAGTCATTATGAATTGAGCCCTTTTTAAAATGATTTACCTCGATTCTAGATCTGTCATGCGATATTATGTACTTGTGAGTAGGGACAGGAGGCGCCATTATAGTTAGTTATAAATAGTTTATCTGATAAGGTGATCTGAACGGTATGATTTTAGCATTAGACACGTTTTACGAAAATCCTCATATTTTACCAAAGTTACACTGACCTTGTAGCTTTGTTGAAGCAATGCGGCACGTGGCTTCGCTGCCGGGCTCAGAATATAATCTGATCCAGGATTTTTGAAGAAAATACGTATATTCGAAAATGTTAGTTGCCGCATATTCAATTACTGATTCACGTGTTGGACAATGATTAAGGTCAAAAGTGCTTCAATGAGCTTGAATGTCAGAACATTCAAGCTTATGGTTCGTGCTAAAAAGAGAACCTAAACAAGAGAGTTTGGAATGAAATTAACATAACATCTTTGAATTAAAATTAATTGTACTATATTCAAGGTCATGTGTGATCTCTGATCCCTAAACTTTTATACCTTCTTGAAAAACTGGGAAGGGTATCTAAATATTATTAGATATCAATAGAAATAGTTATAAATCGCCAAGCTACACAATTAAAACAGTTAAAATCAAATAATAAAACTATTAAGGAAACCGATCACAATTTTAACAGCACATTTTGTTTGACAGCTGTAGGAGGTCTTCGAGCAACAGATCTTCGGATATCCCCTCCAGTGGTGCAGAGAGGGAACGACACGACTCTAGCATGTCTGTACGAGCTGACAGACGCGCCCCTATACTCCGTAAAGTGGTATAGAGGGCGCCACGAGTTCTACCGCTACTCTCCCACAGAGAATCCTACTACGAAGATATTTCCCTTCGCTGGAATCAATGTTGATGTAAGTACCTACTTAGATCTGAATTTAATATTTTTGAATTTAATTCCATGCATAGAGCAGTAATTGACCAACCGATTGCTTTCACTTAGTGCCATTGGTTCTATTTCGTTAAGATAAAGTATTTTGTAAGATTCACATTTTATAGTGAAACACCTACGTCACAAGAGGAAATCTACGTATATCTACGATATCAAAATACATGACTTTTCTTAAACATAAACTTTGAACTTCAGTTATAAAAGTGTCTTTAAAGTTAATAAATTAAAATTAAAGACCACATTAAAAATGTATATCTTGATAGTTCTATTCAGACATAAATGTCATCTACCAATAAAATATGGAAGCTATTATCGAAGTAAAAATGATCGAATAAAACAAATACTTATCGTACGTATCATAAAAATCCGACGCAAAAGACGTCTCGTGTTTGCCGATCGACATTAAATTTATAATGCAATTTGATCATAAAAATGTCGCAGATCATCAGAATTTTATTATCATATTATTGTGCTCATTCTACTATCTTCGGATGAAAATATTTATTGTCTGAGATATTTGGATAACTAATTTATATGTATTTACTGCCATGTTAGGTTTAACTCGTCGAGTACCGGTTTTGTAGACACAATTATAGAACAATAGGTTGCGGTCACCGGTGACCGCAACCTATTGTTCCTTAATTGTGTCTATAATGACGGTACTCAACGAGTTAAAAGTGTCATATTATTTTAGTATCTCATCTACTTGGTAATGCGTTAACAAACGAATTCATAACATTATTTGCAAACATATATAAAAATCTTCTCAAAAACATGTTAGTTTATTTTCAAAACTTAGATTCGGTTCTCACCAACATACACCATACACAGTCTTAGATCTTAGAAAAGCAAAACAAACACAATCTTCTATTATGAAATCCCAGCATTATTATCACACGTATTTTTGTAAGCTTAACTGTAATATAGTATTTCATAACACCTCAATGGCCAAATGATCCAACGTTATACGCAATACCTGCGCAAAAATTTCCAGATTTTTCTTCAATTCGATCGATGTAAATATGTTCATATTTATTCGGCGTCAAAGCAGACATAATTTCGGAGCCAACTATTGACATAAAAGTGTTATTAAGTTCAGCTGAGACATCACAAAGAAGCCCTATGTCAATAATATCTGAAATCATGTCAAGTACGAACGAAAGTAATTCAGATATTTTTTGACGTAAAAAGTGATTCTGCGTTTGGAATAGTCATATTTGCTTTAGAATTTGTATGTTTGAAAGTGTGAATTATATGACTAGATAGATTGGTCTTTTGAGACGCAAATTTTATTTGTTAGTGAGATACTGAGGTCAAATAAATAAATTAGTTTACATTTTCATAGCATTAACATAATAAAAAGACATTTCGTAGGTAAAATATAACTGAGACGTGAGGCCTGCATAGACGAGCAATTTACATTGAGCAAGTACTCTTTTTCTTTAAATCTGCATACACGTATAAATATGAAATATCGAGCCAAAAATATACCAAAACTTGAAGCCCAAAATCCACCAACCAATGAAACGCTTCAAAAATATGTTACCCTAGTAGATAAATAAGAAACCTCACGCACATTACCTCTACATAAGCTACTCCATCCATCACCTTCACGCATAAACTGTTCCACATATTAAATCCAGCAATAAAGATTCTAAACGGGCTTTTAAGCTAACTCTTATACGTAAGTCAGAGCAATGAATTCCCTTATACACGTTTCATGGAAACTCATACACGATTTGTCTTCTCAAAACTGTCAGACGAGTGCTCATGTCATGTAAATGCAAGTAATAGTCTAAGAGGTACTGAACCCTATAGAAATAAAGTTCGTTCTGTATGGCTAGAAATTTGTAGGATGATGATTTATAGCAAGTTATCGCTAATAGTCACGACCGGACAGTCAACAGTCCTGCTCATCATCTTTTTTTAATAATCCAATTTATCAGGGTCTCGTATTTTATGATCTTTTCACGCACTCAACGGTCAGTACATACTGGCTAATAACACTCAGAATGTACTGTGTTGGCGGCATTGAGATTAGCGTGTAATGAATTATAATCTTACTAATTTCTAGCGTTAGAAGACGAACTTTATTCAAATGGTACAGTAAATCTTAGGCTATAAAGTAAAGTATGAGATATACATAGAGAATTGCGATATAGCAACGGACTTGGAAAGGATTTCTAAATGTTTGGGGCCAGTGCCAAGTTCGATGTGAACGTCAAATGATTTGGAAGTGATAGGAAAATATTGCGTGTATTCCAGCTTATTTCTTGTGGATTTTAGTTTTGCAGAGATGCTTGAATAATTTTGAATTTAAATTTTTGTGTGTAGCGGTTGGAAAGACATATTTTGAACGATTAGTTATCAATGTTGGTTTGGTATTCAACTGTGAATTGTATTTGGTATTTGTGTAAGACGTTTACTGAGACTGTCAAATTATGATTATAAATAGAATCGTATTCCGTATCATAATTTACTCTCATGGTTCAATAAATCAAAATTCTCCCCCAGAAATTTATTATTTTAGAGTAGGTAACTATCAATAGACACACGTCATCACACTTTACCACATCATGTATAAAACTATAGGTACATCTTGTTCTATAATCAATACAAAGACTTGTATAATTCGCATCAAACTCGCATTAGCATCGCGCGCAGTACACCATCTCAGAACTTCATTCCACAAAACAGATTTATAACGTCTAATGTAAAAACTCTGCGGAAAATATGCGAATCTTAGGCACCAAGTGCCGTCATAAGAAAAATGTGGAATAGCAAACGTAACGGTTTCACCAGCCATAATTCTTGTCGTCGCAGAAACTTCTCAGCAATTATTTTTACCTGTTGAGCTGTTGAAACAATGTATTTTATGGTGTGGAATTTGGTTAATATACTGGCTCAGTTTAGCGGAAGAGAAACGTGTTGAGTCGCTGTTAAAATCTCTGAAATGTTCGCGGTTAAATAATTTTGTAATCCGCCCGTTCTGTTGTGCTCGAGTCGAGTTATTCTTTTAAAGTATTAACAATGGGCCCTTTTGTTTATGAGATGGAATTATTTTTTACTCGTTGACTTTATGAATAATGGTTGGTTGTAAAAGTTTGGTGAAAAGGCGAGCTCGACAATGTATTGCTTGTAGTTTGATGAAGTAAATGTGGTTTTGTTTTAGCTTTGTATCTCATGTTTTTTTAGGTCGGGAATATTTAAAGAACATTTTTATTTTATGTTTGCTTAACTGGTATTGGTTGATTGTGTACTTGTTTTTGTGGTGACGGGAATAAACTAGTGATCGACTGTGAGTAGATTTTTGGGTAAAAATTTTCATCAGAATGTTCTTAATTCTTACTCTGTATTGGTCTGTTCGTAAATGTTAATGAGCTCAGCTTGCTTGCACTTCGAATTGGCATTAGAACAAATCATAGGTACGAGACACGTTAAAGGATTAACCCAATCAGTCTATTCTAATTTAGGTACACAGACTTATTGCACGATCTAAGTAAAGTGGAAAATCTAGTAAGACATATAACAATAAACACATACTACTACATGAAATACAAACATATAATATTTCATTTACCTAAATCCTAATTCATTTGAACTGCCGCAAACACTGAGCTCTCATATTATACTACCCACTCCATATTGTTTCAATCTCAAGCACCTAGATCTTAATACTAAAACGTCATAAGTGGTTGAGTACCACTTCTAGGAAACTCAAACTTATATACTAAGGAACACATTTCAAATTCATTTGATTTCGACAAACTAAGCTTTTAGTAGTCAAGGAAAGACTTGTTTGAAACTAAAGAAAGTGGTTAAAGGACTGTGTTCTATGTAATTGTGTTTGGCGGTTACTCGCGTTGTGATTAGCTAAAAACTAAGTTTGGGAGTGTTAGATATTTCTAGATAGGTATTTAATATTCCGAACTTAACAGCTTTTATGACCTCAAAGGAGTACAGAACAAATTAGTCTATTAACATTGTGCTAGTTTTAAAAAAAATGAAAATTGTGTCCGTTATAAAGAAACAGGCTCACCTCTATTGCATGTATCATAACATACATAGTGAAAAGTTACATTAAGTGCTGTAATGCGCAAATCTGCCTACCCTTGGCGTGATGACGATGTTTTGTTGGCTCTACTTAAATAATATAATTATGCTTAAATAGAACTCATTTAAGTATGCTTAAATAGTAGTACTAAGTATCTCTTTCTTAGAATACCACATGAAATGCCACTGAAAAATATACATAAAGAGGAAATGCGGACTATTATCTCATGCTCGTCAGTTCTGTTGTAAGTACAACCTATAACCTACGGCAAACCACAGGGCAATCATTCCTAGTTGTCTTCGAAGAGTCTAACAAAAGTGTTTCTCCTATTTATTTCAGTTACTAATGTTTATAACTTCAAAGAGGCATTAGAGAACAGCCTCGAATGCTTTACAATAGATAGCTTTACTTTTGATTATGAAAAACTTACAATTTATAAAGCTACGACATTTTTTCGTAGAGTATCATCTAATATTGGGTTCGGCCCATATTTTCTTATTGCTGTTGCTAAGTTGGCAAGAGATGAGCTGTACAAAAACGTGGTCTTTTTGCTAGTTAATTTGTTATCTAAAACTACAAAACTGTGTCTGTACAATTTATTATTATTTTTTCGGCTTACTCACGTAAATTTTTGACGAAAAACTCGACTAGTTTCAAGCCATGCTAGAGGCTCATATTCATTCGGTAGCAGCGTGACAGTCGCCGCGTCGCGTGTCGCTGCTCATTAAGAAGAACCCCTTTTTTTTAAGGGGGAAAATCATCGAATGACTGCTCCCGCCTGGGTGAGGCGGGAGGGAGTGTCAGACTCTTACTGACTAAAAACCACCCCGTTCCTTCTCCTGCACGTCGAGTCGGAACCCCGGTTACCCGTTAGGTTCTCCGCGACCGCGACCGCGACCGACCGCGGAGGAAGAACCCCTATGTGCGTGTGGTTCGAAACTACTAGAGCTTTTCTCAGTATATTCACGTGAGTAACCCGTGATTTTAGTTAATTTAGTATGTCTCACGATAGTTATTATAAAAACATTTTGTATGTATCTGCACAAGTAACTAAACGGCCGGTAAACATCCTTCTAATAATTCAGGAAATAATCAGAAAATCATCAATCAGAATAAACAGAAAATCTCTACTAACTACCTCAGACGTTCAATTATAAAACCAAAATAGCGAAACTATACATATATAATTAGAAAATTCAATTAAACAGTTTAATCTAAATGCTTGTGTTTAACAAAGGGAGAGATAACAATTATAATGTATTATAGAAAATTGTTCAGAGGCGTTGGAGCGGCATTGCTTTGTGTTGCCTGACCGATGCCTCGATTTACAAAAGGATGGAATAGTTTTTAGAATGGGATTTGTAGAATAGGTTGAATTATTAATTTTTAAATGATGATTGGAAATAAAGAATAATGTTGATTCGTTCCTTTAATTAAAATAAGGTAGGCTAGTCTCAAAACAATTACATATGATCAGTTTTAATAACCCATATATTTTCATAATTTATATTTGCTTGCTAGAAATTTAACACTATCTTTAGTAAGAAAAACTGCTGATAGTTTTTTTTTAATGGGGGAAATTCATCGAATGACTGTTACCGCCCGGGTGAGGCGGGAGCAGTCAACTGCTGATAGTTAAGTTATTGGGAAACTGTTTCAGTACATTTACTTTTCACTAAACATATATCACATCTATCGTAAGTTACATATTAGTACCTTTTATGGCAAAGACGAAGAGTTAACGCTATGCAATGTAAAATGTCCTAGCTAAATATCTTTATATAAATTAATTGTTTAAGATAATGGTTTTGGTTACTCAAAGTAATAAAAAAAATAATAAAACTGTGAGTAAAAGAGTACCCACTCTAATTTTCTCAATAACTGAAAGTTTACAAACGACTTCAGATAACATCTTATAAAATACTTGAAACTTTAGTAGTATCTATAGGTGATTGAATTAAAATATACTTCAACCTATTCCATCTCCAACTAGCTTCTGCGCGCAATGTTCTGTTGTCGTATGACTTTCGGAAAATTCTATGTCGTCTTCATCAATTTTCAGTAAAATCGATTTTGTCATTGAGTTATAAGTAGTGTAACTAATACGACCTTTTTTATAGACTTCAAAGAAATCTGTAGAAAATAGTACAATGTCTGAACGCTATATTCCTGTCACTTACAAACATCCCATTAAAATAAAGGATTAGATAACTAGGAATTTAATTAATTCAACGAGGAAATGTAAGTAAATAATGTCTATATTCCTGTAACAAATGGCAGCACCAATCTGTTTTGTTTTAGACAGTTTCTATTCATAAAGTTTGACAAACACAGAGCGTTGAATGGTTTTAATAATACAAATAAATATATTTAATATCAAACATTATTAATTTTAATTAAGGATCGAAATGACTGACTTTCAAAGGATATACTTGGAAGGCTTGACAAAAAAAAATATTCACGATTTTCGAGGACGCCGAAGCCAAACAAAAGGTATTTGGTGATTAATTATTCAAGTTAGATCAGACAGGCTTAGGCCAGTCCATTATTTATTTGCGAAGCTCGATGCTAATTGTTTGGTTTATTTAGACTGAAATTGTAGAAAAGTAATCCGCTTTTTGCCGGCCGTAAGTATTGTCTAAATTGTTTAAAATTGTTGCCTGTTTGTCAACTACAAATTACAATGCTTTGGTCTGGAACATTTGCAGTGGAATAAGCAGCAATTTTTATTTATATATCTTTTCATTCGGTAAAATAGTTAGATTTTTGCAGAAGAAGGGACAATTTACCAATACACGATTTATTGTCCAAAGAATTTAAAATAGACTGTTCCCTTTTTGTTCCAACAACAGTTTAAAATACATCCTAATGTTGAGTCAAAATATTGAAAGCAGTATCTTCCATATGCGAGCACTAAACATAAACATAAAAAGAAAATAAACCTTCTCAGTCACTATTGGAGATCCCCCGCTGTCAGCACACAAGAACAACTGGCTCAAAAAAAAGAAATATGTTATTATTTCATACAAAATAAACCCCAGGCAATTCCAACAGTTAATTTTAGTAGCAGCTGCTTCCCATTTCTTCGCGTCAACCCTAAAAAAACAATCTGCCATTCACTTCACTCTCTATGAAGGGAAATCCGAGCAATTTTCACATGCTTTATTCCTATGTCCCGAGCAACGGTTTGTACATTTTTTCCTTAGGAAAGAGCCATTCCTCCTCGTCGCCTATGCGGCACGTGTTCATAAATCCAACCCTTTATCACTGCCTCTTATTTCGCAGTCTCGCGGCGATAATAACTCTATGGCCCGTTTTGTTTCGTTTATATCCCAGTTTTCTTCCCGACGTTCAGCCTAAAACGACACTCGTTTCTTTTTATAACACAATACGCGCCCCAATGAGGAATTGATCGACGAAATGAGAATATAGATCATGCTTATTGCGTATCAGGCTTTGATAGCACTCGCCTCCAAATTGCACGCAAAATCTATCAGTTGTAATTTGACTAATTTATTGAGAAAATCACCTACCTAGAATAATGCATATTTAGCAGTTTACATGTTATGTTAATTTAGTAATTTTGGTCAATAATTTGTTCTGTTAATGAATGAATGATCATCAATATGATAAATAAATGCATAAAATAATTTTCTTTTGTTGCACATTTTCCGGTCAGTACACAGATTTGAATACTAATAAAAGCATTTAAATAAACTTTAAATATTGTAATAAATTATGTTGAACGAATAAATCCCAAAAACAATGTGAAACAGAAATTGTATTGAAGCTTTTTACTGACTTCCATAAGTGGCAAAAACAAAACAATATTTTTCAACAGTCCTAAAAAAAAAAACAAATAAAACAAATTGATATTTAAATTATAGCTTAGAAGCGAACCAAAATTGCTTAATAAGCATTGACCCACATACACCATTGTTACATAGATCACTATTTGCTAAACCTAGAAAATACTACAAAAAATGTAGAATAAGAATTAATTGCCTCGAATCTGGAGTCAATCTGGGTCTGAATTAGATTAAAGTAGGTTGTTAACTTGCTACTGAGACAAACGACGTTAATTTGTAAGGATAATTAAATGTTTGCTTTCTGAACCCCCTTTTTTCTGAAACTTTCTTTTGTAGGTAAGGAATTAAGGTCGCTTTTGTATAAAGAAAATTTGACAGCAATTCTAACGAAAGATTGATGGTATGTGGTTTGTAAAAAGTTTCTGTTAGGAAGTGAAATTGCTTTATTCTACGGAATCTACAATATTTATACACTTACTTATACAACGTATGTAATACATCACACTTGGACTTGGTATAACAAGTTATTATGGATTACTCAAAAACTTTCAATCAAACAAAATGCTTATACTACATATCAGCATTCCTTAAGTTCCTCATTCCGAGTGAACAGTAAAAAGAAATTTCACTCTATATAAATTATCCTATACTAGTTTAGGATGTGATTTTACGTAATCTTGTCCATGTTATTTATCTTATTTTCTATCTTTGTCCAATAGTTGGCGAGGTCCAATCAAAGTCAAGTGGTGCTAACCAGGGTCAGTTTCGGTCTATCCGGCAACTTCAGCTGCGAGGTAACAGCAGACGCGCCTTCCTTCGCCACCTCTATCGTTTCTAACACTATGGAGGTAGTTGGTAAGTAAACATGAATTTTATTGCCATTAAATAAGATTGAGAATATTTCTATTGGATTGTTTTAATAAGAAGGTGTTCCTCAAGGTTCGACCCTGAGGCCAGCGTTGTTTTCCGAAAATGGTTAGTAATTACTAAGACTAGAAATGTATGACAGTATAAATATTCATACTACATGATACCCATAATATAATGAGTAAGAAAGGCCAACACCTTCGAAGAATAAAAGGTATGTTAGTATAATGTTAATGTTATGGTACGAAAGAAATTTGCATAGTTCATTCTGCTTTTTGTTTAAAAATATAAAAGTTTGTATTTTTTTTTTCGAGGAAAGCTAAAAGTTTTATCCATATTATCTTCCTTGAAGATAAAAATGGTGAAATTCTTAGAATTCAGAAAATTATGAAAACACAAAGTTCATAATTTAACGCATAAACCTTACACTCTGGGAAATAATTTATTTATTATTCTACATAAGGCTAAAAATGCATACATTACTTTTAAGTAGGAAAGTCTTCTGGTTTATTGGTATAAATGTTTAAAACTCAATTTACAAAAAAAAAATGTTAAAAACAAGCATTTTCTGATAATGCAAATTTCTGTCATTATCATCAGTATTATTCTTCATTAATAATATGACTTAACCTGAAACTCTTCTGTCCAGCTCTCCCGCCATCTTTGCCGGTAATACAGACGGACAAGCACTACTACGGCCCAGGCGACGTGCTCCACGCCAACTGCACATCAGGGCCAAGTCGACCACCGGCCGACCTCGTGTTCTTACTCAATGACATACCTGTAAGTATATTTGTAGTAAGAGCATTATTTTGATTTTCAATGTGTAAATTTTCTTTGCCTACTGTACATACAAGCGTCGGCGTCTATTAGCCAAATATACAAATATGAAAAAATGCATTTTTCTACGCTGCTCATAGTACAAAATATTCTAAATATAAAAATATAGAAAGAAAGGTAGCCAAAGTATGTATATTATGTTTCAATATCTGATTCTGTTTGGTCTGTTAACAAGAAGGAGTATTCGTTTTCATTTTACAACATTTCCTCTTAAAATCATTACTGAATAAAATTATTTCCGTACCTTGTTCTAGAGTTCACCTTGATAAGATATTTGCATTTTCTCCAGTCTAAGTTTATTGACAATCCATTTTAATCTAGGAATCGAAACGTTTGATATCCAGAATTTATTTGCGAGAAATAACCCTTTTCAATCCTAAATTTGCATAGGATTGCGTTTGAACCTTGCAATATAGCCAAAAGGATGAGTAAATATTGTCTACCAAACGAGTACGTGAGCGAGAGAATAATACGAGGATATTGCTATGACCCTGAACTCCTCAAAATAGATGAGGACGGGGGTGCTAAGTGATATAAATTGATCTAAAGGCACGAGTTTCCCTTTTAGAAAAAGTGTTCCGTCCGCCAGTGAAAAGTTTTGTATGGTAACAAAATAAATCGTTCTAAGGCATAGGAAATCGATTTCGAAGAGGTATTCAGGAGAAATGTCAACTGCCTTTTTTACGGTAATAGCTTTATACTATTATTACAAACTATTACTTGTTTATACAGGCTGGTTCGTAAATCGAGTTTAGACAGTAATAATAATTATATTTAATGATACGACTATTTACATTAGTGTAAGTTAGTGACGATAAATCAAATCACACACATATCTCATTGTAGAGAAATATCGGTGAGAGTCGACTTTAGAACTCTAAAAGAAAGAAAGTTTAATTAAAAAACGAATATTATTTAGTTTTCAAAGTTCGCAATTAGAAATCGAATATATCGATTTCACTAAATGAATTTAAAGTCCCAACTAATTTAATTTAAGTTAAGAATAATCACACAACATCACGCCTTTTATTCCCGAAGGGGTAGGCAGAGGTGTACATTATGCCACTGTACAATGTAACACCCACTGTTCATTATTTATGTTATGAGGCCCATGTAAAAGGGGGTTAGCCTATTGATATATACCGGGCACAATTCCAGACTCCGTGCTACTACTGAGGATTTTTTCAAAACCCAGTAATGCCCGACCCGAGAATCGAACCCGAGACCCCATGCCCGGCAGTAGCACTTGCGACCACTCGGCCAACGAGGAAGCGAAGTTAAAATAATGTATAATAAATAATATGAATAGTTAAGAATAATGATGCATTAAAAGATTTCGATTTCTTAAATAAAATTACAATGGTTGATTTGAAATAGCTTAAAACTACAATAGTCAATCTAGAGGTATGGACTGACAAAGCATTCCACGCATCACGATATAAAAACTTTACAAACGTACCTCAGAGTCCATGTACTACCATCGATCCTGGTTTCACCCATTCATCGTCACGGGTGCTTAGAAGCCTAAAAGTTAGACAGAGGCTCGAGAAAATCGTATCACCCTTAATGGGTCACACAGTAGCACCATGTATCAACTGCCAAAGAATCAACTGACCCAAACCCACATAGAAGGTTCTGAAAAACGGACTAGCTTACCAATATTACAAATCGAAATTACTAGCAACCTTCTATGTCTCGTTTAATAGATTTAGGCATCGAGGCCGGAAATTTGCGGGTTCAGCCAAGACTGGAGATACTACCACAAATGCTTTATCCTAAACATTCCTGGCAATATCCAGTCCCGTATTTATAGCTTCGTTGGAACCCAATTTATTGCTATAAACAACTCCTCAGCCAAACACAATATCTGCATACTTTATGAAGGATGTTTTGAGGTTACGGTTAGGATTGTGTAGGCATCGGTAGTTCAAACGATCCTAAAAGTTCAAACACGATGTAGTCTGAGTATTAGAATAATATGGACTATTTCTATTCGATCTATTTTACGTTTTGTGAATATTTTTAAGTTAAAAAACTATTTTTGAAGACTAAAGGCACGCTATTTACAGATCATTTAGATATAACTGAGAAATATAAGTTCTAAACTAGTCAAATAAGGAAAATGCTCGGCTTATTTAACTCGTCGAGTACCGGTTTTGTAGACACAATTATAGAACAATAGGTTGCGGTCACCGGTGACCGCTTGGTATTTGACAGTTTAAGTCAAACGTTTGGAAGGTATTTTAGACAAACTTGTTACTAGTAGACAAGCTGGCAACCCATCGTCTAGTTCACAAATCCGTTTACAAAATCCGTTCCTGCTTCCAGTAGCGTCCTCCAAGAGTTTTAACTTAAAATAACTTGGCGAAAGCTACAGTTGTTCCAACTCAAATTCTATAGTGGTAAGTTTTAATGCCTTCACAGTTTCACATTTCGAGGATCCCACCGCGAATGCTTTTGAGATTTCAGATTTCCAGTATCTGGGACGCGGTCGCTTGCTATTGTTCGGTCGCTACTGAACAAACTATTTTAGTGACGATATTATGATTATAGTGGAAGATTTTAAACGGTGCGATGGGTCTCGGTAGAGTTTCACTGAAACATTTTCTTGTGATCTACCGAGACGCCATTTTGAATGGAGTCTGTAATTATTTGAGATAATTTTGTCGCTGTGTCAAGTTTGATCTCGATACTCTTTAATTTAGTTCTTAGTTTTCGTAAAGATAACACTACTAAGTTTCCTTCTATTAATTTCTAAATATCTTTATGAATAGTAAAAATTACAAACAAAATAAAGCACAAACTTAACGCTTTATCATCACACTTTGGTATAAATATGTTAGACAAAAACCAGAAAAGACAGTAAAATATAAAAAAAAACCTATCAATACATCATATACAGTCATATTGCTCGTCCCAACAAAAATAGATGTGACCAAAGCAATAATGATATTTCAAAAAACCTGAACAAACATATTTTATCCAGGAACTCAATTATCATAGAATTAAATATTAAAACTGCTCACCACAACTCATTATGGCGGAATAAAATTTGTTTAAACAAAATATTTGTTTTGTGCTGCTTGTATGAATTCTCTCGTCTGTGAAAACATACGGAATCATCTTATTAGACAAACACGCTATATAATACTTGTAATTAGTTAAACATTGTCTATACTTAGAACTATAAGGGTATGTCCACATATGGCGAATGAGCAGCTTGTGAGGCGCTTGCAAGTCGCCCGCGAGCTGCGCGCGTGCATTTAAAATTATTATTTATACGAAACTTGTAGATATGTGTTGAGCACCAAACTATTGGCGTGACTACACACGAGCAGCTCGCTCTGTTGCGGTTCCTAAGCTGCATTTTGTCAAATGTGGACGCACCATCAAGTATTCAAAATACAACTACTTGTGTGACCTTCTTCAACATGGTGTCTCGTGGATGTTCCAGAAACTCTTTTGTCTAAATAACCAGACTAATTTTATAAATTACACAAGTGCCAATCTTTGCCGAATGCAAAGATTGGCACAAAACAATATTATTTACAGGGCAATAGTTTATGTTGTCTATTCTATTCTTCCTCCAAATATTTACATCTGTGTTATGCAATTAATTATGACTTTGAATACAAACCGAGGATAAAGTTAAAAGTTTTGGTCATTAACAAAACTCATACAGCGGGCCCGGCCAGAACAAAGTCCCAAATGTCAGCAACCCGTTAACAGTCGCTTGAATTCGTTGCGGCGCGAACACAACAACTGTTGACTCATTGTTTGTTGTGTTGATATTTGCAATTTTCCTACGTTAAGCAGCTTCGTCTGGCGCGAGGGCTCTCCAGATTTAATCACATCTGCATTGGCCGCTATTATGGAAATTTTAACTTTATATGAATATGCACACAGTGCGGATTTGTTTGTTTGACTCATGTGCTTACGTTATTTCGTTTGATAAGCTGATCTGTTAAAGTAAAAGTTGTTCCGTGTTTTCCCATTGTATCATTTTCGTAATGTTACCCACGTATGGAGCCGACGTAGTCACGATAAAGTTATAAAGCTTATCGACATTGTAACGAAGCGAGAGTACTGGGGCACAGAAAACTTCGTTGAATTATTTAGTGTATTCAAACGTATCTCTCGAGTCGATATTCATGTATTTATGCTGAAATTTTCACGGAGAAAACTTCTCTATCGTTACATATTCAAAATTTTATGATTCTCAATGCTTGAGTTTGATATTTTAAAAATGAAATCTAGGAGAATCTAAACGAGTGGAAATATTTTAGTATCCTGAAGACTAAATTTTATCAGACGTAGATCAATCATACATTTGGTGATAAATAATGTGATTTTGTTTTTATTTTAGCATGAAGCAGACGCTCACCAAGTCCACCCAGCACCGGAGGGACTCTTCCGTTCCGAGATTTACAGCAGTATACAGCTGTGGCCAGCCCACTATGAACGTGGCGCTCCCATACTGCGCTGTCAAGCCAAGATCGTAGACCTTTACAAAGATGATGCAGCAGTAGCATTGTATTCAGGGAATAGTCACCCTAAAATTGAGAGAGGTGAGTTGCATTTTGATTGGTTATTAGAAAACAAATTGTTTATATGTATTTTAAGTTAGTCATTAAACGATACTTTTATAAAATCAAGTTTCGTTTCGAATAGGTCCCACTTTACTTATTAATTTTACTCAAATAAAATGAGACTTTTATGTCTGAACTGCATATAGAACCACACTTTTTCACTCCAATTACAGCAACAGCATGAATTTCCGCAACTAAAATTACACCTTTCACAGGATTCTGGATTTCAGTAATCTCAAGGGTAGATTCATAATGTGAAATTATGTAAAGCACCCAACAGCTCTCAGGAAATTTATTCATTACGATGTACTGACGAAGGGGTTGTTCGTAGATTCCCTTCGAGCATAATTGCAATTTTCATGACGGCCCATAATGTTCGCGTATTATTAAATCTGAGTATCATCGTCATATGGTAGCGAGTTCTAAGTACTGTTTGGAACATTTTCTATGGGGAAGAAAGCTTAAATGTTTTGATCACCTGTTTGTAGGTACTTATTCTACTATCTTGTTCTTGTAACTTTATAATACACTTTTAGGGCCGAAACACATAATCGCGTTGCGTCGCCGCAACGCTAAATATGGCAGTTTGCGTTGCGGCGTTGCGGTGTCGAGAAAAAGAGCGTTTTATTGTCGTTCAGAAGGGTAACCAGTTAGTCGTGATTTTTATTTTGGATAGACGTGTCACTGCCATGGACCATCGTGAAAAACTTATTGCTTATTTGTTATGAAAGAAGACATTATTCTGCTATACTGGAACGAGCGCTGCGTTGCACCGTGCCGCTTAAATCGGCAGTGACTCTACTGTCGATTCTAGCGGCGCGGTGCTGCAATGCCGTTATGTGTTTTGGCCCTTACTTAGCTATTGTGGTGGCTAAGAATATTCTCTTGAATTGTATAAATTGACTTTAATACATCCCTCAATCCACTACAAACCTAACTAAACACTAATCCAATATCCTCAATATTTCATTTCATCTCTACAATAGTCTAAGAGCCCACATCACAAATCACGTTGTCATATTCCAAAGCCAATATATTGTACAAAGCGTTTCTCCTCGATTGTATAAACGGTTTAATTAGACATTACCTTCCATATTGAAATCGATTATATCGGTAAACACATTAAAGGCCTGTCTTTATACGAAGCGTTTATAGTTACGAATATGATGGTAAGAGCCGACATATTTGACCTCTTGAAATTATATTTTCTGATGAAGGATGATTGCAAATAATATTTATAAAATTGATATTGGTAAAGGGGTCGTCTTATAATAACTGTTTTTTTAATATTAATAGTGAAGAGTTCTTACACGTCGCTCCCTCCATCTGTGGCTTTTGTTTTTTTTTGCATGTTCTGATGAGAGTAAATAGATTTCATTTATTAAATACCTATTTTACAATATCTAGACATATTTTAAATACGGAAATTGTAGAAATGCTCTTAGAGTGGAGCATATCAATATTTAATCCTCAAAATCAAACTAGCTCTAAATATAATTATTTTATACAATCTGAAACACTATGAATTTTAAACACTAGAACATGCAGATTAACATTAAAAAGAGAAAAACTCTCTCAATCAAAATTCGAATCAGCCACATAATTTCCGAGAACCGCCACTCTGAGCAGGAAATGGCAAATTCTCAAAGTAGGTACATTGAATTCCAAAAACGGCACAACACCTAACACGCCCGCATATCTTTAATATCCGTGAAGAGGAAGCTTGGCTAATAAGATTACAAGAACCAAAGACTGCCAAAGAGGGCATTGAGGGCTCAATGAGTTATTGCCTCCCGTCTCATTTGCCCAGACAATTTCCTCTGAGGGCAACACTGAGGCGTTTGTTGGTAGATAATAAATTTATCTTTGGCACACGTTGAGCGTTTATTGCAGGAAACGCGGACTGGCAAGCTTTAACGCATGCTTATATGAATTTTGTACCTTCTTGGAACTTACTTGAAGTTTATGATTCACAGACAATTTTTGTTTAACATTAAATTTGTGGAGTTTTTACAATTAGCCATGTATTGTCGCAATCAAAATTAAGATCAAAAAGTTAGTACATAAAAACTGTGTATACAGGATACAAATCGCTTATTCTTATGTAAAATTGTACATAAACCTTTAGGCTGTAAATTAAACGAATGGAAATTCGAACACGGTACCCTTGCTACTGCTCAGTGCTTACATCTATGTGATCATACTTCAAGAACCTACTAACTGGAGTACAAATTCCACGAGAGGAATTTTCCACATTAAGAGAAATTACAGAGCGTTATTAAAAGATACGTTTTAACGATGTCAACTTTGTTTTCGAAATGTAACCGTATTTGGTTCTATCGATCTCAACAACGGTACAATTTCCAACCCATCTTTATAGAGATTATGGTCAACATGATCAGAGAAGTCTCCTAGTGCAATAGTGGTTTGTAAAAACGTCGCAAGCTGTTGATGACCTGACCTGATTTTTTGTTAACCTATTTCATATCATTGTTACAGTTACATCACCGGGGTCAGCAGGCAGCCTACAAGTGTGCCAATTTTTACTATTACTGCAAATAATTGTTTGGGCAAACAATACTTAGGTACAATAAATTATTATAAATATAAAATAAAAATTGTATAAATTATAAAATAATTGATAAATTATAAATAGGTAGATGTATTCGATAAAGTCGGATGAAATTGTGAATTTAAATGAAAAAAATAGTTAATTGTACCTAACGAGCTAATGACTATGCCAAAGAATGTAAAGACTAAGATATTGTTGATTTAATACAAATTATATATATGTCAATGTTTGTTTTATTTAACCTTTAACAATAATTATACAAATAAATCTAAAAAATCCTAACCCCCTACAGGCTAGCAACCGCTCTGTATCGACTCTGGTGTCCATGGGCGGTGCCAATTGCTCGTTTGCCAGCTTATCCCATTAAAATCAGATTCTTAAAAATATCTCCATTATACAACAACAAAGAAAGGAAAATATCAATCACACTTTGAACTTTGTCGCCATTGCAGACTGGACTGCATATACATGGGACGATGTAATGCCATTTCCCATGGAATAATGTAGGATGTAATAATATAACACTTTTATTGCACTATAAAACAATTGTGATTACATACTAACATAGATGTAAGTTTTACTAACATTTTGTGAGTCTTGGTTACATTAAATAAATGATTTATTATTATTATTATTATTGCAAGACCGTATCGGGAAAATAAGAATTAATACCATAGTAACAAAATCGACCCTAATTAAATTAAAACAAAAAATTTTCCAACAAAAATGAGTAAAAGTACCTACCGTTATTTAAAAAACACGGCCAAATATCATCCTACATACAACCTTTAAGAACACAAGAATGCTCGAGAATGAATTCTAGGAAAAAGTAAGTATAAGCGTGGAAATATTTTTTAATATTATTGGTACGTAGGGTACGTATCACCTTATGTTGTGTTCTCAGAATTGCTGTTGCTAAGAGATGTAGCCTCAAAGAAATATGTTAAATATAAAAAACGATAGATTTTCATCTTTTTTTCTTAGAAGGTACGTAGGAATCTACCTTGAATCGCTCATGGAGTGGCGATGGCAATTTATTAGAATCGTTTTAAATTTGAGGTGGTTATTAAACTGTCAGACACCGCGAGGACACCGCTGACCGCAACCTATTGTTCTTTAATTGTGTCTATAATGACGGTACTCAACGAGTTAATCCAAAATACCTAATATATTTTTTTTGATAAACTTTTTACAAGGTAATGAATAATTTAGTCTGCAAATAGTATCTTCTTCAAACTATGTCAATCTTTAAATATCAGAAATAATTTGTAAGAGGAAATCATTCGGTATAATTACATCGATCTCCGTGGGCTCTGCATAATATAGTAACATAGAACACTAGGCTCTTTATAATAAACAAACAGCACGTAAGTACAATGATCATATTAGTATCAAAGTTGTTTATAACCAAATCATATGATATTATTGTTCATATAACAATTCCGTTAAGAAAATTGTATTTCTATGCAACACATTTAGTTTTAATATGATACCAATGTAAATTTAGATTTTGTTTAAAATGCTTACCAAATAATCAATTTAGATAAACAATACTTTGAACTTGAATTTGGGATCACCCCTCAATTCCTTTAAATATCCAATTGCTCAAAATTCAATTTCCATTGCCTGTTTTGTACGTCAATACGAAAGACCAACGAAATTGAGGAGGAAGTGTAATTAAAAAGTTCATTTGCTACGGTTTCAGACGCGATGGCTTTATTGCTTTGCGACAAACAAGTGCCTTTAATACATGGTGTTTGATTGAATTTTTATTATGTGCTTCTGTAGTGCTCTTTAGAAATAGAGTCTCTGCTAGAAGTTGGCTGTATATTAGCAAAATGGTTACTATTCTAGACTGCCTCGTTGGCCGAGTGGTCGTAAGTGCGACTGCCAGGCAACGAGTCTCGGGTTCGATTCCCGGATCGGGCAAAGTATTACTGGGTTTTTTAAATATTCTCAGTAGTAGCAACGAGTCTGGAATTGTGCCCGGTATATGGCAATAGGCTCACCCCCTATAACATGAGACTCACAACATAAATAGTGAAAAGTGGGTGTTACACTGTACAGTGGTATAATGTGCACCTCTGCCTACCCCTTTGGAGATAAAAGGCGTGATGTTATGTTATGGTTACTATTCTAGGATAAACTTTAATTCAATTAGTGATCTAATTAGCTCAGTGAGATAGTAAGAGTAAAACAAGAGTGTAATTAAGATTGTTCCTATTTTGTGCTCTCTGCTGCTAATCCTTACCTTCTAGTATTCAAAGAGTTCTGTTGAAAGTGCATGTACTTTGCATTGTGCATCACTTTGCTAAAATGTAGAAGAATAGAATTGTTGTAGGTAGACAGATTTTTGTGTAATTCGTGTATAGGGACATGGCTTGTTAAATATTAAAGCCATACAGATAGTCGCGGAGAACCTAACGGATAACCGGGGCTCCGGCTCGACGTGCAGGAGAAGGAACGGTGTGGTTTCTAGTCAGTAAGAGTCTGACACTCCCTCCCGCCTCACCCAGGCGGGAGCAGTAATTCGATGATTTTCCCCCCTTAAAAAAAAATACATAACATGAAATATAATGTAAGGTCATTGTCGCGTCATAAAAAAAGTATATATTTATTAATGAAATTGGAATGTCTCTTTGTAATATTATAATAACCACTTTTTGCTACATGCATATTATTACGTACCAAAATACCATTTTTTTTTACAATTTTTGTCTGTCTGTCTGTACTGGCTTATCTCTAAAATGGCTGGACCGATTTTGCAAGACTTGAATTGGCAGGTAGTTGATGTACTAAGGAGAAATGGCTACTATTGTTTTGGACAATTGAAACAAAAAAAGATATTTTCCAAAATTCATATTCTACGCGGACAAAATCGCGGGTAACGGCTAAAGGGCTAGTCCATAATAATAACTTTATAAGTCATTCACGTCACAAGGAATAATATACAATACGTAGTTTTCAACATTAACAATTTTACTCAATTATGCTCTCATTTATAGTAATAGACTCGATGCGACACGACATTGACATAATCCAAAAAAAAGTAAAAATAGTCACCAATTTTACACATATATTATTATATTAAAGAAATGTCGGAAATTAAAGCTCCGAAGTAGGGAACTCAACAGATAGTTGCGTTCCCTACTTCAAGAAATTAAAAATATTAACGTTACCAGCTATATATAATATATTAGAAACTGCACTATTTGTAAAATCAAATCCACATTTATTTACAAAGTTTTCAACAGTTAAGAAGACCCCCATTCGGAGTCAATATGAAAATCAACTATGTACGTTGAAATGTAATACTGCGTTAATGAAAAAGAGCTTTTTTGGTGTTGCACCAAAAATTTTTAATAAAGTACCCGATGCTATAAAATGTATGCCATTAAAGAAATTCAAAAAGTGTCTTCACAAGTTATTAGTTGAGAAATGTTATTATGCCTTGGATGACTATTTTAATGATAATACTATTTGATTATATTCTGTAATTTTATAAATTATTATTATTAATGTTGACTTGATGACTATTTTAATTTTGGATGACTATTTGATTAAATTCTGTAATTTTATTAATTCATATTATTACATTTATTTTTACGCTTTGACATTGAAGTTTACATCTTGACGTTTAATTTTACGCTTTGACATTGAAGTTTGACATCTTGACTTTTAATTTTACGCTTTGACATTGAATTTTACATTTTTAACATTTTGATATTATTATTTTTGACATATAATTTTAATTTATGCCATTATTGAAAATCTCTAATGTTCTTCAAAGCGGATATTTTGTGGTTTACATTATTTTATTCATTTGATTTAAAGAGTCGTCAATGTTCAATGAAATTGCAAATTCTTAACGAGATAAATGGTCAAGATTGTGTAATTGTAGTGATGTGTTTACTGTTTATTGTTTATGAATCTGTGTCAAATCCTTGTTTTAATTAAGTATATTGCATGTATTGTACGCCCTAGAGGCAAAACATAGCGCTCTCAACATATTACATAAGAACTTATAATGTACCTATGTTGTACAATGAATAAATAAATGAAATGAAATGAAAAATGAAGTCCATTAAGACCTTACACAATGTAATGTAGGTAACGTCAACTGGCGAAAATTGTCGGCCTCTTTACGAAGTTAACGGACTGAATAATTTGGTCAGTCCTGGATCACGGCTGTGAAGTTTGGAGAATAATCTGACTAAAGAACATTGGCCTAGATACTGTGCTAATGATCTAGGAACTAAATTTGAAACAGCAATAGCCGTCATAGGTTTTAATTGTGTCCTGTAAAACAAAAAATAAAAACCTTTGTACTCGCACCTCAATTCACATTATGTTTCAAAAATGTGATTAGTCTAATTAAAGCAGAATCTAGTGTAACATTCATCATCATGATCAACAGCCTATATAAATGCCCACTGCTGAGCAAAGCCTCTTTTCACACGGAGAAGGTTTGAGCATTAATCACCACGCTTGCTCAATGCGGGTTGACGATTACAAACTTATAATTAGAAATTACCTCTATAAGCCCAGGTTTCCTCACGATGTTTTCCTTCACCGTTTGTCAGTGGTGTTTAAATAATCTTAGAAAGTACATATAACTCGGAAAAAGTCACATTGGTACTTGCCGTTGGTAGGTTTCGAACCCGCACCCTCATGTATGAGAAGTGCGTCTTAAACCTCCGGGCCAACACGACACGACAGTGTAACATTCCTCCTTAAAAATTGACATTAACACTAGTGTGGCAGAGTCATGCTTCGGCACCAATGGGCCAGCTCGACCGGAGTGATACCACGGCCTCACAGAAAACCAACGTGAAGCAACGCTTGCGTTGTATTTCGTCATGTGAGTGAGATTACTGGAAGCCCAATTACCCATCCCCTCCCCCAATCTCCCCAATTCCTGAATCCCCAACGATCCTCAAACTCCTAATCCCCAAAAGGCCGGTAACACACTTGTAACGCCTTTAGTGTTCCAGGTGTCCAAGGGCGACGCCGATTGCTTACCATCAGGTAATCCGTCTGCTCGTTTCCCGGCATATACCATGAAAAAAAAGAAAAAAATGATAATTTCATTCGATACATTGTGTCAATGATCATGGCAAGACATTGAACTTGACTTTCTCGACATATTGCCTTTTCAATTCCAAAAGTCTGCATAAAGTATATTAATCATGTGTCTTATGTAAAATAAATAGGATTCACCTCTATTCATACTTTCAACTTCTCAATGACAATAGAGGTGGCTGGATTACAAAATTACTCAAATTACTTTTTTACACTTAACATGATAAAGCGTAAAAAATCACAATTAGAAGTGGTTGTCAAGCAATTCATTTATGAAATGAAAATTTTATTTAGT
This sequence comes from Spodoptera picta, assembly GCA_038387885.1. Lineage (NCBI taxonomy): Eukaryota > Metazoa > Arthropoda > Insecta > Lepidoptera > Noctuidae > Spodoptera > Spodoptera picta. Next base: position 378,203 of record JAZHFQ010000580.1, on the reverse strand, counting down.
ACGCACTCTCCTTCAACTAGTAATCAACCTCTAAATTATAAAAAAGTCGTTGAATCATATTTTTTTAAATATAGTCGTTTTATTTTCTGATGGGTGTTATTTTATTATTATTTGTTTAGGTGTGTAATAGGAGTACGCACGTCAGAGGAGTCTACTATTTCTTGTACTTTCTACAATAATTCATTCCTTAAAATTCTCAGACTCCATGAAAATTTCGAAATTCTTTAACGTTGAGTTCAACAAGAAGTAAATAGAGGTAGTAAAGACGATGGCTGACCTACGAAGCCAAAAATAAGTAAACAACATTTCCAGGAACCACAATAAAATTATAATTCAAAAAGTATGACGACTATTTTCAAAGATATTTTGACGACTGCCAATTAACATCTAAATGTGTTTCATACACTTAAAGACGGAATGGTGGCTTCTCGTGGCGCTTACAAAGGAGCAATTAGGAACGGAGTTTAGACCGCAATTATACAGACGATTTCATGAATAAATTAGTTTTGAATTCGTAATCAAGCCATTTTGATTTTATTATTAACATCACTTTGATTCCATTACGTTGGTTCATTGTACCATGTACACGCGTTCGTTCATTTCGACTGTAGTACTGAAATAGACTCTTTATGTTGATTTATTTATTGACTGTAGTAAAAATTTAGTGTTGCCGTATTTTTGATTTAAATCAAGCCTTGTTGGTCACGTGACCTACGCAAGTGCACCTGCCGTGCAAGTTTTTAAGATGTTACATTCTGTTGAAATAATAGGTGATTTAATTCTAACTCCTTCCGTCTTATTTTTTTTGAATAAGACAGAATTTTTAAGTTAGATTAATGAATCAATAAATTGATCATAATTTGAAGCTCCATATCAAAGTGCGGCGCTGGCTCAATCAGCCACAGAGCATGGAAATGGGCAGCCCAATCTAGTCTTTAACTACAAAATTGCTTTACCGCCCTAAAGCTGAATGTCACTTGTATTGCACATAATAAAACACTAAAGGACGAGCCGAATTTTGGTCTTTTGATACAGTTTATATAATATATACCTATAATACAATCCCAATTTTCAAAAAGTGGTTAGTGATGGTCTTTTATTTATCGCGTGGATACTGGATACCAAGTATTTACTTATTATATTAGATATTTCCATTTTAGTATTTGAATAAGACTGCATAAGAACAATTTTTCATCAACAGTCCTGGCATTGATAAACCCAAAGAGACATACATCACAGCAACTAGACTACGCAACTCACAAAGCTTCTAAACCCCCTGATGCAGCTTCATTTCCAAAAAATATATCACCTCCGCAAACTGCATTACGAAAGTCGAAAATGAAATCAAAAAGAGCAAGAATTCCGGCAAAAGCCATCGCAAATTCCACTTCTCTAATACGAGGAAGCACTCATACGAATTTCAAAATGGCTAAAACACAGTCAGTCATTAATTACGTTAAAACATTGAAACGAGTCTCATATTGTGTGAGCTTTACTGAGATATGCCACTCGGCGCCTTGAAATTCGATTCTGCAGTACGAAAATGCTAAAAACGAGATCGCTGATGTTAGGTATATATGAAGTAACGGAATCTCTTAGCCTATCCTTAGTTACATGCATAAAATTATAGAGCTGCCAATTTACCTCTAGTATCTGAAAAAAAAACAATTGAAGATTAATTTAAAACTTTAGACATGTATTTTTTCTTTTCTTGCAAAATTAAATACTTTCGACAATATTAATTTGAAATATCATGTGACGTCACAGCGTGTCACATTTTGTAGCACGTTATGACGTAAAGAACTCCCACTCCTAAACTTAGCGCCATTTTGTCTAAGAATTGCAACTTAATATGAGAAAATAAAAAAATACATGTTTAATATTTTTTCATCAGCTAACTGACGGACTAATTAGGTTTTTAATTTGGACACAACCCAATTGATACTTGATCCGTGAGAATTAACACTTCCAGTTTTAATTTTAACCAATACTACAATATGAGATGTTTAAAAATTAGTTGTTACAAACGCAAGAATTGATCAGTACGAAAATATAACACAGAGTTTTAAATTCAATAGATACTTGTAGCACAAAGTGTTATTTAGTTCACCTACTTTCATATTCTGATTTATAGCTTTGCATTGTTTTCCTAGCGCCTTTACTTTACACCTTTACCTGGATATTTCTTTAAGGAAAAGTACTCCTATTTAATGGCCTACTAAAACAACAATTAGTTTTGCCCTTCAAATTGTGAGTTCGCAGAACGGTAAAACCTATTGTCCTATTATATTTTGATTAATCTGAAGCCGTACATAGAACGTCGACCAGAATTTTAATAGGTATTTCAAAAAGCTATTGTTTTGGCTCTTACAAAATACCTAGTTGATTACGACCCAGTATAATGTGCTTAGCTCGAGTTTGGTGGAGGTCGTTAACATACTAACGCGTAGTGGAAGAGTTAATACCTCTATACTCTGAATAATTCAGTGGTCAAAGCCTGTCTTGCGACAGTTCCCAACATCCGACCAATTACGTTACTCCATGTAGGTACTCATCATTTTAACCCAAAAAACAACATAATATTTATTTTTAATAGCGTTCAGACGGTGACGTGATTCTGAAAACACATTGTACCCTGCAAACGACCATTTTGTGGTTCAAAATGGCTCGTAAAATGGCTTTTATGAGTGGACAGGTTTCTGTGCCACTTCGACCATTATTCGTCGATTTTACAAAAGGAAATTAAATTAATAAAAAGTGTGTCCAATGTAAATTTGAACGAATCAGTACAAAACCGTAATGTTTTTCTAATTATGTTATGATGTAACCAAATTATTTAAGGATCTTTGTGGGTCTGGAACCAATTTTACACGACTGATATAGATGATGTAAATACAAATAGGTACTTCCCTTTCTTTTATAAATTTCATAACACTTCTCATATCAAGCTAAAAAAAAATATCTAATACTAAAAATGGTATCCTATTAGACTGAAATACAAAAACCCTAATGAAATTAAATAATATCACAATATTATGTACCTCTACGTCAGACAATCACAAGCATAAAAAGTCTCAACATATTAGTCTTAATCTAAGGCAGTCCTTTGTAGAATATTCTGAAATATAAGTCCATTTAGAGCTGTCTAAGATAAATATCTTGACAGGCTAAGATCTTCACTCTCCCTGTTTATTTTGTTAGCAAAACGTATACGATGTTACATCCATGCTTGATATGAGCATTTTGAAAAAATATAGTGTTATATTTTTCCCGTCTATATTAAATACGTTTTTCTATGTATTTCTAGGTCATGACCTTTATGTTTTTTTATAGAATTATATTAATATACATTTTTTGTTGGGCGAGGAGGCGTTGACACTTATGTTGGTTTTTTTCAAAAATGTCTCGTTTTATAAATAATTTTAGTGTCTTCTTTCTTTGGTTTCCGTAATATTAAATTTATTTTCTATATTTCCAGTTATCTATATAAATAAAAATGAATTTTTATTCGTTAGTCTCGCTAAAGCTCTATAGAACGTCTGAACCGATATGGCTGATTTTGGTCTTGAAATGTTCGTGAAAAAAATCTTTAGACGGTACAAAGTTCTCGCGGGTCAGCTAGACTGAATGTATTGTTATATTTTAATTTAACAAGACAGCTACAAGTAAACATCGAAATATATACTTTTGTTCATGTACGGGCCTATTGAAAAAATAAGATATGCGAAAAACATGGAATACAAAGATGTTATCGTTACAATATAATAGATCATCATGTTTTGCTTAATAAATAAAGCTTGCAAATTTAAACTTATAACTTATTTTAACTAATTTACACTCGTAGTTATAAGTTATATGTATATTATTGTCTATGTTCAAAAAATTCCTTAATGCTATAAAAAATATTTTCATTCAACCATACTTATAATTTAATTTTAAACAGTCTGAGGTTGAGTATTGTATTTGCCTTTTATGCCTAATGCCCAATAATGCCTTTTATGCCCAAAGTATAACCTTTAAATCCCAACCTTTATTTTTACTTTACCCAAAATTTCAAGTATATATTTCATTATTATGGCTCAAAAGGTACCTTAACCCTCTGACAGACAAGTGCATAATCCTTCTGTCACAGTTGACAGAGAAGCCTAAGTAATAGTGTTTCATTTTAACCTGCACTAAAGAATCTTAACAAGACGTGTCTTCTAAAACTGTATTACAATAATATTGAACTCACAATTTATGTTTTTTTATTTTAAATAAATCTTGTTTTTTAAAGTTCATTCTTTGTTTTGAATGATAAAAACAATCTGATTTGTGTTTTTGTTGAATAGGTTTAAAAACAGAAACACAACATAATACACAAAAGTTAGCAATCCAAACAATATTTGGCAGGCTTTAACTGTGGGAGAGCCATGCTTGTTATTAGTGCGTCAACCTTCATCTTGTTTCAAAACCGTATCAAAATCCATGGCGTATATTTAAAGATATAAGCATATACAACAAGAATAGACAGAAAAACCGACTTTGTTTTATACTATGTAGTGATTTCTAATAACATCATTTGAAACGGAATTCGAAATTCTAATAACATCATCATGAAACTACAAATACAAAGTAATGTTTATAAAACAAAATAAACTAACGAATATTTCGTCCGATACTATTATAAAAAGCCATCATCTGCAAACACGTATAAATAAACTTACACGCCATATATTTCCAATAACATTCAAGCAGGCTTTATCAAAAACTACATTTTTTTCTATACATTTTTTTGAAGTACGCTCGGAAGTTGAAACTCTAGGGGTTCTGTTCTATCTAGCTCCATTGTTTGTAGTTCCATATTTCTTTTTGCGTGATATACTGATATTAGCTCTCAACACAGATAACTTGAATGGTCTTTTTGAAATTTATCGTATGGTAATATTTCACGTATGGTTCGCGACTGAGTTATTAGTGTAGCGAAGTAATTGATTGCTCACTGGTCAGTTTCATTTCTGAATAGAATTTGACTGTGTAATGTTTATTTGATATTAATGTTGTTTAGGGGAATTGTAGCTTATTTTAACAGTAGCAAAGATTATTTTAGATCGTGATATTTTAACTTTACATTAATGTTTTATTGTTTATTCGAAGAAATTAACTTTTGTACAAACGCTCCTATTAAACACTTCACACCGTAATTTCTAGGAAAATTTCTCACCTAACACTTATTTATAAAATAAACATCGTGTTAGCGAATCAAATATAAAGCGAGAAGAAATTAAAGACCTTAAGAGCCCGTCTACATGGGGCTCAAGTTTTAACGACACGAACAACTAATTCCACTAGAAAATAATGTTTACATTAAAGTAACTAAGACTACAAAATCTGTGCTTAAACTTAAATTAAAAACTTCTAGACGTTTTTGCCGGACCGGGCCGAGTTCGGGAACTAAGTTCTTCCCGGGTATTGGAAAACACGTCAAACACTCATGTACTGTTTTCTTTTTGTTCTACCTTCGCCAAGTTTTGCATTTGCTTCGATGGCACTCTATTGGTTCTCGAACTTTCGATGTGGGTCGGTTCTCGATCGATAATTAGTTTTTACTATGTTGTTTATGCTTTAGGTTTTGGTCCTTTCTGTATCGAAGGACCAAAATCGTAAATTGTATTATAATTTTAGTCTAGAAATCGTAAACAAGATCTGATCCCTGTCTAATAATAGTTCGTGTTATTTAATTATGAAATTGATGACCTTGTGCCTATAATTACTTACCTTGTTGTATGTTGTTAGTTGTTAGTAAGATTTGTTAAAAATAAGTCAATTGGCTTATTATTTAAAAACATACATACCAACTCTTCTAGGAAATGTAAATGATTTAATTAAAATTGTTATTTTTGGGAAATGTTTTCGATAATCTGTTTACCAGAAAAAAATGTTAACTTTTATCATTTTTAACCGTAGATAGTTCACATGAATCAAGTATATGTATGTAATATATAATCATAACAATAACAGTGGGTTAGTCGAGTATTTGTTGTGTTGCTCGGATTGTTGCTGTTATCGGGCAACTGGTTTAATTTGAGAATATTTGGTTTATTTTGAAAAATCTCAATAGCACATCGCATCACTTCGAACTCAAATCTTATCCACTATTATATAAAGCTGAAGAGATTTTTGTTTGTTTAAAAGCTATAATCTCTGAAACTACTGGATCTATTTGAACAATTATTTTTGTACTGAATAATTGATTTATCAAGAAAAGCAAATAGGCTTTAATACGACATGCCACAACCAATAGGGGCCGAGCAGAATAGGTGAAGCCGCGCGAAGGTAGCTAGTTAAACATATGGTTTTGGTGAAAAGTGGGTGTTACATTGTATTAACTCACCTCTATCTATCTTATCTGGAACTATAAAGGTTTTATATTACCTATGTTATGAAAATGGTAAAATAATAGGTAACATATTCACTATTCAGGTAAAGACTATACCTATGTAATATACATACAATATAATACGAACGCAAATGTATGCAAATACATTTAAAAGGTTTGGGGCGTTTAAATTTATTTTAGTGGTACATCAATGTTGTGGCCTTGTGCTATTGTATTGGAATATATAATGGACGTTATATTCGGAAATAATTTAGTATAATACTTTAGATGGTGAGGGGTCGTGTCCAGAGAGAAGTAAATAAATTGAGTACTAATTAATACACTTTTAATTTCTGACTCCAATTAAGGTTACATACAATTTAGCACGGTCACAATATTTAGTAGCGTGCGTCTGTAGTGCGATATACAGGACAACTGGAGAGGCGAACACAATGCAAGTACAGTGTGAACAATATTGATGCGTCAACAATTAGAGTAGGTCCCACTACATCATTCCTCCCCTTTTTTTAAAAAAGAAAACTAAACGAAAGACTAAAAGAAAACTATGAAAAGTTAGTACTAAAATCGTGATGACCTGGAGGTTTAAAAGTCCGCTTCTCATGCATGATAGTGCGGGTTTGAAACCTACGAACTGCAAGTACCAATGTGACTTTTTCCGACACCACTGACATCTGAGCCTGTGAGGAAACCTAAGCTTATAATTTCTAATTATAAGTTCGAAATTGCTAACCCGCATTGAGCAAGCTTGGTGATTAATGCTCAACCCTTCTCCGTGTGAGAAAAGGCTTTTGGTCAGCAGTGGCCACAAATAGGCTGTTATTTCAATGATTGAATATGAATAGTTGTTTATTGGTTTGCAATAATATATTAATTAATATTAACACTCGACTGACTGCCTCGTTGGCCGAGTGGTGCGACTGCCGGGCAAGGGGTCTCGGGTTCGATTCCCGGGTCGGGCAAAGTATTACTGGGTTTTAAAAAAAATAAACTCAGTAGTAGCACGGAGTCTGGAATTGTGCCCGGTATATGGCAATAGGCTCACCCCCTATTACATGGGACTCATAACATAAATAGTGAAAAGTGGGTGTTACTTCTGTGTGCACCTCTGCCTACCCCTTCGGGGATAAAAGGCGTGATGTTATGAATAATATTAACAGTCCGTAATAGTCCATTGTTGAACTTTATACCCTCTCTATTTAAGAAGGGTTTGCCTTAGTAAATGAAAAAAATAGTCTCCCTCACCTGGCAGGCTAGTTTGACATCGCAATACTGCCCACACGCCAAGCGGTCACCGGTCGACCGCTATCCACTTACGTCATCATATATCTTATTTCCGATGTTTAGAGACTACTTTTGTATGAACATTTGTTGTGGATATTTCATAATCGGTAATTAAGAAGTTCAAAGGTTTAGGTTTAACGGAGTCGCTGTCAAGTGCTATGTTTAATGTTATATATAGTTTACAGTTCAAATTTTCTGAAAATTTCTATATCACTGACTGCACTATATCACTGCTGCTGAGTATTAAGAACCTTGGGGTCTTTAAATAAAAGCAAATATTATTATAACTTACCTACCAGGTTCACTAAAATTTCCTAGCAAGTTGTAAAAATAGATACTTATTTACAACTACCAACTGCGTAATGAAAATAAAACAGCATATCTTAAAGCAACCACGTCCTACACGAAGACTCATTTTATTTAACGAGATACACCAAAGTTCTATCTACCAATAAAAAAGAAAAACAATAAGCGACCTCCAAAGTCGCTGAACGACATAAATAAGGCGGCCTTAATCTAAAATTAAAAATGGAATCTCCAAAAAAAGTTATAACCAGAAAAGCGATATACATTCTTAAAACTTTTTACATTAAAAAGGTTTTATTATTCGGAAAAAAACCTTGAGTTTGACCGTTTAAAACATATTATGAATGCAGGCGGCGTTTCGCGCGCGTGTTTCAATTATAACATTGTAGGAATTAAATGGTACGTTATAAACAATGTAAGAGATAAAGGTGGTATAACTGCTGGATAAGACTAGAATATTATATCGGGGTGTTGATTTTTTGACTGACAATTTTTTGCTTTATTCTGCCTAGTGGTTCTAAGGGCAGACTAAGGTCACTGTGTGGCTAGATTACTGAAAGATTGGTTAAGAGCAGAATATTATATTTTTATACCTTCATTGTTTTTGAACGTTTGTGAATCGATTGTTAAAAAAACTTCAGTTTTGAATGGACACGATTTTAGAATTGTCATACCTTTTATATTGACGATAGTAAACTTTACCTTTACACATCTATTTATGTAAAAAAGTATGTTTACTAAGTAACAACATACTGATAAAGTAGTTAATTTATGATATTTGTCCATAACGTTACATCACGCCTTTTATCCCGAAGGAGTAGGTAGAGGTGCAAATTATGGTACTTAGAGCCACTGGACAATGTAACACCCATTTGTCACTATTTATGTTTTGAGTCCCATGTAATAGGGGGTGAGCGAATTGCCATATACCGGGCACGATTTCACACTCGGTACTACTACTGAGATTTTTTTAAAACCCCGTAATACTTTGCCCGACCCGGGAATCGAACCCGATACCCCTTGGCTACGAGACAGATGTTTGTCCACTATTTCGGCAATCGCCGCAGATCTGTTATGTCCAAAGGAATAATTTAATTGTGGGTAGGATGCAGCTCATGTTCAGTTGTACAAAGAGCGATACATGTGCATGCTAATATTCTTTTTACTCAATAAGAAACGAACACCATTCTAACATTGCGCGCGACGACATCACGTTCAATTTGCTCCCACTTTTTAACGCAAGAGTAACCAAGCAAACGTTCATATTCGATGACTGTATGCGTATACAGTGCAAATAAACTCGGAACTAGCGTCTCACACAACTTCATAATATCAAACGATTCAATTGCACATACATACATTGGCATGTGTTAATTCTCCTTCGATAATTCCTAGAACACTTTTCTTTAATAAAGTGTTTCGTTCCCTCAAAATCAACTGTACCGTTTCAACCAATCGGCATGTCTAAACGAATTCAATTGAAGCGAACTAAATCGAAATTTCGTACTAAAATCTTCTCCTTTATCTAGACTCCAAAAAGGTCACGCGTCTCCTCGTAATTCAGCCGTCTATTCATTTTCTTGGCTCACAAAAACAACAAATATACTTCAAGCAGACATAATTGAAACACTATTCGTATATAAAACCTGTATACATTTCAGGGTAGAAAAAATGCGTCACAAACATAAAACAAGGGCTGGTTGTATTTCACGGCGACTTTTTCCGCGCCTTGTTACCATCGCACGAGTGAACTAGCGGACATGCGTTAGTTTTCTCACAAAAATATCGATAGTAACGCCCACGACCATGTTTTAGCACGACAAATTGCTATTTGATTTATATTGGAATGTTCCATTTCTGAGGAAGTGTTTCTGGTCTTTTGAGACGTAAAATGGAAATTGAAATGGGATACCTTTAAAATTATTTTAAATCTGAAAGTGTAGGAGTAGGAACGACTTATTTGAGAAAATGTTTTAGGTTCAAACTTAAGGTACAATTTTATTAAGCTCAAATGTTCAAAAACTAACCTACCACTACTATCAAATACACGTTGTAGCGCTTGCCACGGTTGTCAAGCTTAAGCTGATAGACTGACATCGGAATGAAGGGAGCTCCGCGTAAAATCTGACTGACATACAGTCAAATCTGGTTTGCGAATCTAAGCGGGTAGTACTATATTCTGTTTCAAAAGTATACTAGCGTTTGTAGTGAAAATAGGTTTACTAGGAGAAGATGAATAGAAGAATAGAAATTTTTAAATAATTTGGGATATACCTCTAATATAGAAAAATACAATTATTTTACAGTAAACTCGTAAGCGTGCTCAGAGTATTCGTATCAAGGTTTATGTTATTTTTACTTTAATATAAAACTTCTAAACTTATGATCTAATATCGTCGTGAACTATAACCACAAACTGAGAGTTGTGAACTACCTATTTTCCATTAAGTATTGTTGCCATGGGCGGCGCTCATCGCCTACCAGGTGACCCCTCTTCTCGTTCTCCTCTGAAACCATAAAAAAACTACAAAAAAACACCATTCAGATTATTATTTTGAAGAAAATTTAATTCTAATTCTCTTGCGCTATTGAGAAAATATTTAAGCACTAGTTATAAAATATAAACATAATAAACGTTTATTAGTGTACCAATCAAACATATCATTATGGAATTAAAAAAACAATCTATAATATTTCTGAGAGTAAAATGGTCAGATAAGTAAGTACGTAGTATAAAATTAATATTTTATGGTGCATGAGAGCGCACTTCGGTAAGCTCTGTGATAATGACAATATTCCTCTATGAACGTTTGGTTCTCATTTAGAACTCTTCTTTTTCTTTTTTTTTTCTTTTTTTATTTATTTCTCCTCCTTTATTATTTAGTTCTCCTCCTTTGATACCTCTATGAGCAAATTTTATACTTTGATAATAATTTATAGGATAAATAGGAATAATTTTATATTCTGGACTGCTTTTTTTTTGTTAAAAGACAAAGGACATGTTGCTTATTCCCGCAAAGAAGTAAGATCTTTGCTTTATAAGTCATGATTCTTTATTTAATACTAGCTACTTCCGCGCGGTTTCACACGCTCTGCTCAGCTCCTATTGGTCGTAGAGTGATGTTCTATAGCCTCTAGCCATCCTCGATAAATGGTCTATCCAACACAAAAAGAATTATTCAAATCAGACTTGTAGTTACGGAGATTAGTGCGTTCAACAAACAAAAAAACAAACTCTTCCGCTTTATATAATAGTAAGTATAAGATGCTTATCGTATTTTTTTTTAATTACCTTCCCCTTACCCAATCTCCCCAATTCCTGAATCCCCAACGATCCTCAAACTCCTAATCCCCAAAAGTCCGGTAACGCACTTGTAACGCCTCTGGTGTGCCAGGTGTCCATGGGCGACGCCGATTGCTTACCATCAGTGATCCGTGTGCTCGTTTACCGGCTTATGCAAAAAAAAATATCGAAATATTTTTTCGTACCGTAACTATTTAAATATTCCTTTCGATTTCATAACCAATAATGCCCAAAACATGTACAAAATGTACAGTGTGTCAAATACAAAAATATCTATAAAGAAAATTATATCATATTTTTTTTATTTTAAACATCTCGTTTCAGCAATTTCGTGATTACAGGTTTGATTACAGGTCTACTGACAATGAAACCATAAGGTCAAAAAAAGCAAAGAAATAATAATAAAAAATTAACAGAGTAGGTGCAAAACTTTTGGCACCAAAATCTCACTGACCCATTTAAATATTGTTGAATAAGCAAGCAGATGTCGTAAACTATACAGCCAAATATAACTCTTTTGATAGTTGATATAAAGTTCAGATATCTTTAAGATTGGGGTTAGTCAGCATTTCTTAAAAGCCTTGTCAACACACATCACCTCTTTTATTTGAAGACATGCTAAAAAGAACTTATTGAAATAAATGTATGGTACTTTTTTCAACACTCCTAAGTCCCACGAAATAGGGATGTTCATTGCTTGCATCACTAGTTACAAACGGTTGTCGATTCTTCGCAAAATATTCTGTGGTCCGATGCGCCAAGCTTGCGTGTTCCCATTCCGTGTCTAGAGATCGTTACACGTAATACCATCGTAATTAGACAAGCTACCCTTCATTTCATTTGGATCTACTCAACTATTCTTAACGAATAGTTCGGTTCAGCACGTAATGTAGAGATTTTATTCTAATTGTTGTACTGTTATTAGAAATTATTTGTTTGATTGTGTAGGAAGTTGCCAACGAGTAACTTACAATATTATGTTTGTGTGAAATGGATTTTTTTAACTTTGAACAAAGTATACTTTATTTGTATTGTAACTTTCGTGAGACATACTAAATAAATTGTTATGTTTTCGACTTACACACGTATGTAATAATTTGACGAGAAACTCAACTAGTTTTAAGCCATGCTAGAGTAGTACCGCGACAGTCACCACGTCGCGGGTCGCGAAATGCTGCTCATGAATATGAGCCTCTAGCATTTTAAGCATAGCTTTGAAGCAGATGTCTTCAACCGATTGAGCTTTGATTCAACGTTTAGTTTGAATGACAATAAAAACATAAAGTGGAGACCGCATCTGGGCAAACGTAGTGTAGGGCGCCCGCCAGCTAGGTGGAGTGACGATATACGTAAAGTGGCTGGTAGTGGTTGGATGCATAGAGCTGAAGACCGAGATCAGTGGGGTGCCATTGGAAAGGGTTATGTCCAGCAGTGGATGAAAACAGGCTGTTGATGATGATGATGATGAAAAGTATAATTTAAAAAAGTCTTGAACCAAACTTTATCTTGTTACAGGTTAAATATATGAGCAGACAGATCAACTAATGGTAGGCTATCGGCACCTCCCGTGGACATCCGTAACACCAGATGAATTATAGTTACTACTGTTCCCCTTTTGGGAGTTAGAGATTTGTGCATTGAGATATCTCCTATCTTATATAGACATAATATCGTGTTGTTATAATTTTCATGTGATATTCGAGGGTGTAGAACTTCAAATGCATTATCTAATCAGAAGCATTGATGTGGAAGAAACGATTAAGATTATGTTTATGATTTAGTCGCAACTACTGAATGTGAGCATTTGATTTTGGGGTGCAATCAAGTATATTTTCTTTATATAGTATATATACTATATAATGTGAATTGTGTGAATGTGTAATAGTAATGTGATGTCTGAGTTTCTTGTTGATGTTTATAAGATACACCTACTTAAAGTAAAATGATGATATCATGTACTCATATTTCTGACTTTTACCACCAGAAAAAATAAGCCAGGCTACAATTAAGAATTACAACAAAAAAAAAGCGTTGCAAAGGCTAATTAAAAGAAAATAGTTAATGACAACTTTTTTACTTAAATTGTTTTCAACTAAATATAATTCTGAAACAAATAATAGCCGGTTGTATTACAACCGGCTAGTTCAGAGTGCAAGAACTATTTCCGTGAATCAAATCTAATGAACTTTCGAAAAAGTAATATTTTGTGAAATAAGCAGAAAAGAAAATTACTATAATGTATTTCCACGGTAACGTTAACATGTGGGGTGATAACGACCAATGACTGGAAAGGACCAAAATGAGAATTTTAAAATTTAACCGTGGTCCTTTTATCCGCGCCCCGGCGATCAAATACTGTGGGAATTTTCCGTTCATCGTTCGATAGCTGGTATTATCTTATCTTTTATGTACCCAAGGATCGTTAGAAGGAACTATTAAAGCAAAGTGTCACAGTTTAAAATACGAATGATGGCGAATGAAAAACTGAATGTTTTAGGATGAAGAGATAAATGTTTCAATCCAGTTTTAGATGTTCCGGACCGGTGAAGCCGTTTGGTATCACCGTAATAGGCTTTTGTGTTTCAAGGGTTTGTTTAATATTTCCATCCATGTGGTGAACCACATGGATGGAATTTTATGATTAAAATGGGGTGAGAAGTTGGGTGAATTGTAATGAGTTAGTATTAAAATGTTTTATTTTATTTTAGCGTGGGTGTATTATTTCGATGTTTGCTTAGTTTGTTCGTAGTATTTATATTAAACGGTATTTGTGTGTTAATTTCTGCGGATCTATTTAAGATGCATAAAGTAATAATCTTTTAATGAGTTTTAGTGCGAAATTCTGTTAATATTTATAGTAGTCAATTATACATGTTGACAATATATTAATAAATCGTTATATCTATGTATAATAAGTTCAAGCCTGTCCTTTAAACCTCGATCTACTACTAAATTATATAGCTGTTTGATGAAAACGATACAGGCTATACATAACGCTGGAATTTTGCTATATCTTTATCTAGGCAAGCCATAAATATTTGAACTTTAAGCTAAAACAATAGAAATCAAAATTGAATCACATATAAAATGCAGTTCTGATAGTATTTTAATCAGTAGAGTACCGCATAACGTATTAGATGTTATTTTCATTCATGCGTCCAAACTTTTACGGTCTACTTTATGATAGCTATGACTCCATGTTGTCTCGAATTTGAGTCACACACAGCATGTAAGTTTTATACAGAATTACCTTGAATTATGTTGAAAGATAGAAATAAAATTGACCTACGGATTATTTCTTTTATACAGAATTACCTTGAATTATGTTGAAAGATAGAAATAAAATTGACCTACGGATTATTTCTTTTATACAGAATTACCTTGAATTATGTTGAAAGATAGAAATAAAATTGACCTACGGATTATTTCTTTTATACAGAATTACCTTGAATTATGTTGAAAGATAGAAATAAAATTGACCTACGGATTATTTCTTTTATACAGAATTACCTTGAATTATGTTGAAAGATAGAAATAAAATTGACCTACGGATTATTTCTTTTATACAGAATTACCTTGAATTATGTTGAAAGGTAGAAATAAAATTGACCTACGGATTATTTCTTTTATACAGAATTACCTTGAATTATGTTGTAAGATAGAAATAAAATTGACCTACGGATTATTTCTTTTATAACTTTTAAAGACAACAACAACAACAGAAGATCTTATAGTTTTAGCAAGACATTAATATGTTTTTTTTATACTATGGCGGTGGCAAAAAAGCACGAGGCCCACCATAAGCGGTTACCGTGGCCTATGTACCCTTACAACCCGGCCATTACATACATCCTTACTATTATAACCCGTCCTGTGCCGAAACGTAGATCTACGCGAGACACAATGCATTTTCTATTGTGTCTTATATACCGGCAGTCAAGCGGATAAATGGGAAAGTGAGTTTGTTTGTTCCACTTTCACACCGTAACTACTAAACCGATTGCTTTGAATTTTTGCAGACGTAAAGTTACAAGTCTGGCTTAAATAATAGGTACTTTTTATCCCGGAAAAATTGATATTCTCGAGGGAAACGAAATTATTGATACAGATGGCGCTGTGTGTATTGGTATATATCACATAGGCTACATTTTATGTCGCGGAGAACCTAACGGGTAACCGGGGCTCCGACTCGACGTGCAGGAGAAGGAACGGGGTGATTTTTAGTCAGTAAGAGTCTGACACTCCCTCCCGCCTCACCCAGGCGGGAGCAGTCATTCGATGATTTTCCCCCCTTAAAAAAAAAGGCTACATTTTATCCTTTTGTGACGCGAGCGAAACCGCGGGTAAAAGCTAGTTATAAACAAATTGACCGTTAGTCATTTCTTCAATTAAACACAAGGTTCTGATTTGAGCTAAGTATAGTTGTGTTTTTATTTTTTAACGGAATTAAACAAAGCACCTTATACTTAGGATAAGTTTTAGTATCTATATTAATTAACCGATCTCAAAAAAGAGGGGAAAGAAGTAGCTGTTTTTACACGTAGTTTTTAAACAATCGTCTACTGTATTTGATTTCAACTTACACTTAATTTGAATGGCAATAAAACAAAATATGTTAGTGTATTACAATGTCCCTATTTATTTACTTTTTTATGTCCTAGAGTTCCTGTACTTTAGTGGAAACCTACGTTTATTACATTTGATGTTTAGTAAGCCCGCTCAACTACATATATAATATATGTAAGATGTAAGTATGTTATAACTACTCTTCATTCTCTTACTATATCTATATTTACATAAAAGAAACCAGTTTCCCGTTATCACGCCATAACTTGAGAAAGGCTAGACCAATTTGGCTGATTTTTTTGTTGTGTTTGTTATTGTCAATAAAAGGTTCTTATGGCAGAAATAAATCCTGAACATCCTACAGGAACAGGAGAAAACGGGATTGCGCGTACGAAATCGCGGGCAGAAGCTAGTATCTTATAAAACAGCCTACTTTTGAACAAACACACTTAAATCATTTCAAAACATTACTACCTATCATTAAATCGATGTGGCGGTTAAAGTTCTAGACGTGCATTATAGCAAATTCTTTTAGTATTCCTCGAGTATGGACTATAGACGTCAGCAGTAATAAATCCGGTAAGGAAGGAAAGCATGTCACCGTCACTTTGTTCGACTCAGCTGTTCTTTGAAATAACGAACTCGTTTGTACGGATCGAGTGCATTAAACGGTAACTGAGGGAGATTTTAATGTAACTCTTTATGTTTTAACTCGTTTTAAATTTATTTAGTTATAATTATGATTATAATTATAATATTTACTCTTTTTTCTTAACGCTGCCCCACATTAGAAACTGTACTATGTTGTGGGTGCGTTTAAAAATATACAAGTTCACATACACATAACACTCAGGCCCGAAACAATAATTTGTTGATGACACAGAGGGTTTCTTCGTGAGGAAAGCCACCGCGCCAACCATCATGCAATCTGAATTCAGATTATTTTTCTTTTGCTGGCATGAATATGATATTTCTATAGCTGATGTGGAGTGATGACCTATACAGGAAAATTGAATGTACAATTCACTTCAAATAATTGAAAACAACGACAGAAGAACCAAATTAAAAGTGTTGAACAGTAATAAAACAAAAAAAAGACATTTATAATTCTCTGGTACAGTACTTAAAATCTCCTCCTTTAATAAAATCTCCCTTCTATCTTTTATCTCGATAAAGGGACTTGTATAAAAACCGCAAATACCTAAGTAAATGATCAAACTTTACGGGTATATTTTTAAAATTGCCAACTTTACTATTAAATTACGGCCGAGCTCATCGGAAACCAATCACTTTAATTTTCACATTCGCCGATTAGACCCGTATAACTTGGGTTCAACTCCCATAATTGTCAGTTCCGTTTACACAGTTAAACCTAATTAAATTCCCAAACGTTACAGAGTAACTCGATAATTTTGTTCGGAAAACCAAAAATTAGATAATTAACCGACCATAATGTTGATTTCTTTGAAAACAGATTATATTATTTTGCAATTTTCTTCGTGTTTTCTTTTAGGTAGATCAGTTTTGTGTAAATGAAGATAATTTTTACAGTGAAGGATAAACCTTATCGTTAACTTATTTTAGGGTAGTACGGAAATAAATTTATTGTTGATTACCTACTTCTCTCTAGTAAATTATGTACAACACTATTCTATGTCAATAGCATGTCGTAGTTGCCCGGAGGTTTAAGGCTCCCGCTTCTCATGCATGAGGGTGCGAGTTCGAAACCTACCAACGGCAAGTACCAATGTGACTTTTTCGAAGTTATATGTACTTTCCAAAATTATTTAGACACCACTGACAAACGGCGAAGTTAAACATCGTGAGGAAACCCGGGCTTATAAATTCTAATTATAAGTATAAAATCACCAACCCGCATTGAGCAAGCGTGGTGATAGATGCTTAAACCTTCTCCGTGTGAGAAGAGGCTTTGCTCAGCAGTGGGCATTATAGGCTGTAGATGATGATGACTATTCTGCTTTTAATTAACCTGTAATTTTCACATAGCCTGAAATTTACAAATTCACGGTGGTGGACATAAGCTACTCGCGATGTGCCTCTCAGATGCCTCTAAGATCTGATCCGAGTTTAATATAATGTACATTTTACTAAACTGCTCAAAATTCAAGAGCCCATCGTACATAGTCAGCAACGAAATCTAGGGAAAGTGATCAAATTTCCCTTTTCCTAAAAAATCTGAAAAAATTATATGGTTTAACTTATTTAAAAATTATGATTTACTCACGTAAATATACTGAGAAAAGCTCTACTAGTTTCGAGTTACAGAGGGACTCTTCCTCGTGAGCAGCGTGCGCGTCGCGGCGATGTCGAGCAGACTACTACTAGTAAGAGAGGCTCTCTTAGTAGAGAAACTAGTAGAGATTTTCTCAGGCTTATACGTGAGTAACTTGTGATTTTTAGTTAATTCAGTATGTCATCGTGAGACATACCTAAACGTAAGTAAACGTTATGTAAAGATAGATCTTTACGTCACTCTATCTTTATCTTACGTCGAGGTTCAATAACCATGACTTAGTACTCACTTCACAAAATAGAAATTCTAAGAAACTCACACTTGTATAGTAAGGTATAAATCTCTGAGATATTTTTAGAATACTTTTAATCAGAATCAAGTTATTAATAACTTTAAAGGAAGGGACAATTTTGAGGATCTAAATCAAAATATTATCAAGAAGTGCCGGAAGAAAGTGTCTTCCCGGAAAAAATGTCGTTGTTTTTATAGGTATCAATTTTATAAAAAAAAAATATTTTAAAAAAACTTTGTCACCGGCCATGGTTTTCCCGCGGTTTGGCCGAGTCCCCAAGCGGTCACCGGTGACCGTTCACCACTTACTCCATAATAGACCATGTTTACTATGTTTAGAGACTACTTTTGTTTGAACAAATTTTGTGGATTATTCATACGATGTATCAAGTGATTAAATACTTTTTTAATATTACCTTCTTATTTCTGTAAAATAGTATGCATGTATAATTTGTAATTTATTGATACTGTCATGTAATAAAATACTTATTGCTTACGACAATCGATGTATGAATAGAGAGTAGATAGAAGCACTCTGTTGTAAACGTGATTCTTATAAAATGCGATTTACATAGCGCAGTTGGTAGCTAACTATGGAGTTAATGGTTGACCCTTTTATGAACAAAAGGCTCATAATTCTTAATAGCAAAAATTTGAAACCATGTAGTTTAGAAAAATACTCGCGACTAATCAAGCAATGAAATAAGACTCCACAAATTATAGAAAACAATGCGATCACAAGAACTAAAGGTGATTTAGATATATTACACCAAAAAACACTATAAATCACTGAATAATAACTAAGATCCATTATTATATCTCATTTACAATACAAAATCTTAGTGACCTAGAAGTAAACCAGCTGCTAATTAATAATGTGTCTTCATTTGTAGGTACTAGAACTCTATTTGTTTTGTCAATGTTCATCTAGAAATAGATTCTTTGAAAAGGTCAAGTATTTTATTGATGGTAGTGGATTGTTTTGAAGATAAATAGGAAGGCGGTTAAATAGGGTCCTAGATAGTGCTAGACGTTACATTGGTCTTTAGGACAGAAACTGTGGATGAAGATAAATATTACCTAGAGTGTAAATGTACCTCATTGTGACAGATATTTGTCGAAGATAAAGGTTGAAGTATACGTTTGGAGCACTTACATTTTTGAAATTGGAAGCAAGCATTACTTATTCGTGAAAATGAATTATTTTAATAATATATTGCTAAGATGCATAATTATGCATAATGTAATATGAAAAAAGTTACATTTTAAATTCTTTCTGTATCAATTGAGTAATGTGAATAAATATGAAGTTAAATAAACATAATACTGGATATTACTGTTTTTTTTTAATTTTTTTTTTAAGCACAGAATCTGAATATGTGCATGTGTATGGCAATAGGCTCACTCCCTATTACATGGGACTCATAACATAAATAGTGAAAAGTGGGCGTTACTTTGTACAGTGGCATAATGTGCACTTCTGCCTACCCCTTCGGGGATAAAAGGCGTGATGTTATGTATGTATGTTAAATAAACATCACCTGATGATGTTTTTGGGTGAATTTTCTTTGGATCAACTTGATTATTTCAATCTCCATTCAATTCAATCGTTCGTCCATCTGCTTTTAATGAACAACTTCGACATTCAGAATTTCAATTACACAGCAATCTCATTCCTAAATCCGAGTATTTACGCAAGAAGAATCCAATCAAAAACTGAACAAACACAATTCGTTATTAATCACAAAAGGGTTACGATGACTCCGGTCACCATAACTAAGGCGGCAGATAGTATTAACAGCAATTAACCAAACAGGGCTTTAAATCAAAATTTCAAATTATGCTACTCCCGCCGAGGGTGAAATGGGGTTGTATCCGTGAAATCGCATTCATCAAAACTTGGGAATTAGCTTCGTTCCCTAATTAAACCTGTCGGTTGTTAAGTTCGCCCCGATCTCCCGGGATCTCGAATCTTACGTAAATATTAGGTTTGAATAAAACTTTTATTATTATAGCTTTATTGGTGCTTAATACCCGTGATCCTTTGTGTAAAGGAAAAGTTGATTTGAACGAATTCTAATTTGTGAGGAGGTGATTTTAGGAGGCGGGGTGAAAGGTCAGACGTTTAGTATTCATTGCGTTCACAAATTGTCTTTAAAAACTGTATACCTACATTGATTGAATACGTTTTCTAAGCGAAGTTCTTTAAATCAACATTAAAAACCTTCAGTACCATTCAGAGTATTCGAAACACGTGCCGCAAAAAGTTGATTGGAAAAAGATTTCGAAATGATATTGAATGATTGTGCAGACATTTCGTACGTGTGTATATGTTTTCAATTGAAAACCGTACATCACACCAGCAGAGTTCTGTTTGTATAACGCTCAGAACTATAAACATAGGTATGTCAGAACTAGAAATGTTAAAAGCAATAATGCTTTGATCGACGCTGACTAATGAAGCGCCTTACTTATTACCAGTCTCATTTTTTTTTAATGAAAATGTTGCCCACATAGCATTTTCTCCTGTGTCGTGGGTGCATTTACAAACATACAAATTCACATACACATAACACCCAGACCCGGAACAACAATTTCAGGATCACACAAAGTGGTGTTCCGTGCGGGAATGGAACCCGCGACACGTTGCACGGTAGCCCGTTGCCCAGCCACTGCGCCAACCGTGCAGTCAAAAGTCTTATATATAGTCCAGTCTTAGCCCGATACATCAAATAACTGAAATAGTTTACTTCCCACTTCGAAAACAACGGTTCATGTATCTAGTTCAGCCCTACGCTCATCCTAACAAATATAACGACCTGTCGTGTCGGATTTGACCGCTTTCTAATTCACAAAACAAACAGAAATTCAACGGAACTAAATCTGGTAGTTGCCTACAAATTCCTGTAACTCGCAAGCAATTTATTATCAAAAACAAATCTGTTCCAAACATCACTAAGTCAAACTTAGTTGCCGACAGTTATATTTCATTGGCTTAATAATTCAAAGTCCAGCTTTGAATACGGACTAATATTTACGAATTGCAGCCGCTGAGACGAGACCCGAGTCTGCAATAATAATCACAACTTAATTGAGCTGTACCATTCGGTAAAGTTTTTAATAAAATGAATTATGCATTTCACAGAGATTCCTGCTCCGGTCCCCATGTTGGGAATTCCTTGGCCTGTTAAGAATTTTGGGTAATTAAGAGACAATAAGGAGTTCGTGTCAAAAAGTTTGGTTAGGGAGCTCTTACTTTATTTCGTGAAGCAGTAAATAACGGTTTTGACGCGCTTTTAGAAAAGGGTAGAAGCAGGAGTAATTTAATTTTGTCATAATATTTACTTTTTAAGAGGAACTCAATTGACTTAAATCAACGCAGGAGCCATTTAAAGTCGTCTTCTGTGAATCGTAAACTCGCAATTAGTCAATTTATAACTTTAATTTGTATTTAAGCTACGCTGATCGTTTAATAAATAAATTGTGTATTTTTACTACCGATGCAGCTGTAGGATTCATTACGTATTATTTTTTGTGCTTACATAGTAAGAAAATAAAAAAAGGTGTCACCAAAGTGAAAATTATAGAACGCACTAAATTAATATGTCCCTAACATACAAAACCATTGAAATTTCAGAACATAATTAAACTGTCAAACACAAGCGGTCACCGGTGACCGCAACCAATTGTTCTATAATTGTGTCTATAATGACGGTACTCAACGAGTTAAATAGTAATCAAACTCCAATTTCAATCGTAGAAGACTTAACGCTACACTAGCGCCTCTATTCAAGCAAAAACATTCAGTACACACTAATATGCACACAAGGGGAACTATATTTCACTGTAATCAAAACTCCCAAAGGAAAACAGGTATAATTAATATTCCTAGAGCTGCCAAATGTAATGTTTGTTCATATCAATGCATGCGAACTTGTAACTTGTAATATCGCCTGCCGATCATAAATGTTTACTGAACTGTTATTTGGGTATTTGGAAATGTATTTGAACTGATATTAATTGGACGCTTGTTTTTGATATTTACACGGTGCATGCTTATTGCGTGAAAATATAATAAAATATAGGACGGGAAGTTTAAATGTTTTTGGAAAACTAATAGCCAGAACATAATAATATTTTGATTGATGTCACTGACTAGGAAAACTAATGCCGGAATACTGAAACGTTACTCAATCATTTTAAGTCATGTCTGTGTGCCATGTAAGTGCCATCTCTGTCATTTTACAAAGAATTTGTAGAGACAGAACTATACTTAAGCGTGACTTAAAATTGAGTAGGGTTTCAGTATTCGGGCATTAGTCGAACAAGAAATAAAAATGGTAATGAATGCTATCGTAGTAGTATAAAAAAAAAACTTTATAATACGAACATGATTTAACTATTGGACTGTAATAGATGTATTATCTAATAGGTGCATTCATCTTCATAAAGGTACAAGTAGACTACGTCACTATGTACATTCAGTGTATGATTAGGTTCATACACATTAACTGCCCCGTTGGCCGAGTGATCGCAAGTACGACTGCCGGGCAAGGGGTCTCGGATTCAATTCCCTGTATGGGCAAAGTAATACTGGACATTTTAAAAATTCTCACTTGTGGTACAGAGTTTTGATTGTGCCCGGTATATGGCAATAGGCTCATCCCCTATTACATGGGACTCATAATATGAATAGTGAAAAGTGGGTGTTACATTGTTGTGGCATTATGTGCTCTAATGTACACCTCGGCATATCCCTTCGGGGATAAAAGGCGTGATGTTATGTTGTTATGTATGAACACGAATATCTGTGATTGACAAAAAGATTGTGACACTATAATAAAGTAGTGCAAATGTAGTACAGACAATAGCGTAGATGCCTAATTTTTATTTTAATGTCCGTCTGGTAGATTATTTTAAATTTTACAAAAACGAATACTTTCGACGATACATTGATTTGAAATGTCGCGTGACGTCACTTCTATGTACATTTTATACGTAGAAATGACGTTTTAGCCCCCACTCTTAAACTTTGATTCATTTTATCATAGTATTGTTTTATTATAAGACAAAATAAAAAAAACGTGTCTAACTTTTTTTCATTACCTAACTTACGGACTAATTATATTTTTAATTTACATTACCCTTTCATCATCCCAATTATGTCAGAATTTGTGTCGTAGTCTAAACATACCTTTACATTATAATCAGTCTAGGTTCATAAACTGCTGTAAAAACCTCCTCATTATTTATTATATTCACACATCATATCATCACATCTTCTCTGTCGTTTAAGCATTAATCACCGCGCTTGCTCAATTCGAGTTGGCGATTTCAAACTTAGAGGTATAATTATTAGAAATTGTAAACCCAGGTTTCCTCACGATTTTTTCCTTTGCCGTTTGTCAGTGGTATCTAAATAATCTTAGAAAGGACATATAACTCGGAAAAAGTTACATTTGTACTTGCCGTTGGTAGGATTCCAAGCCTCACCCTCATGCATGAGAAGCGGGTGTCTTCAACCTCCGGGCTACCACGACAATTACATTAAAGCATTTATATTACTGACTCTTTACTAAAACAGAAGTAATATACCACCAAAAATATGAAAGAACATCCCTACAATGCTATTTGAACATAATTTCCAATAGAATTAGCATATAACCAACTAAGTATAACCAACTATATCTTTACTATCCTGGTCTCTTAATATTCCATCCACGATCCTTATCTATCCTTCAAAGAACAAAGTGCTTGCCCAGAACAAAGTGGGAATTGGATAAGGTAGCTCTCTTATTGGTTCTGCGACAATAGAACCTTTCCACAATAAGTTTTCAGAGCTCAATTATTAGAAGTCATTTTCTAGTTTTTTGTTGTTGTTAGATTGATATGGTTGTAACTCTTTTGTTAGAGACTGGTTTTGTATTTGATTTAGTGTTGTGGTTATAGATAGGGTATTATTTAACAGTTTTTTCTATGTCTGACTGCTTCGTTGGCCGAGTGGTCGCAAGTGCGATTGCCGGGCAAGGGGTCTCGGGTTCGATTCCCGGGTCGGGCAAAGTATTTTTACTGGGTTTTTACAAAATTCTCAGTAGTAGCACGAAGTCTGGATTTGTGCCCGGTATGTGGCAATAGGCTCACCCCCTATTACATGGGACTCATAACATAAATAGTGAAAAGTGGGTGTTACATTGTACAGTGGCATAATGTGCACCTCTGCCTACCCCTTCGGGGACAAAAGACACATTCTATTATAATATAACGAACTGCCAATAGAAAACTGTTGAAGACATTATAAATTAATGTCGGTAACTGATGACGCTGGTAAACAGGCCTCCTCTAATGGCTTCCACATCGAAGGCTTAAAATAATTAATTTATAAAATAGTACGTTTAAAAAATACCGATGTCAACCCCCACTTGGAATTGGATTAATTAATATACTAAAACTTAGTCCTAGTGTAACAATTTAGACTCCACGGCGCTGATTTTCAGCACCATCCCGTAGTAGTACGTACTAATTATACAACTACGGTAACACTGTTCGGAGTACAGCCTAATATAAATGTTAAAATTAATATAAAGTGAAAACAAAATCTATAGAAACTATAACTGCCAAATCCTTACTATCCTTACTTCCTTACTATATAATAATATAATTGTGCATAACTATATGTAATATAATTGTGTAAGTTTATTGTTATGACATATACATGTAAGTTTATATAGGGATTTATTTTATGTAAGTCTATACTATCCGTTTTTCTATGTATTTCTGTTGAGTTTTAAATACGCTTGCTTCTTGCATCGACCATTGTTTTTGTCTCTGCATCACCCAAAGGTCTGGCTGGAGGAGAATGCCCTAGGCATTAAGCCCACCTTGTACATTAGTGTGTGCATGAAGTCTTTTAAGATAAGATAAGATAATATAATATAATATAATATAATATAATATAATATAATAATACCACTCAATCAACCATCACACAAAGCTCACTATCCACAACTGGCATACAAACTACACCCACACAAAATTCAGAACTACACACAGATAGTGTCAGTAGCAGAAGAGGAAGAAGGAGATTTAGAAACCAAATTTAGAAGGGGGCTATGAGCATCGTTTTTCCTGCGGGTCGCGGGACGCGGTGCCCATTTTCACCGGGTCAATCCCGAGAAGGAGAAAACTTCCGATAATATGTAATATAATATGCCACTCACAAGTTCAACCCCACGTCCGAGCTGACCATCTATGCTCACGTGAGTGGCGGACACCCGCAAACGAAATAACATTTGCGAGTGACCAACGGGGCTCTGGCAACCCAGAAAATATGGAGAGTAATAAAAGGAATAAACGTTTAACGCCGCTACCCGGGGGCTATCGCCGGGACACGTCTGTGGCTGGTGACGGGCGTGTAGCAGGGCTAGCCAGCGACTCTCTGTTGAGCAGGCGGGCAGGAGTCGGGGTGGGAGAAGAGAGGGGCGCCCCAAATATTACAGCCGACAACCCTGAGGATGATGCTTTGCGGAGCGGAGAAATGTCTCCAGTCAGCTCCGTCGGTACATCCCACTCGACCACGTTAACTTTAAATGAAGATACACGCAGAAAGTGGTCAAACGCAGAACTTAAAGAACTCATCTGTTGCTTTTATCGCGCAAGAGCATTGGGATCAGGATACATCAAACGATTAGAGACATTATTCAGAAGCAGAAACCCCAATAACCCCAAAGCATTCACATTTACTGGCAACACATTATCAACACAGGCAAGAAGTATAATAGCCCGGCAAAAAATACCCATAGAAATCCTTAATGAAATAAAAAGTAGAGCAGAAGAACCCACATCACAAACTGAACAAACTCACAGCACCCGTTGCTCACGCGAACCAACACCCAGTGTTACTCATTCTACAGATACGTCACAACACGCGGAACATACTGACATTAACATACAACGACATAGCACACAGACCAGAACTACATCACCCGGGGTAGCAGAGAATCCTGGGCCACCACCCATTGAGACAGTAGGAGATGACAGAAGAAGACGATGGAGTCATGAGGAAATGATAGAACTTATGTTCTGTTACTATAAAGCGCGTTCAACAGGATCAGGGTATATAAATAGATTACAACGTATATATATTGAAAGAAACCCATACAACCCTAAAATCAATCGATTTAATGGCTATTCTTTATCTACACAAGCACGCACAATAATAAAAAACAATATGCTCTCACAAGAATTACTGAACCGCATAAAACAAAACGCAGAAGGAATAGTAGAGGTAGCTGAAAACACTGAAACAGTTAATAACTCTAACTCAGATATACAACATGACATACAAGACATTCACGCACAAGCATACACACCAGACGAAGTTCAAACAATAATACAAGTAACACAAAACATATTAGATAGTGAAAACCAAGACCCAATAATATTGAGCTTTTTAAGCATCCTGTCAGGGGTAAGAGAAACACCTATTGCAGACAGAAAACTATTACCTAAAGTTAATTTTAACAAACAATTCTTTGAAAACTGCCATAAACTAAATATATACTTACCAAACCTTTTAGAGATTAACACCACACTAAGAGAAATAAATGATATCATTTACGCAGCCGCTAAAACCCTAATAATCAACAACAACCAAGCACCATATAAACCAAGCAATATAATAAAACCCTCAAAAAACCCGACCTGGAAAATACGAATTCAAAAGAAGATAAACAAGTTTAGGAAAGAGCTAGCTAGATTAATAGAAATAGAAAGAGGAGTTAGGTCGCTTAGAATGGACAGGTGTATGGCATACTTGTACAATAAATACAACATACAAAGCGAAAACGATCATAAAAATATAGCAGAAATGTTAAAACAGAAAATAAAAGCATTAGCAGGGAGAATAAAAAGGTACGAGGATGCAAACAGTAAGAGAGAACAAAACAAACTATTTAAAGAAAATGAGCATAAATTATATAGAAGCTTAGGTAACCATACAGAATCGCAGGAAATTAAAATACCTAGTAAAGAAAACGTAGAGCACTTCTGGAGTTCCATTTTATCTAATCCTATAAAATATAATACAGACGCTGTATGGATAAAAGAAATAGAAGAATCAATGTCAGAAGTGAATACAATAGAACCGGAAGAAATAACAATAGATAAAATTAAATATGCAATTAAAAAGCTACACAACTGGAAAACACCGGGAATAGATAAAATTCAAAACTATTACCTGAAATATTTAACAAGCACTCATAAATACATTGCCAAATTATTCACCAAAATAGTTCAGGGAACTGAAAATCTAGAGGAGTGGTTTACAACAGGTCAGGTTATACTTATTCCTAAAAATACTGATACTGAAAACCCGAAAAATTGGAGACCTATCGCGTGTCTACCCAGTATGTACAAATTATTAACTTCCGTGCTAGCTGACGTTTTATACAATCACTGCAGTGACAACAACATAATGGCTGCAGAACAACGTGGATGCAGACGTGGTACCCGAGGCTGTAAGGACCATCTCATGGTCAATAAGGCCATATTGGAGGACGCACACGCATCGCAGAAAAACTTGAGCATGGCGTGGATAGACTATCAAAAAGCCTTCGATAGTGTGTCCCACGAATGGCTTCTTAGAGTTCTTGATATCTATAAGTGCCCATCCATGATCAAGCGATTCTTAGAGATGACTATGCCATCTTGGAAAGTCATGATGACAGCCAAAGGTACCCACAAATCAATCACTACTGAGTCGATTTCCATCAGACGCGGTATATTCCAGGGTGACTCTTTGTCACCTCTGCTGTTTTGTCTTGCCATTAACCCAGTTTCCCATATTTTAAACAAGTACAAATTAAAAGGATACAAACTTAGAGACAGTTATTACATTAACCACCTGCTATATATGGATGATCTAAAGATATATGCAAACAATAGAAGTAATTTAAAAACTCTGTTAGATAGCTTAGAAATATTTACAATAGACGTAGGTATGAAATTTGGACTACATAAATGCAACGTGCTACACTTAAATTTAGGACATCGGAGTGGTTCTACTGGGGAAGGTCACGTTCTGCTTAGTGGTGAGGGGTTCAGTGAATTAGGACTAGGAAACACATACAAGTATTTAGGTGTAAGCGAATCAGGGAAGATAGATCATAGTGCCATCAGAGAACAGGTAATCAAAGAATATTTTAAAAGAGTCAAAAAGCTACTGAATTCACACTTAAATTCACGTAATATTATAAAGGGCATCAATACTTACGCTATTCCAATTCTTTTATATTCACTTGCTATCATTAACTATAAAAATAGTGACCTTAAGAAAATAGATACAAAAACTAGAAAATTACTTGCAATGAATAAAGCACACCAGCAAAAAGCAGACGTAGAAAGACTATACTTACCGGTTACCTATGGAGGTAGGGGATTAATAAATGTAGAAAATATGTATAAAGCACAAATAATAAAGTATAAGCAATATCTTAGAGTAGAACAGGATCACCTTATAAAAACAATAGTCCAACATGATATAAATAAAGATAAATATTCAATAATTAAAGAAGCAGAAGAAATAGAATCTGAACTAGAGCTAGCAATAGACCATAGACATACAGATAGGGAAATTAAGGATGCAATAATTAGAAAACAGATTAACAGATGGCACAATAAACCACTTCACGGACAGTTTGCAAAAAAAGTTTTAGGGCAAGAGAATATAGATATAGTTCAGTCATTCAAGTGGATTAAAAAGCAACAGGTCTCCCCATCAATAGAATCGTCCGTGTTTGCGATACAGGACCAAGCGGTTATGACGCGACAACATCAACGCGACATTCTGAAAGACCCAGTAGACGGTAAGTGCCGACTGTGCGCTGTCAAGGACGAAACTGCGCAGCATATAATATCTGGCTGCGAAAAATTGGCAGGAACCTATTATGTCAAACGGCATAATAATCTTGTCCAGTATGTCTACTGGTGTCTTGCTCGTAAGCATAGCATGGACGTTGACAAACTTTGGTGGAAAGAGACTCTCACCCAACCCAAAGTAGTTGAAAATGAAACAGGCAAAATAATGTGGGAAATCCCAATTCAGACAGACGTCACAGTTGCCCACAATAGACCGGACATAATTTACACAAACAAAACATCCAACACCACATACCTCATTGACATAACCGTACCAAGTGACTACAACATAGGAGCAAAAGAAATAGAGAAGTTGAGTAAATACCACCTTTTAAAGACAGAGATTAGACGCCTTTGGAATACTGAAACACATGTTATTCCCATAGTAATTGGAGCCACAGGAGTAGTAGCCAAAAGCCTCAGCAGATACACAGATAAACTAGAAACATCAATAGACATTACAATTCTACAGAAGCAAGCTGCACTTCACACAACAACCATTCTTAGCAAAGTATTAGGAGACACAGTTTTCGTCACAAACATTCCAGATTCCGATCAATTACAACCATCTCAAGCGCACACACCACATTCCACTCAATCAACCATCACACAAAGCTCACTATCCACAACTGGCATACAAACTACACCCACACAAAATTCAGAACTACACACAGTAGCAGAAGAGGAAGAAGGAGATTTAGAAACCAAATTTAGAAGGGGGCTATGAGCATCGTTTTTCCTGCGGGTCGCGGGACGCGGTGCCCATTTTCACCGGGTCAATCCCGAGAAGGAGAAACCTCCAAAAGAAATAATATAATATAATGGAATACTATTTATATAGACAGGGACCGCGATTCTCCTCTTCCTTGAGGGTCTCAGGGCGGGAGGATTGCGAAATACCGACTCTTACGAGTCGAGATGTAGGACATTACACACATAATATATAAATTATAAATTGGAAAGTGAGTTTGTTTGTTTATTTGTTCCGCTTTCACGCCGTAACTACTAAACCGATCGCTTTGAATTTTTGCAGACGTAAAGTTAGAAGTCCGGATTAAATAATAGGGTATTTTTTATCCCGGAAAAATTTGATATTTCCGAGGGAAAACAAAAGTATTGGTATAGATGGCGCTGTGTGTATTGGTATATGTCACATAGACTACTTTTTATCCTTTTGTGACGCGAGCGAAGGCGTGGGTAAAAGCTAGTAACTAAATAAATAGGTATAAAATAAATAATAACAAGAATAAAGAATATA
Organism: Spodoptera picta; assembly: GCA_038387885.1. NCBI lineage: Eukaryota > Metazoa > Arthropoda > Insecta > Lepidoptera > Noctuidae > Spodoptera > Spodoptera picta. The sequence goes on along the minus strand of JAZHFQ010000580.1, from coordinate 347,650 downwards.
ATGCTATGATAATATCTCAATTGATCAAATTAATCTTGTTACAGAGTACCAACTGTTTATGATTAAATTGACAGTCGTTTACACGCTCTTCATGATTGTATTCAGTACAATTGGTTCCTCAACTATTTCATCAGCGAAAGTCAAAAAGTAGATATTCCACAAAATTGCTGGAATGTACCGATGTCGTCGTTAAAAGTATTTCGTTTTGTATTTATCTCATTTCATTTTTGAATGGAGTTGATAGCTCAGACTAAAATGTTTTTACTGAAAACTGCCGTTTTTTCGGTACAGAAGACTGCTTTTTTACAGTAAAAGGGATACGATAGGGATAGTTTTTAATGGGATGACTGATTGTTTTTACGATTGTTAATGGGTGTTGAAGTTTACAAACTGTTGTGACTAATGTTACGTAATTTTTTAAAATATGATGACGTCAGTAGCAGCCCAACAGTCGCCGCGTCCCGGCGGGTCGCGGGATGATGCTCGTGCTCATGAATATGAGCATCTAGCATGGCTTGAAACTAGTCGAGTTCCTCGTCAAATAATTATAAATATGTTTTTTCATAATAATTAATTAAATATGATTAAAAAAGTATTTAACTTACATTTTTATACATTAAACTAGCAGCCCGAACCAGGTTCGCCTGTATCGAATCTTTCTTTTATACAAATTTTGTCATAACGATTACAAATGCAACAAAAAGTCATAATCCAATTCGATGCAGTCATTCGACAGTTTAGGGCGTAAATACACAAATGTAAAAAACAAAAAAAAGTCAAAAATCGATCAATCAATGTAATATGACAATTTAGACATTTCATAAACCTACTGAATAGTTCAAAAGAATCAATCCTTCTCTTGCACTATTCACAACGCTCAATTACTTGAGTATTCACAACGCGTCGTATTTTTTTTAAATAGAAAATCTCGCAGCCCTTTAATTTTTTGATGGCCAGCACAATTCTTTTAATCCGCACAACGTCAGGCCGATTGCCGGCTAATTAAAACCTCATTAAGTTTAAACTCTGTAATTATCTGAGAAGTGGTCATTTGTGGTTGGTTCAAGGTTTCGGCCAAATTCAGATTATATTACCTATATATATATTTGCCAAGCTGTAGGACGTATATATAATCTTTGTGTTTAAGATTTGGTAAATCTAAGAAGTTATCAGAGTCTTGGTGGCCCGGAGACTTAAAACTCCCGCTTCTCCTGCATGAGGGTGCGAATTCGAAACCTTCCAACAGCAAGTACCTACCAATATAACGTTTTCCGAGTTATATATATATACTTTCTAAGATTATTTAGACAGCACTAACAAACGGTGAAGGAAAACATTGTAAGGAAACCTAAGCTATTTCTAATCATTAGTCTAGAATTGGTGGGTTAATGCTTAAACCTTGTCCATGTGAGAAGAGCCTTTAGGCAGCAATGGCCACTTATAGGCTGTTGATATTGAAGGAGTTGATGACCACACATTAGGTTTTCAGGTAATTATGCCTTTTAACTTCCGACGGATTACACAGAGATGATATTACTTTCAATTTTCTTGATGTATTACTTTCAATTTTCAGCTCCTGTATCGCAGGCGAGACCAGGCGAGACCTGCTATACAGGATCGTCCTAGTGCAGGTATCTATGTGAAATCAATTGTAGGGGAGAGTGTGTATGAAAGAGCCAGGCTTTGAAAGAGCCGATGCGATCATCTTCCACTTAACAAAATCCTACCATAATTCAATTGTACTCTTTGTATGGGAACACTGATATATTTTTGTATTTTTATTTTTGTTATTATAAATAAAGATTTATTTTATTTTCATTTTATTTATTATACAATTCAATTATGTCGTCTACATTTACAATCAACTGTACAAAACCACCGAATACACATTAAGTTCATCCTTCATCAGCTGGTTCAGTCAGTCTGTTCGCAACATCGTAACCAGAAAATCCGTTTTAAAATCCAACCAATTCAGACGAATCTCGCTCAATTAAAACCTTATTACATTCAAACTCTTTGCAATTAACAACGGGATGTTTAACTGTGGTTGGATTTCTGTACATATTTTTAACTCTGTCTGAATCAGTAAGTACTGTTATACATCATTTAAGTAAAAGATTTTTTTATGAAGAACACTAGCGACCCGCCCCTGCTTCGCACGGGGGTAAAATGCATGTATTATACATATAAACCTTCCTTAAAAATCACTCTATGTATTTTAAAAAACCGCATCTACATCCGTTGCGCAGTTTTAAAGATCTAAGCATAATAGGGACAGAGAGACGGCGGATAGTGACTTTGTTTTATACTATGTAGTGATGCGCTTGCGGCTTTGTATAAAGATCTTGGGTATTGAAAATATAATGTCATAATTGTTTTTCAGAATATCTATTAGGTACTTAAGGGAAATACAAAGTAATGTGTTATTTGTATTATAACTTTCGTGAGACATACTAAATAATATGTTTGTAGTCGCGGGTCGCGAATTGCTGCTCATGAATATGAACCTCTAGTATGGCTTGGAACTAGTCGAGTTCCTCGTCAAATAATTACATGAGTAAGCCGAAAACATAATAGTATATGATGTTTTATTATTATTGAAGGTAAAAATAGTAACTTATAAATAATTTTATTTTTCCATCATAATACATACTTACATCGATGAATCAATTCCAATTCAAATGAATTTTACCTACTACTAGAACAAATGAAACAGTCATAAAAGTACAATTAATAAACAATGATTTGATTATCTGGTAAAGGTTTCGTATTTTATGAGAATAATATTACAACAATCACCGTTTTACTGACATTGAGGTAAAATCTATACACCAATCACCATCACCACCAATCTATGTAGCTGTAGCTAGAATATGGATGGAAAAACACTACGTCTATTGTAATAGTTTTTAGTAAAAAACACTTCACAGTGGTTGGAAAGTAATGGATTAAAACTAAATGGCGCTTTGTGAAACTGGCCACACACAACTATATCTATATATGTATAAAAGAAAGTCGAGTAAGCTATACTATTTATAACTCAAGAATATCTAAATCGGTTTGGCTGAAAATTGGAGGAGATATAGCTTAGATCCAGGAGACGGACATAGGATACTTGTATCCAATTTTTTTTTACTTTCCTGAAGGTCACGAATGGGGACGAGAAAAATAGGACTGCGCATACGAAGTCTCGGGTTAGTAGCTAGTAGATTTATAGATGCAATACTAAGTTACGATACGCCACCTTGCTATGTTATTTTTGGTAGGCGCATATGTTGTTATAGGTGCCAGTGAATTGTGTAATTAATATAAGACTGTGTTCTGGATTTTTTCCATTATTATTACTACATAGTAATAATAGTAATAAATTGTAATTTTTGTTATAGGTATATAGACGTCTATGTGACAAAGCTGTAACAAAAACCAAAGGTTTCCTTATATTTAAAGATTAAATCTTTTTATACGCCTAATGTTCAATCGATAACCAGTCCACATTTTACTTATAGGTTCCTAAAATTATTTTTGAAAACTATTCTTACTGGTTGTAATTATATATCAAGAATTAAGTATATTGTGATTGCATATATATAGAGGTATATAAAATAATAATTAAACCTTTGTTTGAAAGTATACACTAGATCGCTAGATATTTCCCCTATTGTACAAACAGCCTAGTTTGAAACAAAACCCTAACACAACAACATAAATTCATCTCCAAATTATCCTACGTCACCTCTACCTCATTCATTCCTAAGGACATTTCCACATCTGCGTTTGTTTGGTCGCAGCTTGACCGCAAGTAATCCTATCGCGAGCACCTGCGCTAAATAAACGACGATCGTAAATCCCCAAGCGTCCAGTGCGGCTGCGACACAGTTATTGTTATTAGCTGACAGTCGCTTGATTTGGCTCGAGCCTTAGATTTAGAGGGGTGACCGTCTTTTGTATACAACCTACGATACGAGAATTATTAATGGCGGTTTCCGTTAAGAAGTAGGTCGTATTTTTCTTAGGTTTTTTCGAGAATATGAATTTTCTTTGTTATTTGTGTAATTTTTTTTGTCGTTTACAGGTATGCTTCTGTTTTTCTCGAGTTTTCAATACATTTTGAGTTTTGATGGTAAATATACGACTGTTAACAAACGATAATAATTAAAATGTAATGTTGATTTTGTAGTGATTCAGTTCATACGGGTATTAATTGAATTTCTTAATATGCTGTAACACTTGTCCCAGGTTTTTTTTGTGAGAAGAAAAGTAGATAGATTTGTCTAAATTATTTGTTACAACAAGTGATTTATTTAAAAATAATTATGATTCCAGCTTAATAATACATCTGAAAGAATGTAGATTTTATTGCGCAATAATGTACGTAACATATGATAAAATTATATATTTTTATATATTTTAAGTAATTAAAAACAAACTGCCTCATTGGCCGAGTGATCGCAAATGCGACTGCCGGGCAAGGGGTCTCGGGTTCGATTCCCGGGTCGGGCAAAAGTATTACTGGGTTTTTCAAAAAATTCCCAGTAGTAGCACGGAGTCTGGAATTGTGCCCGGTATATGGCAATAGGCTCACCCCCTATTACATGGGACTCATAACATAAATAGTGAAAAGTGGGTGTCACATTGTACAGTGGCATAATGTACACCTCTGCCTACCCCTTCGGGGATAAAAGGCGTGATGTTATGTTATGTAAATAAACAAAGTGTAAGTAAGTAGTGAGTACGATGAGGCGGCAGGCGCCCGGAGTTTGCCAAAGTCTTATGCGATCAAGCCGGACGGTTGCAGTCTGAACAAATGGTGCGTTCTTACACCATGTCGAAGTAAATAATATTATCTTTTAATTATAACTACATAGATCCAATTTATGACTTTGACTTCTGATCTATGACTGATAAAGTTACTAAGTTAGTAATCGCCAGGTTCAATAAAGAAGGTTTCTGATAATGCCTATGGTAAATTAGCGATAAAATTAGAGTTCGTCTTTTTTAACATCTCAATTTAGTGACTAGGTTTTTTTTTCTTGAGGGGGGAAAATCATCTAATAAATTCTTCTACGTTGGGTGACGCCAGACTGTTAGACTTTTACCGACTGAAAACCACTCCGTTCCTACTCCTATTCTTCGAACCAGAACCTCAGTACTCCCATTAAGTCGTCCACAAACTCGGGATCGGTGATCAGTCCAGACTGAGCCCTAACTGTAGATGTCATTAAGTTTTTGGTAGATTCTTCTAAATAGATAATAATTAAATAAAGTTTTCTACAGATTTCCAAAAATCGGTACCTACTCAAAAGACTGTTTTATTGCCTTGACCCTTTTGCAAAAATACATTCGTGTCATGATTTTTGATTTTGAAGTAATTGTACAAAATGATAGTTGAAATCTTACATACGGTGTAACAACACTCACAAAGGAACTGTTCCTAAGAATGTTACTACGCTAAAGAAGCCTGCGAAACTCTTTTATTTAAATACCAAAACTGTTTATATTCAAAGTGGTAGTTAACTAAATTTTTGACTTTCCTTTATGATGTATTACGGTAATTACATAGTTGACTGCCGTTTATTTAGTGAACTTCAGTACAATTGTTGTAAAATATAGGAGCATTCAGTTTTGTGTACGAGCTCTTTTTTTTAAGTGGGGAAAATCATCGAATAACTGCCCCCGCCTGGGTGAGGCGGCAAGAGGTGTCAGACTCCTACTGACTAAAAACCACTTCGAGCCGGAGCCCCGGTAACCCGTTAGGTTCTCCGCTACTCTGAATCGGCATCAGCTCTATTGGGCTCCATCCGTGGTGGTCTGATAGCTCTTTGAGGCGCGCGCGGAACGCGACGCGCCGATGGAACGCGACGCGCAGGTTTACGAGCCTTAAGTCCATCTCCTTTCACAACTTTCATTTAATTTTCATAGTAATATCGAACAAATTCATTATCAGATACTTGGTATAACCATATATAATATACAAGTATTAGGTATGTACTGTATTTTCTAACTAAAACTTACACACAAATCACAACAAACGTAACATATTTATGAGTAAGTATCGAAACTATGTAGATATGTATACATAGGTGGAAATTATGCACAAACAGATAAGCGCTGGCGGCTCGAACAGTTCACGCACATAAGTAATTAACTTGCAAATATTGTAATCAAAACAGGGTTAACTCGGTGTGCTAATGCAGTTGAAAGCCTAGTTTCACAGAGTGGCTAAATCTTGTTGGAAATCTAGTATCGCTGTTTTATTATAATATACTTGGCAGTATTGGTTAGTTAAGTGAATGCCTCTTTGGTTCATCATCATAATCAAACAGTAAATCTACAGCTGCACATAGGAATTCCTGCAGTGACTTCCAGATAAGACCGATTAGAAGTCACTATCAAATATCAAGTGGATCCTTGAAAAGTTTATTATTAGGTCATTTGTCCAGTCCACCTTTTTGATTGAATAGTGAATGGTTGCAAACATAAGTAGGTATTGGAAAAAAAGAAGTTTATGGGTACAGCTACAACAAGCAAATACGTGACAAGATAAGAAAAAACATATGTATATAAAAAACAACAAAATTAAATGCAACATTTTACCAAAAACATACAATACTAACATATTTTAAATTTCCCTCTCATAAGCGAGCGGAATACATACATAATATATAAAGGAAGGTGCATTCCTGACACTAAAGGATGACTGAGTTCAGGAAAAAAAGTGCATCTCAGAAAGGTCAAGCTTTGTAGTTTACTCAATGCCAGACATTTGCACTTAGAACCATGCTTTATGTATGACTTGAATAAAGTACGTGTAAGGTGCATATTCGCTTGAACGGTTTCGATATAATAGTATGAGTTTTGTATTGTGATAGAGGAGTGGTGTTTTGTAATTTTATGCTTAAATGTATGTTTATTGAACACTTTTTGATAGATGTATGTCCAACATATGCGCGAAAAACTGATGAAAATTAAAAATAAAATATAAACAGAAACTCAAAATGATTATTAATGCCTAAAAAGGCAATCAGGACAATATATCCAATGTGTCAGTATAACTATGTTACTAGACTAATTTACTAGGTAACGAACTCATTACCTTACATCGAATACACTGTCATAATTATTCTATTTTACTGATGGGAATCCGAGAATTTCAGATTATTTCTGTTTGATGCAATGAACCTGGCAATGAAGTATTAAGGCAGATAGACTTTTTTAAAGAAATCAATATTCTACGAAAATAAAATATCTAAGATAGATCAAAAAGATTTACAAATAAAGCAACCATTGCATTTCATTTGCTAGAAAGATATGATAAAAAGTATGAACGCGAAATAAATGCAGGAGAAATGCTAGCGTTCACTGAATCGTATCGAATCTACGACTCCCAGTTCGCATGTGGAATGAAAAGCTGCCTCGAATAAATTTGAAAGGGAAAGTCCATGAAGAGATGAGAAAGATATGCTTGGATGGAGCATGTAGAAAATTATGTCATATTAATTAATTTGATGTGTAGGATTTAAAAGTAATTGATGGACGAACTGCTCGATGGCCAAGTGGTCGCAAGTGCGAATGCAGGGCAAGGGCAGTTCGATTCCAGGGTCGTGCAAAGTATTACTTGGTTTTTAAAAATCTGTAAGTTTTAAATATTACATGGGACTCATAACATAAATAGTTAAAAGGGGTGTTAAATTGTACAGTGGCATTAAGTGCCGTAATGTGCACCTCTGCTTACCCCTTCGGGGATAAAAAAGCGTGATGTTATGTTATGTTATGGTGGACGAACGTGTCTTCAGTTCGATCTCTGGCTGGATTTTGGTGTTACATTGTACTCACACAATTGAACCAACAAAACTGTGCCACTAAAAATTATTTTGTGAACCTGATTAAAAAAAGAGTAACCTATGAAGTTTCTTGCTCGTTCTTCTCCATAGAAATCTACGCCTTGGAATGAGCTAATAGCTTCACTTTAATTTTTTTTTGACGTTCAAAAGTTGTAAGTGAAATAAATGATTTTGACTTTGACTTTCATTTCATGTAAGTTTGGTACATAAAAAGCAACATTTGGTTGCAAAAACGACTTGGTTTCAGTTTTAATCATTCAGTTTGGAAAATAATATAACTTGATTTTAACAGTTCATCAGATTTCAATATCAAAAAAGAAGTGCGGGTGTTATTGTAAAACTACTGTTCGTCAGTTAGGATAAAACTATTACAGTTCTAGATAGCGAAACGATTGAATAACTGTACAGAAATCGAAAAACTCAAATAACTCAGGCTATTTTCTACACAGGAATCGCAATCGTGTACTCGATAAATAAAAAATAAAGGACAAAACTTACCTTTATACTGTTTGATAGCTAGTAAAATGAAATACTATAGATACTGTCCCTAGTTTAAAGTTTAAAGTCAAAAGACAAAATAAAATAAACAAACTAGAAATTGTTTGAGTGGAAACCTAACTGAGGAAGTAAAGTTAGCAAAAGATCGGAATCAAAACGAATAAATAAAATAATACGGGGTATTTTCATCCAATATTTTTGAATACCTACATGATTCAATTTGACTGTGTAGCTGGAACTAGACTCAAAAGGTTTTTGTAAGCTAACTTCTTTTGAATGCATGATTCGATAGTTTTTGTGAGCTATTTTGCTGTTTTTATGCATTGTGCTGCGTCATTGGTTTAGTGTATACGTCGGAATAGGAAGTGTAATTGGTTTTCGTTTTTAATATTTACTGTAATAGACGTAACGTCTTGTCTGTTATTCGAAGATGTAGTCAGTGGTGCACAGAAATACCACTTTTTACCCGTGTCACGGGACCTTTCAATAAAAATCCAACCCAGAAATCGAGTCCAAGGCCTCTTTTAGTCTGCAGTCACACTAGTGACCACTAAACCAACGAAGCAACCACAATAATAGAACCGACTAGTAAATAGTCATTTGTATTTTATTGGAAATGAGTTTGTTATAAAACGTAAGATCTCTATTGTGAACACTATCACCTTTTTTCGTTTTTACGTCCTATCAGGGAATATGGTTTCTTTCGTTTTTTTAACCAAGTAAATATAAATATATTTAATTATCTACCTGTTCAGCAAAAATTGGTACCAAGCACATACTGTAGTTATTGTTTCATCGATACTCGCGCGTTCACTCACTGGAACGGACACGCTCACTTTCAACAGCCAATCACAAGCCGTAGCCTGTATCACGATATCAAAGTTTTCCTTACACTTTGTATATGAAACATGTATTGTGAGTTACAGTCGGGAGGTCCGTTGCTACTGAGAAGACCGGCAGTTGCGAGGGCCGGACTCAATTCTCGCTAGTCCACACAAATTGATTAATTCATATTTAGTAGAGCGGCCCTGTTTAATGAGTTGTGAGGTTTGAAAATAATGCGAATGACTGACGCTAACAGATTCCTCTCTTCTTCGTCAAGTAGCAAGATTGACTTCCTTTTGTTATTCATGTTTGTAATTCATCATAATTATTACATTATTAGATTACAGTAAATAAATCAATTTTGATAAATTATTGTTTTCATGTTTCCTCTATATGACATTGTTATAGAATAGACACGCGCAGATACGTAAAACACGAAACACTGGAATGTAGATATCACAATAATGAATATTCAAATATTCTTATCTTATTAATATTTTATATCTCCACAAGACTATTCTTAAAATTTTAATTTGGATATACGTACAAACAATTTGTAAAGGCTCCCGAAACGCTGACAAAAAGAAAGTGCTTTTACAGTTTTAATCGATTTTTGTTTTTTTTATGGAATGCCTCCTAGGCAAACGAGCAGACGGATCACCTGATGGTAAGCGGTCAGTGCCGCCCATGGACACCCGCAACATCAAAGGAGTCACAGGTGCGTTACCGGCCTTTTAAAAAGGAATACGCTCTTTCGTGTTTTTCAAGTAACATCAGCGTTGAGCAATTCGCCATCAAATGTCAAAGTTTGGCGAGTTTAGATTTAGGGCGTGTGGCTTTAAATCTAGTTATGTAAAATTTCAATGAATAAATTTGTTTAAAAAAAGTTGATTACAACTATTATTACATAATAAAAACATTTAATTCCTTACTTTCATGAAAATAAAACTTAATTTATACCATCACCTGTTGGCATTTATCTGAAGCGTTCCATTTACACATTGTATGGTCGCATGTGTTTTTGTAATTAATAGTATTAAATACTTGAATATATTCGAATATATATAATTATATGAATATATTCGGAGGTCGGTGGCCCAGAGGTTTAAGACGCCCCCTACTCATGTATGAGGGTGCGGGTTCGAAACCTATTAACGGCAAATACCAATGTGACTTTTTCCGAGTTGTACTTTCTAAGATTATTCAGACACCACTGACAAACGGTGAAGGAAAACATCGTGAGGAAACCTAGACTTATAAATTTCTAATTATAAGTTTGAAATCACCAACCCGCATTGAGGAAGCGTGGTGATTAATGCTCAAACCTTCTCCGGGTGAGAAGAGGCTTTGCTCAGCAGTGGGCATTTATAGGCTGTTGATGATTATGACTTGAATATATCGATTGCCTTTAAGAAATAATAGTCGTGATTTCAGAAGTAAATACGACCGATTTATGTATCTGTCAAAACATAAATTATCACGGCCAAACGCACTCGCTATGTGCTCATTAGAAATCGACCATTCATAAAACAGAACAAAAAATATATTTTCAATAAAATTGTCTAAGTGCTTACTTAACGCTTCGCAATAAAAAGTTAATTGGGCCAACAGAAGAAACGTTTGTTTTATGCCCGATTGGTTTAAATCATCTTCATTTTGTTAGACAAAGCATTTCCATAGAAATTTCGTTTCGATTATTTCTTCTATTTGAATGTTTAGCGGACCGTTAAACTGTTATGCCTATTTTTCGTTTTCGAGACTTATTTCATTTTCACTAGAAAAATAAAATTAAAGGACCTTACTTCTTAGTATTCTACCTATAAGTTGTGTTAATCTCTTTGGTGCGATAGATGGCTAGAAGTTGTTTGACTTTTAATTAGGACGTTGATAAAGGACATTTACTCCACAATACGTACACATGTTCTTATGTACCCAGAAAGATAAATATAGCTATAAATATAAATATACCAAGGAAGTATAAATATAACTTTGAGATCATTTTGACGCTAGTGGACATTTTGCTCAGCAAATGGTGCTAATATGAACCTCTCGTTCTTCATCCAATAGGGAATTACATAGTGTCACATCATTAGAGGTTTAATATTTGACAGCTGCTATGATTGGATAAAAAACGCCTTCCGACATTTGTGCCGTCTGGCGAGAAAAAATACTTTAGCCCCCATTGAAATTCCAAGAAAACCACGCACACGGCGATTGTTCAAGACTATTTCAAGTATAACCTTTGACATATAAAGCAATAGAAACAAACATTTCCACGTAAGCCCACCCACCGTGAAGCATCCATTACACTCAAGAAACCTTGACATTAATAAAAATATCAATAAAAATAATCACTCCTGCCGAGTTAATTGTTCCCTGTTGTGTTGCTGGGCACTTTCTCCTGCACGGGCCATATAAGGTGTGGTAAACGCATCGTAAAATTCTACTTTTACGAGAACCGCAAAAAGATTTACCTTACCGCCCAAGGTTTATTAGGACCCCTGGGTAATACTAGTTTTAGTGGCGTTGAGAAACAGTCTGTCTTTACGTTCATGAAGGAATGGTATATGAGGCACTCTTTGAGCTGGAAAGCGTTTGCGAGTATGGCGGAATTGAAGTGCATTTCTGAAGGAAATACGTTTATCGATGAATTTCTTCGAATCGAATTTTCTTGCTTTTTGTAGGATGCATTTTGTATAGACCCACAAATACCTTTGAAGATATAGAAATTGTAATGTAAGATTTTATAGATAGTACTTGAAATAGGACAATTAAACTTGAAATAGGACTGCCTCGTTGGCCGAGTGGTCGTAAGTGCGACTGCCGAGCAAGGGGTCTCGGGTTCGATTCCCGGGTCGGGCAAAGTATTACTGGGTTTTAAAAAAAAATACTCAGTAGTAGCACGGAGTCTGGAATTGTGCCCGGTATATGGCAATAGGCTCACCCCCTATTACATGGGACTCGTAACATAAATAGTGAAAAGTGGGTGTTACATTGTACAGTGGCATAATGTGCACCTCTGCCTACCCCTTCGGGATAAAAGGCGTGATGTTATGATGTTATGACAATTAAAAAAAATAGTTTAAATTTATTTCAGCATTTCTTTTCAGAATACTTAATAAGGAAATGTCAGCGTTATCGAGTTTTTGTGCCGTGTAAAAGTGTTGTTCTGTAATCAATTCGCAAAATTTACTAGGGCCAACATTAAAATATAAAAAAGTTCATCATGATTACAATAAAACCCGCTAGTAAAATGTTAATGATATTATTGGTTTGTGACAGTATCGTCGCCTGCATGCAGTAAGCCTGGCTGATAACAAACCGCACCTTCACAGTCCAGTGAACCATCGCGATGGCGAGATTAACGAACAATAAAGTAAGGGGAGTTGAGTTTGACACAAAATATTTTAGTCATAGGTAATCGAGATTAACTAAAAATATTTTAACAATGGTTTCGCTACAAAATTTGGCTTTTTGAAATATTTTATTAATTCTAAAGATATAAAAATAAAGACTTTGTAATAAAGCTTAATAACTACGATATAATAATGATAAAAACCACGATCAATGCAATCAGGAACTTGATACAAGAGTAAAAAAAAATAGTCTACAATTATAATTGCAATATCCAGAAATATAACGAAGACTGGACAAAAATATCTGAAGCGCCAGTAATTACTTCGCACTCAAACCCTTGAAATCTTACACAGTAATATTGCTTGAAAGAAATGGAGAACGAATGAAGCTTGGAACTCTAATCAAACGTAAAACAATTCAGTAGGTCCAATTAAAAATTTATCGACGCACAGACTGTTGGACCACTTAGAATTTTTTATTATTATCTATTTAATCATTGAATGCCGTTACTGTTTTATGTTCAACATTTCGCGTTAATTGTATTTTCCCTTTTTTGATATAATGTTCTTTTAAGGTGGGTCTGTGGAAAGGATTCGCGATTGATTCAAGGTCATATTGTGTAGTAAGACTTAAGATACTTATTAATAAGACCCTATGGTTTTAACAACCACCAATACGGTGGATTTGTTTGTTGTTTTTCTGGATGATTAATGGTGTATATGACTACGGCGCAGAAATATGTAAGTATATTTTTAGTTTTTGGCACAAAACTAAAAGTAAAATAGAGCAAACTGGATGATTTCGACAATCGGCTAAAACTCCACATCAGTTTGTTGACCCCGGCTGTACGATACAATGCGTGGGTAGCGACAAATTCGAAAACTTCTAGAATAACTTCAACAGTCGAATCGTTCCTTAGAAGCAATAGTCCATAAAAAATAATATTTAACACTCCGTCAAAAATACAATCATATTCCATCAGGGGTGGCAATTTTATACAATTTACAAATTTTCGCACCGCGCAGGGTCGCGCGTTACAATCTCTTACATGGAACTGAATTTATAAGAAAAAATGCTAAAACCACCCCTACGCCGCCTCAAAAGGTCGGTCGACCAATATGTTCTATCGAAAGTCACTTAGAGGGGCAACGTGTGGCCTCAATGTACAATCACTGGAAGTACTTGGATGGGTATAAAAATGGTAGCAAATTTGTGGCATTTATTAGTTGGATTACATGGTGTTTATATATTACGTAGGTTAGAACCCTTCTCATCATCTTTTTTTTTTGAGGGGAGATAATCATCGAATGATTTCTCCCGCCTGAGTGGGGCGAGAGGGAGTGTCAGACTCTTAATGACTGAAAACCACCCCGTTCCTACTCCTGCTCTTCGAGCCGGAGCCCCTGCTACCCGTTAAGTCTTCCGCGGCTCCGTATCGGCATAAGCCATATTGGGCCCCATCTGACAAAGACTATGCTTACATTTACCTAAAGCACCTAAGCACATCTGTAACTAAAGGTGACTACGTTACAACAGCCAGTAAATCTCCATAATTAATCAACCATCTTAGCTTTGACATTTCGCTTCATTTAAACCAAAACAAATATATTAATGGATACTATACTATGGCATCAGTTAGACCTTGACGTTAATCTATTTCATTAGGAACCATGTTTACTAACGATGACAGATATCTAATTAATTAGGAATTAACAGTAATTGATTAATACACCACAATTAGATTTATATGGGCGAGGAAAATGTTCTGGAAAGCTCTTGTATCTCGGTTATTAGGTCTTAGCATTGTGTACTAAGATACTGCTTGAAATAATTTGTGGAACATTATATTTGATGTGTATATGTCTAGCTTAAAGGTTACTAAGGTACTATTACACATGTTAATTTTTAGCACGAAAATATGCTTTAATTGAGCATTTGTCACGTAGCATAGCACGTCTGTTGGACATAACATAACATCACGCCTTTTATCCCTAAGGTGTGGGCAGAAGTGTACATTACGACGCTCAATCCCACTGTACAATGTAACACCCACTTTTCACTATTTATGTTATGAGTTCCACGTAATACGGGAGTGAGCCCATTGCCAGTGGCCCAGTACCCGGTCTAGCACAATTTCAGACTCCGTGCTACTACCGAGATTTTTTTTAAAAACCAAATAATACTTTTTTCGACCCGGGAATCGAACCCGAGATCCCTTGTTCGGCAGTCGCACTTGCGATCACTCGATTAACAAGGCAGGACTTTCAGCCATTTTTGAGAATCGACAGGCGTTCGATTTTTGAACATTTTTGAGCATGCTCAATAGAACGCCCTTTTGCATGCTATTTTAAAGAAGGGGTAACAGTACATTAACCCTTATAGCGCCACGTAAGTCACCGGTGCTAGACGCTAGTGGAGATTGACTTTCACCATGTACACCTTAGCAGTGAGTTCATTTTTAAATCTATTATTTTCTCCACATCTTTCCTACTTAACTTAAAATATAATGCAATGTGGATAGTTCTTACTTGCATTGCATAATACATTTTCAACCGATAATCAATCTTTAGAGAATTAATTAAAGGCTCTTATAAAACTTTAAGCAGAGAGCTATTGTGAAATAATACTCCGCATAAAAAGATATATTTTTATTTCCTCGGAGATTCTTGGCAATCTTCTCTCTAGTACAAAAAAACGGCTGAAGGGAGATGAATCTTGAAACAGAGGTAGATTATGGTCTTAAGTAACACATAGGCTGCTTTTACCCCTGAGAATGCAAACGAAACCGCTGGCTAGAAGCTAATAAATAAAAAAAAAGTAAAAATAAAAAGTGCTATAGGTACTCTCTTTTAAACGAATCCAATAAAACCATCAATCGATCAAATTCCCAGACTAGTCAACTCAGAATTCCCAAATTGAAAAGCCCATACTCATGCTTGCCACTAGAATAAACATTTATACACACACTACCCATATATAAGTCCACTATTTTAAAAAAGGAAGCGTCATATTTTTTCCCTCGTATTTCATAACGTTCCATTCAGTTTCGAAATATATTTTATCTAAGCGCTGTACATCTGGTCGTTAGTACGGCCATATCAATTAAAATGTCGATTCAACGCCCTGTGTACTAGTAGCACATCGTTATGTTTTTGGTTCTAAGAGATTTATAGTCTGATAATATTTTTTTAACAACAATGCAAAAAAATACAAGATGATAAGAAATCGGGCTTAGAGATTTTGTTGACAAAATCACCTTAAATGAAATCTTTAACCTGATCTGAATTTTAATATGGGCAAAGAAGAAACTAAACTTGGTGTTATAGTCTCTGCCTACCCATGAGAAACAGGTGTGAAGCTATGTTGTATGGAAGAAACTAGGTTTTTCCCAAGAGCATTACTACTCAATCATCATCAGCCTAAGTCCGTCCACTGCTGGATTTGTGCGTCTTCAATGGTGAAACTTTATTTCATATGATATTACTTACATTTTATTTGATAAATTTCATTTGAAGAAGGAAATTCAAGTTTTTAGATGTCTTAGAAATAAATGAGTTCAATATTTCAAACTGGCAACCACCATCATCATCATCATCATCATCATCAACAGCCTATAAATGCCCACTGCTGAGCAAACCCTCTTCTCACACGGAGATGGTTTGAGCATTAATCAC
Source organism: Spodoptera picta (assembly GCA_038387885.1). NCBI lineage: Eukaryota > Metazoa > Arthropoda > Insecta > Lepidoptera > Noctuidae > Spodoptera > Spodoptera picta. The sequence goes on along the minus strand of JAZHFQ010000580.1, from coordinate 331,455 downwards.
CACGCTTACTCAATGCGAATTGGCGATTTCAAACTAATAATTAGAAATTACAAGTCCAGGTTTCCTCACGATGTTTTTCCTTCACCGTTTGTCAGTGGTGTCTAAATAATCTTACAAAGTACATATAACTCGGAAAAAGTCACATTGGTACTTGCCGTTGGTAGGTTTCGAACCTGCACCCACTGCATGAGAAGCGGGCGTCTTAAACCTCCGGGCCATCACGACACACAACTGGCAACCATAAAGACTACATAATGAACAAACACTAATTTAGCTATAACCATTACCAAGTTTAAATCTATGCACTAACCAAACAGACACAATGAAGTACCTACAGAGAATTCCTAGGAAGTGTCTTGAACCCACAGCTATATCAATTAAGACAACCAGCGTCTACATACATACAAACGGAACTGCAAGCAAGGAACAATTATTTCGAACAAGCTTGTTTGGGAGTTCATGTGATGACGTCGTGCAACCATCTTGGTTCTTTATAGATATGTGGTTGAGTCTTATTCATAATTGAGTCTGAGTAAATCTTAGGTTAAGCACTGTTATATTCAGCAATTTGAAGATGGCTAATAATTTGAACAACATACACAAAGATCTTTTTTTAAGACGAAAATATCGATGTATGAGGCGGGAGGGAGTATCAGACTCTTACTGACTGAAAACCACCCCAATCCTACTTCTGCACTGCGAGCGGGAGCCCCAGCAACCCATTAAGTCTTTCGCAGTTCATTATCGGTATCAGCCTTATTGAGCCCCATTCTGGTGGTCTATTCCGGTTACGCGCGTTCCACGGGTTAAAAAAAACACAAACAGAATGATCTCATAAATTCATTTGTAGTTTAACTCGTCGAGTACCGGTTTTGTAGACACAATTATAGAACAATAGGTTGCGGTCACCGGTGACCGCTTGGTGTTTGACAGTTTAAGAAACGTTGTGTTGTTTTGCCACATATAATGACTCACTTTCCTATTTGAACTTCCTCCAACAACTCCAAGAAAAGAGTATACTCCCTTAAAAGGCTAGCAGCGTGTAACATAAAAAAAATATATGTTAACCCAAAATAGGGGAAAATGGATAAATTGTTAAATACCGCCATCTGTCATCGTTTGTGCGAATTAACATAGACGTTAGCAATATAATCAACAACCTTGGATCTTGCCTTTCATATCGACCAAGTGTTAGTAGTGCTATCTATGTGACATAGATGGCACTAGTTCCACACTAATATTCTTTTAATAGCACTTTCTGACGGTAGGGGTCTCACAGATCGTAATCTGGAACAATCTAGAGATTTCTTCGGATCAGGAAGTGGATCGTGCAAAATATTACCAAATATGGTTATGGTTGGTGCTTCGATCAGTAGTGGAATCGAAAGATAGGGGGTATAAATGTAGGAGTTTTGTAGAAACCGTCCTTTTTCGAAATCGATATCTACAACAAGGAAGATCAGACTGAAGAAGTGCTGTGTCTTATAATTTTATTAAAAAGTTGTCGTGCAGGTCCAATGAAAGACCTGAATTAATTAATATTTGTGTGTATTTCGTCCCAGATTCTGGGTAAGTTTCTAAAACAAAATATTAAATAGTTATTCGTTTCTTCGCGATGAGAATATAGGTTATATTGTGTTCTTACGATGTACCCATTGTTATAGGTTCTTTGTATCAGGAGAAAGTTCTTGATATCAGGAGAAAATTCTTTATATCAGGAGAGAGCTCTTTGTATCGGGAGAGGGTTTATCCATGTCTACCCCATTGTAGACAATCCGTTGATTTATCGTTTTGCCCATGAAGTCGAACTGGAGCGTCATAGTGCGGCTTCGGATACTCATGCCTTCATGAGTTTTATTTGATGTCACCGGAAGAAGGCAGATCCTTACAGCCATACACCAGATCCTCTGTTGTAGTGCTGGCACGCCGGAAATCTGTCTCATAAGTTAAGTAACATAGCTTATTAAGTGCATGTTCATATAAGGGTATTGACAATCATCCTGCGAAGGTGATAATATGTTTGTTACAGATTAGCTATTTTTGCTGTCTTTAATCCAAATTTATTGTAGTATTTTGCCATTCATGTATATTTGGAATTTTTGATACATATATGTAATTACCCACTTACTTCCAGATAAAATTGAATTAAAATTAACAAAAATAAGTGGATAATGTGTAATAATTGTTCTATATTTAAAGGTGCATGATTTGATGATCAGATGATCGTTTGAATGTATGTTATTTGTACCGCTATTTGGCTTTGTTGGTAATTTGAATAAGTGTGTGTTAAATTAAATATATACTAGTAAATTTATACTGTATAACTTTGTGTCGTGTTAAATTTATTTATACCCCTCGGAGAGAATCATGGCGCCCTGGGATTACAAATAAAAAAAAAAAAATTATTTAAGAGTTTCTTGTTCTGCCCTGACGCTTGGTCCGGTGGTAGCTGAAATCAAGGTTACAAGCGTACGTGTAATTCCTCCAGTGTGTCGAGTGTGAGTAGGCGATGCTGATCACTGATCATTAAATCCATCTTCTCGTTTACCCACGTCTCACAAAAAAACTATTGTACTTTTTTAAGGGAATTCAGTTAAGTTTTTATAATAACTATCTTGAAACATACTAAATTAACCAAAAATCGCGGTTTACTCACGTGAGTATTCATACAGAGAAAAACTCTACTAGTTTCGAACCACAGGGTTCTTCCTCATGAGCAGCGTGCGCGGTCGCGGCGATGGCAACCGTGATTTTTAGTTGATTTGGAATTCAGTTATTTTGGATAAACACTACTATTCTGCTATCATACCTATCATTAAAGGTAACATACAAACCCTTACAGGATCCTCTATATCTTCCAGAAACAGCAAACGTGAACTAGAAACTGAGCCTAGAGTTTGAACTGTTATTAAAACTTTCTATCACTAAACTGTTTGACCTGGATATCAAACTCGACTCTTGTGCTCGGCAGTTAGTTAGTGTATACTTCTCAGAGTATAAATTTATTGAAAGTTTTGTTATTATTCGTCAGCGTTTGAACCATTTTAATCTTAATTACGTCATGGCTATCAATTCCCAAAGGAGAAAATAGAGGTGATCTTGTGACTTTTGTGTTTTTGACCAGTTATGTGTAAAAATTTCAAATTATATTTGCAGTAACTCATACACTTCAACATTCTGCATTAATATAATTCTTTAACTAAGCAAAACGATCAAAACATCTCCACAGAAGTAATGACCAATTTACTTTTCATGTCCTCTAAAATCTTTATTTGGGACATTCAAAAATTTTGCGGTATAACACAGGTGTCCTGGTCATTTGTGCAAATTGGTGCTTGAGATTGTCAGAGTCCAGTTTTTATTTACACTACGTCATTATTAATAAATTTTTCTTGTTTTTTTTTATACAGAAGTACCAAATTCTTTAAAGTTTATTTACTCCCTGAAATTTCTTCTGTTTTTTTTTTTTGAAGAAAATAAAAGAGGTTACATACTTTCGGCTAATTTTGATAACATGCTGCAGTGGTTTGGCTCATGATCATGTAAACCAAAGGCAAACATTCACCTAATTGGTTGCAAACAGGTACAATGCAACGAAAATAAACGGAACCTAATCTCCGCAAGATAAACATAGTACATGACCAAGCTAACAACTTTTCTGACAATAATTGTACCTAGATCAAACCAAAAGCTAACTTACAAATGACAACAAGCTTATCCCTAGTCCGTGGGCATCATTACGGCACACAATCCCTTATCTAAACTCAGGAAGATTACGCAACAAAAAAGGTTTCACCCTCGATTTTAAAATTGTTAATAATTCCCGGCACAGTACTCACAGTTACACATCGACCTAAACAAACCAGTAAAAAGTGACCTTCAAATACGCAGAAAGATCAAAGAAAGCGAGACCATGGTAAACTGGTTTAATATGGCTCGATATGTAGTTGTATGTACCACAGGTGGTACAGTTAGTATAGCTGCGGATAGTCCTCCTAACTCATTCCAGCCATGAATGCTACCGATTTTTATACCAACCGTACCGAGTGAGGATTAGGGAGGATCAGTATCCTTTAGTTTGATGGAGTTCGTAATAACTATAATGGGCTTAGTAGGGTGTTTGAGTGATCCATATTAGTGATAATGTATGGTCCGTGGTTATACTCGTATCTCATTGGATAGGGGTTTTGATTGTTTTATATTGATAGCGTGAGTGGTTTTTACCAAATTATGAGCTTAAGAGACTTGGGTATCCAAAGAGGAGATTGTGTACAAAATGCTAAAAATAATTCGATTTCTGGTCGAAATAATTTTCAAATTTCTGATTATTCAGGCCAGAGTATAAAAACGTTGCCCTCGAATATATGGGGTGAGCCTATTGCCATCTACATTATGGACACATTTCCAGATACCGTGCTACTGAAATTTTCAAAAAACCTAGTAATACTTCGCCCGACTCAGGAATCGAACCCGATTGCGAGGAGACCATTACCATGCCCCATTTTTATCACGACCAGACCAATAATAAACCATACAACTTTCTGCATCGTTGGCCGAGTGGTCGCAATTGCGACTGCCGGGCAAGGGGTCTTGGGTTCGGTTCCCAGGTCGGGCAAAGTATTACTGGGTTTTAAAAAAATTCTCAGTAGTAGCACGGAGTCTGGAACTGTGCCCGGTATATGGCAATAGGCTCACCCCCTATAACATGGGACTCATAACATAAATAGTGAAAAGTGGGTGTTACATTGTACAGTGGCATAATGTGTACCTCTGCCTACCCCTTCGAGGATAAAAGGTGTGATGTTATGTTATGTTATCTTTCTGCATCATACAATTTCAATAAAAAAAAAACCCAAACATATTTTCAAAAATCATTTATTAATTCCTGGTTTCGTGGTTAGCGGTCAACACAATGGTAAGTAATGTAATTATGTTGTCAAGTTCCCGTAATTACATATACTGTGCAGAAGTCAGTGGGCTAATTAAATGTATAGATGTATAGAGCATAATGTATTGGATTGCAGGGTCAGTGTAGTGGCTCGAAGGGATATGAAATTGATTTCTGTAGGACGTTTGAGAGTATAAAAGAAGACTTTATGTAGGTAAGAATAGAGGTAGAGTTATTAGTTTGTTTATAATGGTGATAAATCTTGAAGAGATCTATAGTTTAGTATGTTGATATATCAACCCCTAAATTTGTTTATAAAAAAGTAGTCTCTAATCATCGGAAATAAAGTCTATAATGGAGTTAGTGGAGAGTGGTCGCCGATGACCGCTTGGGGATTGAGCAGTTTTTTTTTATTTATCGTATTTCAAATAAGTACAGTATTATCCATGTAAAATAGCAACCAAAATCCACAAAGGTATAAACTTGTGCTATCATGAGTCAATCTCAAAATCTGATTAAAAAATTTAATTAAATTAATTAATTAAAATAATTATATATTCGAGTTAAAATAGGTTGATTTGTTAACAGCAAGACCATAGATATAATATACAAAAAACAAAAGTTTTGACCACACAAGTGTTCGCAACACAAGTAGAGTTAGCTTTAGTTTTAGCATATCTAACTTTAAAAACTATATTTTTTTAGAACAAAATAACTTCATTTTGAAGGTAACTAAATTAACCTTTTATAGAGGTACAACATACGTTATCAATTAATAAAATACTTGTATCAAAAAATATTTATCAAGAAATGAAAAAGAAAAATGCTAGTGGGTTCATTTTTCCTGCGAACTATAGATATACGGTCATATAATTATTGTATTGTGTCTTTAATTACAAAACAATATAACATAACATCACGCCGTGCCACTGTACAATGTTGCATCCACTTTTCACTATTTATATTATGAGTCCCATGTAATAGGGCCAATTGCCATATACCGGGCACTATTCCAGACTCCGAGCTACTACTGAGTTTTTAATTTTCAAGAAACCCATTAGTACTTTGCCCGACCCGGGAAACGCACCCGACGCATTCGGCCAACGAGGCAGTCATTTACAAAACACCAGCCAGTTAATTCGACACCACGCTGCAAATAAAAACTTAAGTCTCAATTCACAATTATAGTAAAATAACAATGTTCACAACAACCCAACGTTGGTAGACAATGCAGCCGTACAAGAGGATTGTTAACGTTGAAAATCATCCATATTATAGAGGTAGTCGGAGTACGCAGACAACGGCGCGACGACGACACGGCTAAGGCACGGAACCGATTACGTTGCTCATGTATTGCTAAAATATTTTCTGATGTTTTTCGGTCTCTGCTATGTTTTTATTCAGATTTTGTTGTTTTTGCTCTTTTGCAACATCATAAGTACTTGCTTCGTCTACGTGTAAAGAGCAGACAAATATCAGAAATATGTGATGTAGTAGGAAATATCAGTTCTCTTCTACGATACTATAGATCTGTCTGTAATAAAGAACGGTTATAAATTCCAGTAAATTAGTGACTCTTATATAAATCTAAATCATTCAATACTGTCCTAATATTATCAAATCTAAGAATAAACAAAGTGTTTATTCTTGTAGACGTGAATAATTATAATAACAAATTTCTTTATTTCGTTTCATACTGACGCTTATTGTTTTTTTACAATTTATTTATAATCTTACTTTATCGTAATGCGAGAAGTAGGAGTTTGTGTAAAGCGCAAGGACTGAATATTTTATTCAATCATTCACAGTTCAATTTTAGCAGTTACTAAAATTAGTTCCCTCAAAAATAACCCAGCATTCCACTACACTCCCCATATACAATAAAACACCTAACTGTAACTTAGAAATCTTATCAAAACTAGATCCCACAAACAACTACTGAGTCGGAATGAAGAGATAAATCAAGTCAGAAATTAAAGCGAACGAATCCATTGTACCAATGTAATTGCTGGAACTAACGGAGTGTGAACTTTCTTGGTTTGAGCGTTTTGAGCGATCGAAGCGTTTGGTGCAAAGCGAAGCGAAAGTGTCAATCATTGAGACTGAATTACGCCCATTGAAGGGTGTCGGGTAGAACTGGAGCTCAAATTTAAGTGGCGAATTTTGTTTACGCTTCGCCCTGATCGACGGTTTCATTTGTCCGTGAATAAGTTAATCCTGTTTAATATACCATTACGTCATTCATGTGCTGTTTATTTTCAGAGCGGTGTTTATCTTGAGTTGCCTTTCAGGAAGGGTTTTAATAAGATACTTGTTAGGGGTTAGTGTTTTTTATCCGGTCACTGTAACCACGGGCCTGCGAAAGGCGAGCCCAACTAAAACCAGAACCGAGCATAACGCGCGCGCGCCTTACAAAGCCGTCAGACCACCACAGATGGGGTCCAGTAGGGCTGATGCCAATACAGAGCCGTAGAGGACTTAACGAGTTGCCGAGAGCAGAAGCCCCGGCAACCTTTCGCTTCACTCAAAGCGGGAGAAGTCATTAGATGATTTTCCAAACTAAAACAAATTGTTTAGTTACTGATTCCTCTTCCGGTAGTAAGTAGTCCTTAGTCTATATATTCTATATGAATCGATGTATACATGAGAATCCATTAAGATTATGAGGTGTGATGCTAAAACATCAATTATACAAAACTGGAATATCTTAGAACATGATGATTGATTGTTGCATGTTACGGTAATCTATACAGAAGAACTGTTTACAATCCCCACCTTGCACTGGAAATGAAATTCTCGTCACGCCACGATACATAGATTTCACAAAAAGCTGATTATTTTACCTGAATAACGTTGATTATAACAAATAGCGTTCCATTTGAACTAATGAAAAGCAATACAGAACGGAATTCTGATGAGGATCTAAAGACTCGTTCATCGTGGTGGAGTTCTCTATGTAAGTTATTCATATCTTTACTTAAAGTTTTTGTATGAGTCTTAATTGGACTAGATAAATTATCATAATTATTATCATTATGGGTATTTTATTTATGAATCCGTGTGAGAATTTAGATTTGCAGCAAAAATTAAATCGAATTACATCCCTACATTCACTATCAACAATAATCTTATCACTATAATCTCGAAAATTGCTGGACCGATTTCGACGGGGCGGTTACTGGCAGCTAGCTGATGTACCAAGGAGTAACTTATGCTACTTTTGTTTTAGAAAAACGCAGACGAATTTGTTCTATGGTTAATATAAAATAAAATACAAACTCAACCACAAACATAGCTTTACCAAAAAAAAAAATCGTAAATAAAAAAATAAGTGATCAGTATTCAAGAGTAGTACGCAAGCATCTTCGGCCCGTCTTGTACAAATGTTCACAGATTATGATGGACAGATTCGTTTCATCGTGCCATTCGTGACTCAAAGAACGTAGAGATTTGATCATGTTGCCTGAGTGTTGCTTGGAGTTTTAGAACGTGATATTTCAAAGGTCATGCTAAGCTGTAAATGGAAGGTAGAAGTTTTATTGAATGTCACTTTTTACACACAATTCAGCACAAATGGGCCGGCTCGACCGGAGTCATACCACGGCCTCACAGAAAACTGACGTGAAACAACGCTTGCGTTGTGTTTCGTCGTGTGAGTGAGGTTACCGGAGGCCCAATTACCCTCCCCTTTCCCAATCTCCTCAATTCCTGAATCCCCAACGATCCTCAAACACCTAATCCCTAAAAGGCCGGTAACGCACTTGTAACGCCTCTGGTTTTCCAGGTGTCCATGGGCGACGCCGATTGCTTACCATCAGGTGATCCGTCTGCTCGTTTACCGGCTTATGCCATAAAAAAATGTCAATGATTTTTTTAAGGGGGAAAAATCATCGAATTATTTCTCCCGCCTGGGTGAGGCGGGGGGAGTGTCAGACTCTTACTGACCAAAAACCACCCCGTTCCGACTCCTGCATTTCGAGCCAGAGCCCCGGTAACCCGTTAAGCTCTCCGCGGCAATGTCAATGATTGGAGTGTGAGTAGGATACAGGTTGATGATCAAAAGTTCTTATTTTTTTTAGTTTACTACTTTGCGTCGGCGTACAGACGAACTGTTTTACTGAACTGTAAGATTGACTTCTGTTACTTTAAGTTTCAGTCATAATGTAACTATCGAGGACTATATTTGATTATGTAAAGGTGCGATAAAGTTTGACTATGGTAGTTTTTTGCTTTACCAAATGTTTAGTTATAGAAATAAAATAATTGCCTCAACTAACACATTTGAAGAAGAATTAGGGAAATGTTTAAAATCCTTATACCTAATATTTATTAAGTACTAGCTTCTGCCCGCGACTTCGTACGCGCAATCCCGTTTTTTCCCGTTCCCATAAGACTTTCAGTTTTTTTTTTTCTATCAAAAGAACCTTCTCCTGACAATAACAAACACAACATAAAAAAATCAGCAAAATCGGTCCAGCCATTCTCAAATTATGGCGTGATAACGGGAAACGGGTTTCATTTTTATGTATATAGATATGGAGGAGCAAGTACCTAATAATTCTCAGGTCATTCTCAAACCAGTTTCACAACACCATAGTCGAAAGCCAATCTCGAGTCACAGAAATTAGACGAAATTCAACAAACCGTTTTACAAACATCATCCATAATATGGACATAATCTAATCATCAATTCCAAGGGATTACACAAATACGGAGCTTACACTAGTTCAATTAAACTATGGTTAGGTTCGGAACAGATTGGGCGATGCGTTAGAAATTATATAAAGCCCCATGTAAGTACTGGTCGTAATACTTCGAATGACGTTGAAATTATGCTGTTGTAGTTCAGTATTGAAAATGTATATAATTATATATTCCCCAATAGCTTATACCTCTATAGACAACATAACATAACATCACGCCTTTTTATCCCCGAAGGGGTAGGTAGATGTGCACGTTTCGGCACTTAATGCCACTGTACAATGTAACACCCACTTTTCACTATTTATGTTATGAGTCCCATGTAATAGGGGGTGAGCCTATTGCCATATACCGGGCACATTTCCAGACTCCGTTCTACTACTGGGATTTTTAAAAACCCAGTAATACTTTGCCCGACCCGGGAATCGAACCCGAGACCCCTTGCCCGGCAGTCGCACTTGCGACCACTCGGCCAACGAGGCAGTCATATAGCTTATTAACTTATTACGGTTTTAGGTAACTTCGATGCCCGAGTTGGGGAAATGTGAATGTTCAGTAATAGCCTACAACCCAGTGATGGCAATCCGCAATAGGCTCGCATTATGTATGGTATGATTTCTTAGGTACATCCAGTTTCGCTCTAAAACTTACATCAATAACTATATAGATCGTTGCAGGCAGTTTCACACCCTTCCATTATGTGAGCGCCGTAAAATTGCGGATTTATCATTCCTGTTCAATATAGTAAATGGCTCATTAGATACACCGGAGTTGGTGGACAGAATAGGGTTGCGTGTGCCTTCTGCTTTTCTGCGCAAACCTGTACTTCTCAACGTCCCGTCTACCAACACTGTTAATAGACAAAATTCATACATGATAAGAGCGTGTCGGACATACAATTCAGAGTGCGGGAGGATTGATTTAGATTTGTTTCACACTAGCGTACGTAGATTAAAGAAATTAATGTCTTCAAGTTTCTTTCAAACATAATATCGTATTTCTTTTTGTTTTTCTAAACAGTTTTTTTTTGTCTCGTCATATGCTGTCTTTTTAAGCTAGTAATTTAATTACCTATAAGCGGAAACTTGTTATTGGCCGTTTATCTATAATTTAATCTATCCTTATGTTATACCTAGCTGTAAGTTTTCCTAAAATTGCAAAATAAAATAAAATAAAAATAAAATAAAATGATTACGAAAAGTAGAGCTTAGTTCAGTTGTGCTTATGGTTTAAGGATGGATTGGCATTTTTGTGTCCATTCAGGTTTGGTTATATATAACATCACGCCTTTTATCCCCAAAGGTATAGGCGGGGGGCACATTACGGCACCCACCCACTTTTCACTATTTATGTTATGAGTCCATGTAATAGGGGGTGAGCCTATTGCCATTATATCGGTCAAAATTTTAGATTTCTCGATACTACTTAAGAATTTGTTAAAAATACCAGTCATACTTTGCCTGACCCGGGAATCGAACCCGAGACCCTTGCCCGGTAGTTGCACTTGCGACCACTCGTCCAGTGAGCCAGATTAAGTGTTACCAAAATTTTTTTTCTTTTTGAAACACTCTCCTGATAAATACAAAATTATGATAATTATAGAAGTTAATTTTATTAAATATCTGAAATACAGTTCAACTTCTAAATGAAACATTATTCCACAGTTACAATGCTCATCTATTTTCCTACCTACTCCAAGTTTACCAGAAAATCGTATCTAAACCTATCACCTAATTTCACTGACGGACTGACTGACAGACTATTATTTATTTTGTATTTGTTGACGTTTCAAAGTACCAAACTATGGTTTAATTGAAATAAATGTTTTGACTTTGACTTTAACTTTAAAACTCTAACCTTTTCCCTTATACAAGGCATTTCCAGCACAATCTCATAATATTCAAAGAACCATGAAACAAGCTTCACAAAACGATACTGTTGAACATTGAAAGTCTAATAAAAATTAATTAAAATGCAGCTACGATACGACCATTTAAAAAAGGCGGTATCGCACCGATTACCCGACTCATTTAAAATGATACAAGACTCTCGACGAGCTTGCCAAATACTCCGGGTTTCCTGCACCGAATGTTTTGAAGCCATATTCTGTATACGCTGAACGATTTGGATCTCTGTACAACTAATTTTCGAGTGAATTGCTGTGACCGAAACGGTGTCAATTCGTAGTGAAGGTTTTTGGTGTTGTAGATTTGATCACAGATTATTTTTAGGGAATTTTAAATAGTGACAGTTGCTTATACAAATGTTAAGAACAAATCAAACTAAAGATTACCTCAAGGCATATTAATTATAATGCAGATACATTTGTTTTTAATAATTAATCTAATACAGTTAAATTAAGCTACCAGTATAATGGTTTATTGCAATTATTATATTTAAAGTGTGAAAGAGCCATGCTTCGGCACGAATGGGCCGTCTCGACCGGAGTGATAACATAGCTTCACAGTAAACCAGCGTGAAACAACGCAACGTTTGCGTTGTGTATTGTCTTGTGAGTAAGGTTATCGGAGGTCCAACTACCCTACTCTTCCGCAATCTCCCTAATCCATGAATCCCCAGTATTACTCAAATTCCTAATCCCCAAGAAGCTGGTGACGCACTTGTAACGCCTCTGGTGTTCCAGGTGTCCATGAACGACGCCAATTGTTTACCATCAGGTGATCCGTCTGCTCGTTTACTGGCTTATCACATATAAAATATCTTTACACTTTAATTCAAAAGGTAATGATATTTTTTAAGTAAAATAACATTTAATTTTAAACACTCAAAATTATCTCCAAGGGTGTTTTAAAGACATGTATCGCTTATCTCTTCTGAAAAAAAGTTACAGCGACATTGTAGCCATCTAGTTCCATTCAAACAGAATACACTCGCACCAAGCTTGCTAAATTTAGCCGAATGCATAAATAACGAGCTTAATTGGGGGTGAAATCATGCTGCAGTTTTGATGAACAACTCGAAATTTTAAACGGCAGCCTGGCTTGTGCAGTTTCATCAGCTAACAGATATTTTTTACATCCATTAATTTTATTCACGTCGTCAGTTTGCATAATGTTTTAAATTTTAATATTTGTATCCATGGAAGGCTATTGCATTTGGTTTTTTATATGTAAAAGTTAGCTGTTAATGGGTAAATGAAAAAACCAGGGGATTTTGGTTGTTGTTGTGATTATTTTTGGAGTGTCTGTTGAATTTTTTAATATGTTGTTTTACCCTGATGTACATGCTATTCATATTTTCGATGTATGTTAATATAAAAGAATAATCTTCATTGTCGACCATCAAAAATAGAGTACATACCTACAGAAAAAAGAAGTACCTAACAAATAACGATGTATGTATAAATAAGAAATAATAATGGGCACAAAGGCTGTCTTACCACTTATAGTGATTTCTACCAGACAACCTTGGTTGGGTTGTGTACTACGAATAAAAAATAAATTAAAATAGTAATAATAATTAACAAATTAAATAATAGGTTAACAATGTTATTTAAAAAATCCAGACGGGAATTGTAGGTATCAAAAAATAACGGTTACCACATTTTTTCTTTGTAAATTATAATATTACATTATTTCATCAATTTATTTTTAATCAAAATTCAAAACTAAAATAAAACAGACCTTCTGTCTAACTAAATGGACTCCAAAATATCCAAAGCTCGATTAAAAATTAAGACAATGATCCTATCGGAGAATGCAATCAATCTGAGTGCTCCATTTTTAAACCCCTCCGTGCCAGGGGTCCGTTACGAAAGATCCCCTTGTCAATTTAATGGACTTATGATTTTAGATTTTTGACAACTTAACTAACTGAATTCGTCTTGAAATAAGGGTGTTTCTCTTGACAGCACAGCAGCTTCTGTCTACATTCTGTATTAATGCTAATAAAAGTTGGCTGAAGGCAAAACCATACCACAGTCTACTACCAAATTAAATCTCGATTATGTCTAATTATTTAATTTGAACTATGGACTGTAGAGTGCTGTCATGACCATGGCTTAGGGAATAGAGTGTGATCTTCCCTAATTTCAGATAAGAAGAATTTTCTCAATAGATGTTTATTGTGAAATTCTATCTGTGGTTATTCTTATGTTTTTTTATGGCATAATCCGGTAAACGAGCAGACGGATCACCTGATGGTAAGCAATCGACGTCGCCCTTGGACAGTTGGAACACCAGAGGCGTTACAAGTGCGTTACTGGCCTTTTGGGGATTAAGAGTTTGAGGATCGTTGGGGATTCAGGAATTGGGGAGATTGGGGAAGGGGAGGGTAATTGGGCCTCCGGTAACCCAACTCACACCACGAAACACAACGCAAGTGTTGCTTCACGTCGGTTTTCTGTGAGGCCGTAGTATCATTCCAGTCGAGCCGGCCCATTCGTGCCGAAGCATGGCTCTCCCACACTTAGCACTTAATTTTTGTTAGTGCAATTTCATCATGTCACCTATATGTTGTTTGGTTGAAATTCTATAGTCCGGTCTACAATAACAATAAGTATACACTAATTGATATAGTTTGTAAACTTTGTTTTCCCAGAACAAGGATTATTATCAAAATCAGGTTTGAACGTGAAATTCAGGTGTAACTGTAATTACCAGAGGAGTTCAGTCAGAGCTTATAACATCCAAAAATTATAAGATTAAACCACAACTGCTTTTATGGAATAGGAGGCGAACGAGCAGACGGATCACCTGATGGTAGGTGATCAGCGCCGCAACACCGGAGGAGTCATTTTATGGAATTCACTCTTTCTCTTTCTTCAATCTCAAAAATGTGAAATAATTCTAGTAAATGCTTTGATTTCATTGCATTCACTCATTTAAATAAAATAATATTGATTGACTGGTCGGTTGGTGCGGTGGTTGGGCAACTGTAACACCCACTTTTCACTATTTATGTTATGAGTCCCAATAATAGGGGGTAAGCCTATTACCATATACCTACTGGGTACAATTTCAAACTCCGTGCTACTACTGAGAATCTCTTTTCAAAACCCAGTAATATTTCGGAAACGAAATCGCAACCATGACATAGGAAAAAATCCGACAACGTTTAAAAAAAATTAGTTCAGTAATCCAAAACATTAATAAATTCTCATTAGTTGAATTTGACTCAGCAAACCGAACCCACTGTCGTTTCATAAACGTTTTATGACTACAAAATATAAACAGCTTTTTCAACTCTAGTTAGTTTTTCTTATGATTGAGTTTACTTTGACACAGTTTGAGTTTGCACTGAACAGTGCAGCGCGACATTTTGCATTTTATTATTAGTTTTATTAAACTTCATGGCCGAAATGACTGACGTAAATAAATAATTTAATCGGTATTATAGATTTTGTATTTTATTGAATGAAACTGTACTGTGTTGCTGGTAAAATGGTAGCAGGCACAAATTATGTCATCTATATACCTTATAATAAAATCGTAGAAAAGTCAAAACTGTAAATTGAATATTTTTTTAAAAGAAAACTTGGAGCGTGCCCAGCGATACAATCGATACCGAAGCCAAAAATATGGTTTTTAGAATTTTTGTCTGTTTGTCTGTATGTATGCCCGGGATGAACTCAAAAAGTACTGCATGGATTTACCTCAAATTTTGCATGTATATTACTAACAAGTCGGGTCAACATATAGGCTACATATTATCACGCTATCATCTACGGGAGAGGAGCCCTATACTACATAGGTACTTAATTAATTCTAACAACATTTGTTACCGTAGAATAACAAAGAACCGACCGATACCGTACCGAAACGATACCGTAGAATTCTGCCAGAAGTAATTATTCATTCAAAAATGTTAAAAAAATTGTTTCAATGAATCAGGCATTAACTTAATATTACATTTTTACAGGTTATATTTACTCCTTATTATCATGATATAAAAAGAATCAAGTAAAACAAGTACTAATGTTACCACACCTTACAACAGCTGCTACCAAAAAAACCACGTCTCTATCTACACTTTTAGGAAATACGGTTAAATATTGTAGCTATATGCTTAACGTCGTACCTAATACCAATCGAAGAATTTTCCATTCATTTCAAACTACCTTTTGATAACTAAAGATTAATTTTAAAAGCACTCTTCACTAAATAAACACACATGTATTTTAAACTAAGATTTCAAAGCTGCTAAGTTCGTATAGATAAACGTAGAAGTTCTATAAGAGAAACTAAACTGGGTTAATGCAGGCTAATGTACCTTATGGATGGGCGCAGGTGAGGCTAAATTTATCAACATTCCAAGTATAATAACGCATCTTTGCTACTAAGAAAACTTATAGTTAAAGTTAATATTGATGGAGAATTGAGGTCGCCCAGCTAATATAGAACCCAGTTTTCATAAGTTATAATTGAGTGCACAGTTGATTCGGTGGCTGGGCAACTGGCTGAAACGCCACGTATCGCGGTCTCCGTTCCCGCACAGAGCAACTTATGTGAACTTGAATATTTGAAAACTCACCCTCGACACAGGAGAAAATCCTAGTGTGGGGCCACAGAATGAAACAATTCCATAGTAATTATCTAGGTGAAATTCCACCATGCAAGTTACAGTAATGTAGGGTCTCGGGGTTTCAGGTAAACTAATATTAAAATATCATTAAACAAAGCAACGTCTTCGCTCATCAACTGTTCGCCATCTTCTTCCAATCTCAATCATACACTTTTATTCCGTCCGTTCGGATTCATTCACACAACATCTTATATTACTTCACCTAGTATTCGGATACACATACATTCGCACAATAATAACATTCTCACTTACAAGGAGATTAAAATATATTTATGACCCCAGTAAGTAGTACTTCTCAATTACACTGCCCTCACTAAACAGACAAAAGATACATAATTCACAATCAATTGAAACAACAAACATCTCTATTTTCATTTCGAATTCACTTTCGAACAGAAAATCGTTAAATAGGGCATTCAATTGCATAATAAAGAACACAGAAAACGGTGCAGAATAAAAATAAAATAAATGAAAAAACGTTACTAACGAATGAGTCGAATTGAACACTGTTTCGAAATAAACAGGATGTGCGTAAAAACGTGACGAATGAGCCACAAAATTTCGCGCCAAGGTGGATAATGAAGACTTGACATATGGCCATAAAGGTTTTATACAACTACAGAGTGGCTAATATTCATTTTTTTATGGCATAAGCCGGTAAACTGGCAGACGGATCACCTGATGGTAAGTAATCGGCGTCACCCATGGACAACTGGAACATCAGAGGCGTTAGAAGTACGTTGCCGGCCATTTGGTGATTAGGAGTTTGAGGATCGTTGGGAATTCAGGGATTGGGGAGATTGGGGAAGGGGAGGGTAATTGGACCTTCGGTTCACGACGAAACACAACACAAGCGTTGCGTAACGTCGGTTTCCTGCGAGGCCGTGGTATCACTCCGGTCGAGCCGGCCCATTCGTGCCGAAGCATGGCTCTCCCACACTTAAAATTATGCATAGACTAGTGACTCGGGCGCGGTTTTTCCCGCTTTGATCGTAACGTGATGTCATCATTTAACGCCATCATCTTCATCTATCTATAATAATATGATATTTGCTATGGTATGACACAATTTTAAATTTCACCCTGATGACCAAAATAATATAACAAAACATAACATCATGCCTTTTGTCCCCGAAGACTACCCGTTCGGGGACAAAAGGTAGAGGTGAACATTACGGCACTTAATAGGACTGTACAATGCAACATCCACTTTTCATTATATATGAGTCCCATATATTAGGGGTGAGTCTATTGCCATGTACCGACCACAATTCCAGACTCCGTGTTTTTTTTTTGGGACAAGCCCGCCACAACCTCCCAATACCGCTGCAACTCCTGTAAGCCAGGATCTACAGTAGATACAACCATGAAAACACCAGAACACTGAAGTCCGGCGCGTCCCAGGGACATGAGTAACTGTCTTGGTTCCCGCAACGAAGTGAATCAGAAGATATTATAAGAGGAGAAGCAGAAAAAACTATGGTTTTCACTTCCCTCGGTGAATTACTGCAGGAGACAGAATGAATTAAGCCTAAAGGCACAAAGAAGAGACTGTACAACTGGGTGAAGCCCAGTCGCCAAGCACCACGGAAATTTGACTAAAAACTAAGTGGGTCCTATGTGTGAGCTGTTATACTTGCTTCCAATAATAGGTATGGCAAAAACGTCTAAACGCACGGAAATTCGTTCTAGATTCCACAAGGTCCGTATAATAAACTACACCTGACGAAACAATTAAATTATTTAACATAGTGTTACGTTCATATTGCCAGAGATCACACTCCCCGAGTATGTGATGGGCCGACTGCTCGTATCGCAACTCCTCTGTCGAACATTGGCACCATGGTGAATCAATAAGTTTAAATGATACAATTTGCTTTTAAAGTTGCCGTGGCCAGTAAGAAATTGGGCAACACAGTGATCCACCTCCAACCATGTCCTCTCCAGCCGCTCATGCACGGATGGGAACAACTGATACAGGTGGCGGCCCTTAATAGAAGATGCCCATCTACACTGCCATTCGGTTATAAGCTCGCTCCAAACGTCCGTCACTGGCTTAAACAATCTATCAATTTTATTTCTATCACGTTGTGCTAGAAAGCTTGCTGACAAATTAGGCCTCGCACTGTATTACATAGCAGCACGTCGCTGCACCTCAAGATCTACCGGAAGGACGCCTGCGAGCACAGGTAGGGCCTCAGTGCTAACCGTCCTATAGGCCTTACACAGGAAAATAAATGCTAGACGCTGGCCTTGGAGAAGTTTTCGCCGTACCGCGCCTATTGTGGCCCTATCAGCCCAGACAGGTGCCCCGTAGCACATGCATCCCAGGTAGGTTGCTCCGTATATGATCCTAAGCGTAAGAAAAGAGAGACCCCAGGTGGCTTTGAAAATTCGCGTCAGCGCATAGAAGTTATTTTTGGCTTTCTGACTAATAGCCTTAATGTGTTCAATGAAAGAAAAGTTTTTTCTAATACTAGACCGAGGTAACAAACAGACTCCTTTCATTTTACGGAAACATTGTTAAATTTAATAGACGGCCATGACTTTAGATTTCCTTTAAGCAATAGCTGGTAAGTTTTATGGGGTGCAAAAGTCAAGCGATTTCGTTCGCCCCATCGCGAGATCTACTCGAAATCTATCGATCGAGATCTACTGAGACAGTCTTTAGCCAAAAGACGGTCTCAGTAGGAGACTCCGTGCTACTGAATTTTTTTAAGAAACCCAGTAGCATTTTGCCCGGCCCGAGACGCCTTGCGACCACTCGGCCAACGAGGCAGACAAAAATACTAGATCTTATACAATATTTTTATCCAATTCTCATCTGATTTTTGGTCTGAATCCGTAATAAACAGGAAGTGCGTAAAACGTGACGAAAAAGCCACAAAGCTTCGTGTCAGTCTCGATAATGAAGACTTGCGAAATTGAGCTATAAAAGTTTTATACAACAGAATAGTGGCTCGCTAAGTATATTTTTTATGTTCCCCTTTGACCCTGAATTCTTCGTTGCTTTTCAAAACATTTGGTCAAGGAAAGTAACAAATCAACAATAATTTAGTGATGGAGGTACTGTTCGTATAATTTTTTTATCGATGTTTCTAAAAAGTCGGTAGGTTAAGTTTATATAGTGTGGATCGATCGCGTGGTGTTTTCTTTGCTCGTATTTAAAAGGTAATAAAGTCAATACTGGGAGATGAATACTAAATGAGGTATTACTTCCATAAATGTTTAGTAATAATAGGGATGTTGATGAAAATACTTAATACAAACTTACAATTTTCAATACTATCTGGCTACTACTGAAGCTAATGAAAATAACTAAGTATAACACAAAATCAGGTCAAATGAATTCCATTTACAAAACTCAATGTTTATCTCCAACTCGAACTAAAAGCGAAGTTATTAATTTGTAAATCTGAACAAATAGTTATCTAGTTTCTCCTTCTAAACCAGCAAAATAACTCTAAATTCTCGATAAAAACACCCCAAAAATGATAATTGAGTCCCATTCTGATCCCAGGATCTGTTTACAACTTGTTTCTAAGTTCGGAAACTTGTCAAAATAACAAAGAACTGATGAAAAGAGAGGACTGTGGAGTGTCAACAGAGCGTATCGATTATCGATATTAAGTATCGATAGTGGAGTGGCCCTCGTACGGGGAAAATACAGTTGTGACTTTGTGAGACGGCTTTCTTGTTCAGATTAGAGGTGTCAATTGAAGATTATATCTTTAGTGTTATCAGAGATATATACTATGATACCTGTTACTCTTTTAAAATATAAAGTGAAGTCTAAGTCATACTTCACAAACGAAAATTTCTTCCAAGTTGACGGTTGACGGCAACCAAAATGGTTGCTGCAATAGTGCGATCTATATTGCTGTTTAGTCGCGGAGAACCTAACTGGTTACTGGGGCTCCGGCTCGAAGTGCAGGAGAAGGAACGGGGTGGTTTTTAGTTAGTAAGAGCCTGACACTCCCTCCCGCCTCACCCAGCCGGGAGAAGTCATTCGATGATTTTCCATCTTTAAAACAATATACTTCTGTTTAAGCTACACTAACAACCCACACTATACCAACTGTACAAGCTACACTAACTGTCTTTATCATTTAACATTATTTTAATGTCTCAACAACATTCTAGAACAGTAAAGAAGTCTACTCTAATAATGAAGAAGATGCTTGCTTTAAGGACAATTCATCAACATAGCACATTCCAAACCTTACTTACATAAATCCTATAATAGAAATCACACTATCCTAGCATAAAAAAGAAAAATCGCCAAATTTTCTCCTCCTACCATGACAAAGTACTAGATTAAGATAGAAACCGTATTCCTTACCTACGCTCATCAAATACGACTTTCCATATCTACCCGCAAAGACGTCGTCTGGCGTCAAAAAGTTGGTTGCTCATAAAACAGCGGTTACCATTCATGCGGGCAACTTGATGGACCGTCAAGTTGCTTGGAAAACATGGCGCCCGAATTTCGTCGCTAGCAACCTAATGACGTCATAATACCAGTGTGTGTTTTGATATGAAGATGGTTAGTAAAATATGGAGAGATTTTCACTTTCGTACGGCGTTGATAAAATGGTGTTTTGGGGTTGAATGAGTTTTGAGTTTGTTTTCATTCCTTGGTAACTGAAAGATGAGGTTTTGGTTGTAGATAGATATTTTACATACGACAGTTCGTTTGCATACCTCGAGCGTTGAAGCTTTGTGATGTAATATAATGTGATAGTTCCCTATCTCGCCACATTAGGTAAGAATTGTATAGTATTAGTCTCTTTACGGATCAGTCACAGCCTGAATTGAGGCATCAAAAGAGAGTATTATTTGTTATTCCAGCTTCAACAAATAATATTACACTGAAAATGAATAGAACAATAAACATTTAAATAAAATAAAAATAATAATTTCATTAATTAAAATGTTACAGCCGCGAGAATACAAGCTGTACAATTAAATGGCGTAATTTGAAACAATTAACGTAATTACGAACATTTATCTCTCTTTAAGCGTCAGAAATGTACAATACAGGTAAAATAGTAAATCATCTTTGTAACTTCAACCATTTGTCTAACTGACTGCCTAGTCAAGGCAAGTGCCATTGCTGAAAGGACATTTTATACGAATTCTACCTCTACAGAATGTGAAATATCCAAGGATAGTTTCTTTTTGAATTTCTAATAGTAATAGGAATGAATCTAGAATTATGCTGGAGGTACTCGTTTATCAATAGACAGGCTTAACGCTTAATACTATGATATAGTATAACATAACATACTGTTATATATGTTACTAGCTTCTAGCCGCGGCTTTACCGGCGTAATCCTGTTTTAATTGGGATAAAAAGTATCCTATCACCTAAGTCAGCCCTTACCCTGCCTGTATATAATTTATATATATGTATATATATCACTACATATTTGGGTCAGTCACACGTTAATGCATAGAAATATAATTATTCTAAAGCAACTGGAACTTGCCTAACAACTAAAAAACTAGCAAGGATAAAGGTATTTTTTTTAAGGGAGGAAAATCATCAAATGTCTGCCTGGGTGAGGCGTGAGTGAGTGTCAGACTCTTACTGACTAAAACCTACCCCGTTCCTTCTCCTGCTCGTTGAGCCGGAGCCGGGCAAGCCTTTAGGTTCTCCGCGACAAGGGTAAAGCTATGACAACATTTTTAACACAGATGATATTTACACCGAATCAAACCATTACTCCATGAAAACAAAATCAACTGAATCACCAAAAAGTACTTACCTAACTTAATACTTTTATTCAAGAATCATTTTCTGAATGCCTCGTTGGCCGAGTGGTCGCAAGTGCGACTGCCGGGCAAGGGGTCTCGGGTTCGATTCCCGGGTCGGGCAAAGTATTACTGGGTTTTTAAAAAATTCTCAGTAGTAGCACGGAGTCTGGAAATGTGCCCGGTATATGGCAATAGGCTCACCCCCTATTACATGGGACTCGTAACATAAATAGTGAAAAGTGGGTGTTACATTGTACAGTGGCATTAAGTGCCGTAATGTGCACCTCTGCCTACCCCTTCGGGGATAAAAAGGCGTGATGTTATGTATGTCATTTTCTTTTGTATACGTATTTTGCGAAGAAACTTTCATACACATCTCGGCTATCAGTTTTACTAGGAATTGGCTAAATATGTTGTGAGAGAAGTATTCCAACAGACTTTTAGTTTGTTTGAGAGCTTCTCAGAAGTGTCAGGGGACTGAGGCCCTCGTAGACCTTTGATAGAGATTCAGTGTTTTAACTTATTTGTGGATGATAGCACCCACGTTTATTATTAGACATATATTAGCACACATATTAGCTTTTGTCAGTCACATAGGTAGGTACTGTATAAAATTAAATACAAGAGCAGTGTCAATTAATATACAAGGGGTGCAATTTCAGGCTTCGGAGCAAATATAACAGCTCACACATAGGACCCATTTAGTTTCTAGTAGACTGGACTTCTCCCAGTTCTACAGTCTCTTTATGTGCCTTTAGGCTTAATTCATTCTGTCTCCTGCAGTCATTCACCGCGGGAAGTGGAAACAACCATTTTTCTTCTTATCCTCTTAAAAAAAATTCTGATGTATTTCGTTGCGGGAACCAAGACATTTCGTGTCCTGTGACGCGCCGGACTTCAATGTTCCGGTGCTTTCATGGTTGTATCTACTGTAGATCCTGGCTTATAGGAGTTGCAGCGGTTTCGGGAGGGCGTGGCGGGCTTCAAGCTCCGTATAATTTGAGCATCTAAAGACCTATATAATGACATACATCTTATTGTTATTGGAGGGTGGTCCCAGGTTTCATATATTGTTGCCAATTGTCCCTTTACCCATCAACAAGAGGCAGTAACAATAATGACCCACGAGGCAGTGGAAATCATATATTCCATCATAAAACCTACTTAAGCTCACATTTTTGTACCTAATAAATGCTATAGGAAAATAAGTTGAAGCAGAAAAACGTTAAGGATCGTAGTACAAATAGTTTAGAACGAATCAATATATTTCTGTAAAAAGGAACAATACACCCTGTAGGGTTACGTAGTTAGGTGTCGGTGTTTTGTGTTTAGGAAGAAAAATCAATGTTTAGGTGGATCACATTATTTATTACTTCCCTCAAATGTTCTTAGCGTTAACTAATCTAGGATACAATGTTTTGAATGCACTCGGTTGTCACGGTAAACGAAAGTGCACTGAACATATTGTAAAACATATTCAATAAGGGCGACAAGTCCCGCCGATATTGCTGAATAAGATGTTCGATGAAAACCTCGAACAGACCCTATACCCATATACATAACGTATGAAATAACTAGATCACTAACTTAACAAGTGTAAATGGCTAGAGAGCAAGCGACAAGCGACCCACCAGAATGTAATTGATTACTGACGCCTACCGACATAGTTCAAATACCACATGCATCGTTGTTCCGATGTCGGGGCAAGCACAAAGCTGAAATGTGTCTCGTAATTAGACCGGTACCTATCTCTGTAAGGGCGAAAATCGCGTGCAAAACTTGGTATAGAAGTTGATATTGTTAGATCGTAGTTTCAATTTGTTTTTATTTGCTCTAGGTAGAGGTTTTGTACCGCTTATACCACGGGGAGTGCTCTGAGGAATTGTTTGACCTGATACCTGCCGCATCTTTTCGCCATCGACCCTCACGACAGCATATGCATCCCCATCATATAGATGGTATGGCAGGCAACTGTGCGGTTCTCACGTAGCTTCCTGCCTCGCACAGCAAAACTGTGGAATGATCTGTCGTCGGCGGTATTTCCGAACCGATACGACCTTCAAACCTTCAAGAACGTTTACCATCAGGTGACCCGTCTGCTCGTTTGCCTCCTATTCCATAAAAAAAGACCGTATTTATTATTTCTAGGGTACATGATGACGGTCGAAATTTAGCCTTTTTATACAAAATGTTACTATACTATTAATGGGCTCTACTCTCGAAATGTAATAATAATTGCTAACTTATTTTTTTAAGCCGCATGCATACGACAAGCCAATTTTTGAAAAGAACTGCCTCTTTAGTAGTAAAACATGATTATTTACGAAAATGTATGTAACTATGATTACTTACATTATACTTCACTTACTTAGTTACTCATAATTATTTATTTTTAAATATTAACTTAAATTTTGTAATAGCCTTTAAATTAAATTAAATATTAACCAAATAATACCAAATATTTATAATTTAAAATTAAATAACCAACCTACATATAATATCATAAACATAACAAAGAGGAAAAAAACGCTAAATTGTGGAATCGCAAATATTGACCTCATCGTAGTTGTGAACTAGAGTGCCCAAAACACTAGTAGCATTGCCATGTTGAAACGTGAGTTACTTAGAAAGAGGAGCACACAAGAACAAAAATCCAGATATCCGTTTAAATATTGTGGTTTCGGGTCTGGGTGTCAATGTGTATGTAAAATTGTATGTTTGTAAACGCACCCACGACACAGGCGAAAATTCTAATGTGGGGCAACGTTTTTTTTAAAAAGAATAAAAAAAAAGAAAGGGCCCTAAACTAGCTTTTTTTAATATATATTGACGTTTTGAAATATGACATACAAAATACAAATTAAAGTTCATAATTTAAATGACAAGTTTATTACTGAGTTGGAGCCGTGCTTGTTAAGTATGCGTTGAACTTAACACAAAATTAAAAAATCTCCTCATACAAAATACCTATCTGAAAACACAAAATATCCAGGCCGGAGTACTACAGTCTAATAAACAGCAAAAAACTTAATATAGGTATATTATTAGATATTTTGGTGGCCTTTGATAAAACTTTATAAAATTAATTTATTTTTAAACAGATTTCAATATTGAAGATTACATTATTTTCGGCGCTCGAGGCGACAGTAAGGAACTTTAATTAAAGTTATAGCCTAAAGCTAAAAAGATAGGTATTACAATAATTTACATGAAAATCGGCCAACATTTTGTTAGATATTGGTTCTTAGTTCAGATGAAATCGTTGAACGAAATCGATTTCAATCGACTCGAACAGTTAGCACATCATAAGTATTCTTGATCACCAAACGTGATTATTTGATAACAGGCACTGTAATTCCTGGTTAACGTTGACCTATGTGTAATACGTCATTGAGTAATAAAAATAAAGAAAACATTTTGTCATATTTGACATTCAAATGAACTTTATTGAAATTATACATATTTTATTTATTTATTTATTTTACATAAGTACAGATACAGACGACAGAGTGACATCGAATACAACAAACTTAATTATAATTAATAGTGAGTGAACCTGAAGTCCAATTCCAACTCTACATAACCTATATATGTATATACTCGATCACTACTTAGCTTAATCCAAGAGTACTTTATACTTTGAAAAGCGTCTGTCATCACATTGCTTAGAATTTGTCAATTCTGTTACTAATACTCGCTACTTCACTATATTTATTCTCTCATTCGAACTCCAAAACAAACAACAAAAATTTACATCGAACATGTATAGTCCACTGGTTCAAAACAAAACAGCACTTAACCCTCACATGATCAAGGCAAGTTTTAATATAATCCAACGGTTTATCGGATCTAGTAATTGTAACGAACGCCAGTCAACGTCTCCAAGGGACCGGCTCCATTCAGTTCCATTAGAAAAATGGAAATTTATCCGCTTTTCCCGTTCCAGAAAGTAATTTTCGATAAAACAATTTGTCGCTGGCACCGTTTCACACATCTGTGCGATCCAAGCCTCAATT
The DNA here is from genome assembly GCA_038387885.1 of Spodoptera picta. Taxonomy (NCBI): domain Eukaryota; kingdom Metazoa; phylum Arthropoda; class Insecta; order Lepidoptera; family Noctuidae; genus Spodoptera; species Spodoptera picta. Next base: position 305,547 of record JAZHFQ010000580.1, on the reverse strand, counting down.
TTTCCGCTGCTACATTTGTGTGTGCTAAGTTTTTACTTATTTCTGTTATTTTTCTTGTTGGTGATGAAATTGGTTTGCTTGCAGATGTAGGGTTGGAAATTGCAGGAATTGCTCAAGTAAAATTTTAGGGTTTGAGACAGATTCGTTGATTTGTTTCGGTGTACCTAATGCCTGGTTTAAAACCGTTTCATGATATTGGTTTTGACTAGAAACTAATTAGATAACTACTTACTTTCTAGTTGACTAACTAAAATAATTATGAAGTACAATACAATTTGATGTCCAATGGCGAGAGGTGGATATAGCCAAAGGGTTTTCTTAGAGGAACGAACCGATATATGATAGCTATAGATCCATGGAACAATATGAGTATGCGTACCAACAACAGAAAGCCACATATTGAAAACAACAACAGGCAAATAGCCCGAAGGTCGTTAGTATTTGAATTGTGGATACCTAACTTGGAACACAAATATACGCTATTGTTTAGATTAGTTCATAGTTCAAACAAGAATATAACATACAACAAACAATGTTTATCCGTGAGCCTAGGAATATTAAATAAGTTGGATATCAAAATTGAAAATGGTAATCTATAATACTTAAATGCGAATCCAATCGAAAAAGGTTTAATAGTTTACAAACGATAACGATTCTCGGATTAAAAGCGTTTGATTTGTGGAAATTCGAGCGTGACGTGATATTTTTTCAATATTTCTGGAACATTCGGTATGTTATTTTTTTCATGTACCGATTGGCATGAATATGAAAAAATGATTTCGTAGATAAAATGTTTGAATTGAAAAGGTCCGCTATTGTGTCATTTTGTCATGGAAGTATTTATAACATAAAATCAAAATATTAGGCTGGTTTTAGTCTGATGCTGACGACATGTGCACTATCGGTACCAATGGCCGCGATATATGAACTTCTAGGAAGCGTTTTTGAATGATTTTTCCCCCTTAAAAAAAGATATCTGCGCGCACGGTTTTTAGAATTTAGTATATTATCTTGGCTGTCAGCGCGGACGGTTAGCGAGGCACAAAAAGCAACCTAAGAATTGGGTCATTGATCAACATAATAGGCGACCATGAATTACCAAGTTAATGATTAGGTGCCATAAGAGTTCTATTTTAAAAAAAAGTTTTTTTGCTATGAACTAAACAAACAACAACCGGAGTGCAGTGACCATACCATGGCCTTACAGAAAACCGACATAAAGTAAGTAAGTAATTAAGTTCTCTCACTCTCCTCAATCTCCCCGATCCCCAAAAATCTTCAAATTCTTAAACCCCATGGTGGGTAACTTATGACTGCACGGTTAGTGCGATGGCTGGGGAACCGGCTGCCGTGCAACGTGTCGCGGGTTCGATTCCCTCACAACACTTTGTGTGATCCACAAGTGGTTGTTCCGGGTCTGGGTGTCATTCTGTATGTGGACTTGTAAGTTTGTAAACGCACGTTTTCTTTATAGAAAAAAAATACAGCTAATGTTTGAATGTCTAAGGGCGGCGACGATTGCTTTCCATCAGGTGATCTGTCTGCTCGCCATTTTGAATATCATAATGTTAAAGTAAACAAACACACAATCATACATTAAATCATCATTAACATCACCCCTACTTAAGTGCAAAGAAAATAATTGGCAAACTTTGCTAATATACATTCGTTTCTCGATCAATTTCACCAAATATTATTCGTTTATTTGTTTGCTGGATATAATGGGAGGAGTTTGGCCATTTTGAATCAACTATTCACATTTAGAGGCAGTTGAAAACAAGCCTATACCAAATGATGGATGCCAATCGTGTTTATGTTAAAGTTGTATCGAACATAATTATGTTGTTGAGTTTTGTTGCTGTGGTACAGAATGTTGGTAGTTATCTTTATTGGATGTTGGATTTAGTAACATTTGTTTACAAAAACCAACATCCAACCAACCAACATCAACATTAACAAATAATGGCTATGATTAAGATGTTGACGGCTTCAGACAGTTTAAAAGGACAACTCAAATACACAGTAGATGCCTATGACATCTTAAAAATATAATTTTGTAAATTTTTCCGATGGGCTACAACATATAAGAGTTCTTCAAGAAAGGAGTACAGAGGATTTATTAAGGGTCATTAAGACGCATGTAATGCCCCAAGTGTTGTAAGCGTGTATAAGCCACGGTATCCACTTACCATCTGGTGGGCCGTGTGTTTTTTTGCCACCGCTGCAGTACAAAAAAAAATAGGTGCACTCCCTAATCCCTATTCTTTATTGATAACTTGATGCAATGTATGAGATACAAGAACAAGAATTGGGACAACACCAATTACCCCCCCCCCTTTCCCAATCTCCCCAATCCCTAAATCCCAACAATCTTCTGGTGTTCCATGAGCGACGCCGATTGCTTATCATCAAGGGACGGCTTATTGGTTAAAAAAAGAAAAAAGAAACCATCGAGTTTTCATACCAGTGTAGGCCTAACGGGTAACCGGGGCTCCGGCTCGAAGTGCAGGAGTAGGAACGGGGTGGTTTTTAGTCAGTAAGAGTCTGACACTCTCTCTCGCCTAATACAAGGCGGGAGAAGTCATTGGATGATTTTCCCCCCTCAAAAAAAAGAGTAACTAGTGTAGGTATCAATGATAAGAGGATTATGTTATCAAACAACTTTTTTAGTCAAGCATGTTATTACAAATTAACAGCGTTTAAATAATAAACAAAAAAACAAAAATACATAGTACAATATATTATTATTATTGTGTTTTAATTCTATTTACTGAACTGAATAATTCAAAATCATTCATCACAAACCATTTACCTATAGCAAAATAAACAAACATATTAAACATTTATCGCAAACGAAATTCAATTTACCGAGTAAACAATTAGAGTATAAAATGGGATAAAAGTAAATTAACGCGTTAATCGGATTTCTGAACTATATTTATAGTAGAGGTAGATACTTAATAGAGTAATGAATGTGATTGTCATATTAATTAAGAATAGTGTGACCTCGATTTAGTTGGGTTTGGATGTTATTAGGGATCAGCTTATATTATTGTTAGTGCTACTGCTAGGTTTGACCTTGAAATTATATAACGTGACATAACATCACGCCTTTTCTCCCCAAACGGCTACGCATAGGTGCACATCACGGCACTTAATTCCACTGTACAATGTAACACCCACGTTTCACTATTTATGTTATCAGTCCCATGTAATAGGGAGTGAGCCTATTGCCATATACCGGGCACAATTTCAGACTTCGTGCTACTGCTTACATTTTTTTTAAACTCATTCATACTTAGCCCGACCCGGGAATCAAACTCGAGACGCCTTGTCCGGCAGTCGCATTTGTGACCATTCGGCTAACGGCGCAGCCTTATATAAAATATATAACGAATCTTATATTTTCGCAGAGTATCTAGGCTAGAATGGGTGAGAAGATTACATTTGACAGAGTCCAGGCAACAGCACTCTTCGATAAAGATAATTTTAAACAGCGATTTCCACCTACCCTACTAAGTGTAGTCATTGTAGCTAAAACCCATTTTACGTAGAGAAGGTCTCTCTCTCTCATTTCAACTCTTGCTATCCTAAAATTCAGCCCAGAATGTCATGTACAAGAATTAAAAATGAATTAAGAGACACCCATGTATAAATCTTTAAGAAGCAAATCTGTAAAAATACATACCACATTCCACAACCGACACTTTCCGCTCATTTTATTGGCGGACATACGTCAAAACAGTACTGTTCAACTCGTACCAAACACTGTCCATACTGGAGCGTTTCCTCGATAAATAAGTTTTATTTGCCGCCTCCAGGGGGCGCCACATCATACCAAATGCAACTGGGAACAGTAGCGAGAACTTCAACTTCTCAATAAGTATTGATTGGCCGTGATAACTTATGGAAGGGAACTCTCGGAAACTGGACACTGCTTTCCTTCATAATTTTTCTAGAAAATATCGAAGAAGTCGCTTTAGAGTTTCGTTTTGATAGACGATGGAGTTTTATGAGTGGTTTATTTGTCACTTGTCTTTTTAAAGGGTAATGTGACTTTTGTTGAGAGCAGGATTTTAGCATTACAAGTTTTAAGTGATTAAGGGACAGACAGAAGTAAAGTGCATACAGCACAAATGAAATGACCGATGCACTCATTGCAGAAAATGAACACCAAAGAGAAAATAACTGTTCCTTATGTAAATCTAAAATGTTCCAGTTTTCACAAAGAACAACATATTAGGTAGGTACCTACACGATCTATAAATAGGGTAGTTTCCAAAATTTTATTTTAATATCCGTCTGGTACATTAATTAAAAATTTTAGACACGTATTTTTGCTTTCTCACAAAATTAAATACTTTTGACGATATATTAATTTGAAACATCGTGTGACGTCACAGCGTGTCACATGTTGTAGCACGTTATGACGTTACGACCTCCCACTTCTAAACTTAGCGCCATTTTATCTAAGAATTGCAACAAAATACGAGAAAATAAAAAAGTAGGTACGTGTCTAATATTTTTTTCATTATCTAACTGACGGACTAATAAGTTTTTTTAATTTTGATACCCTGGAAACTACGCTATTCTAGACGGTTGTTTAACCCGTTGATATCCAATCCCCTAAATTTGGTAAAACAAAAGTAGTCTCTAAACATTAGAAATAAGGTCTATAATGTAATGTAATATTAGTGGAAAGCAACAATCAATATTACGTTTAAACAAGATAGTTCTATTGAAAACCCCAAACATTCTTGCTGTTACACCAAACAGCTAACAAATCACAAACTGTTTAAGATTTATGACCACTATCAACAAACCAATAAACTTTTCAAGCCCTATAAAGATACTAAACTCTAATTTAGTGAACTAATCTTATATAAGGCGTAGATTTCTACTAAAACCCAAGTACCGTTGTAAGGAATTAGAATTCTCATGTCATCAAAGATGGAACGGATTAAACTTTACCGATTATCGAGAGTTCCAAGCGAAATGCTATTGTTATCGAGTGTATCGGCGTAGAATCGATACATCGGCGATGTGTAATCGAAATCGAAAGGGTGGATTTAAAAGCTTTTTGAATTTATAAATGTTGATTCGTCGAAAAATATTTGATGGGGTTTTTGTGATTATTTTTCGGATGGTTGTTGTTGTTTTGTTAACCTGGTTTTGTATTCCGATTTTGAGGTTTTATTATTTACAGTACGCAATATATTTTTGTTGTTTTCTGTCTATGTTTAGTAAACTTTCTTAAAATGCGTGAAAAGAAAGACAATAAATATAAAAAAACGTAATAATATTGTTTGAGTCAATCAATATTATCACATTTTTCTCTTTTTCTTTTGCAAATAACATGTGGTACAATCAAAACTTATCACACTTTGCAACGATGACATTGTTTTCGAAAAAACACAAATACCCTACATATAACTAAACGAGCGCCCGTCTGTGGTTCGAAACTAGTTGAGCTTTTCTCAGTAATATACTGACGTGAGTAATTTTAGTTAACATAATTATTTGTTAGTTGTATAAACAAGTTGTTAGTTGTATAAACAATAGTCGGTCGTGGTGGCCCGGAGGTTTAAGACGCGCTTCTCATGCATAAGGGTGCGGGTTCGAAACCTACCAACGGCAAGTACCAATGTGACTTTTTCCGAGTTATATGTACTTTCTAAGATTATTTAGACACCACTGACAAACGATGAAGGAAAACACCGTGAGGAAACCTGGGCTTATAATTTCTAATTATAAGTTTGTAATCGCCAACCCGCATTGAGCAAGCGTGGTGATTAATGCTCAAACCTTCTCCGTGTGAGAAGAGGCTTTGCTCAGCAGTGGGCATTTATAGGCTGTTGATGATGATGATGATGATAAACAATATGAATAAGTTTACAATATTAGGTAATGTTAGACATTTAATGAAATTATTGGGGCCACTGCTTCTATACCAAACGTCAACTGATATGATAATGATATCATCATAATAGAAACAAAGTGAAACTAAAATATGTAATTAAAACCTAGATGAGAATTGAGAAATCAACGTCATTACGAAACCATAAATATTTTTAAATATAGGTAATATACAATTAATATTAACTAATTACTAAATGAAAATATATACAACCCAAAATATAAATAACTATGAACTAAAATATTTATACCATAAAAAAAATAATAAAAGAGCTATAATAAGGCATAAAAAAAAGTTTACCTCATCGTGAGATAGGGTGCCCAAAAGACTGGCTAGATTATTAAAACCGCAAGATTATAGTGAAAACATCATTGAAAACTCAAATTAACAAACTAACAACGAAATGTTTGTTGTCAAGACAGACGTATTGGTAGTCACGAATCTAGAACAAAATGAGGGCCAGTATGCAATCGACATGCATTTTATACCGATCTAAATTTTCTACTACCAGCTAGGGCAAGCAATACATTTTTATTGATATGTACAAACTTACATCATGGTTCCAAGGTCGATGACTGACTGTACGGTTGGTGCGGTGGCTGGGCTACTGGCTGCCACGAAACGTGTCGCGGGTTCGATTCCCGCACGGAGCAACTCTTTGTGTGATCCACAGATAGTTGTTGGTCTAGGTGTCATGTGTATGTGAACTTGTATCTTTGTAAACGCACCCGTGACACAGGAGAAAATCCGAGTGTGGGGCAAAAAAAAAACAAAAATAAGGGTTTTAGCAGAAACCATAAAACACCACTTACGACAACCTGTACATAATTATACTTAACAATAAAAACAGGTCCTCTTTCGAAAATCAAATCAAAACAAGTTATTACGTAATATTTCGTTCATATTATTATTACAATTATTCTGTAATGGAAAAATTCAATGTTTAGCCGTCTATAGATAAGCTATTTGTGATCAGTCTACTATTAACGAACAAGAATTATTTTCCATTCAAATTGCTAACTACTTTTTTGTAAACATTTGTACTCAGCTGCTTTTGAACAATGGCGTTAGATAAGGAGGTTAATTCAAAGAGGTTTTAACACTTGAATGCTTGTGTGATTAATTTTCATGTAAGGCACGAAAATTGTAAACCCATTCTATACAATTTTGAGCTAAAATAAAGCTATCATGGACAGTACTTTGATATAATATGTATTTGTATCGTGTTCATGTTTTACAAAATGGGTTTTAACAGAGTCTATTTCAAACCTATTTATTTTTCAAAATAAGTGAGCTCTACCATTATAAAGTTTTGATACAGATGCAAAGCATCAGTTTTCTAGTTCGACCCCAGTGTCAAGCTATAGGTAGAACCTAGACTTTTGAAGACTTATGACTGAACAGCAAAGCCTATATCAATCCAAGATCTAACTTTTTGATGGAATTTCAATAGAAGTAATATCAAAAACCGATAGATTGCATTTTATTCATTTTCTTTTATTTTCAGCCATGGTTGTCAAACTGCAGAGCAAAAGTCTCACTACTTTCCTTCCACTCCATCTACCTAAAGCTTTTTGTGGCCAAACTTTTTTTTTATGGCATTCGCCGATAAACGAGCAGACGGATCACCTGATGGTAAGCAATCGACGTCACCCATGGACACCTGGAACACCAGAGGCGTTACAAGTGCAAAACCTGCCTTTTGAGGATTAGGAGTTTGAGGATCGTTGGGGATTCAGGAATTGGGGAGATTGGGGAAGGGGAGGGTAATTGGGCCTCCGGTAACCTCACTCACACGATGAAACACAACGCAATCCTTGCTTCACTATGGTTTTCTGTGAGGCCGTGGTATCACTCCGGTTGAGCCGGCCCATTCGTGCCTAAGCATGGTTCTCCCACACTTAGACATGGACATCTTTGTCATAGATACCCAATTCGTCTTACGATCTCCTGTTGAGCCTTCCTTTTGATAGATTTCATATGATTTGTCATTATTTTCTACCGTTAATAGATACATGTTTCTTAACTCCATGTAAACCTACACTCTTCAGGTGCCTTACAACCCCAGTACTTCAATATGTAGATATTAAAATGAGGTCAAATGACTAATTATTCAAGCCCGCCATACTAGAGATGGTAATAGTAATGACTGATTTGTTATTCATGATATGGGGTCAGTACGGCACAATAGCCCACTAATTTCATTTTCAAAGCCATTGATTAGCTTCGAGTTATGAGACCCTGTTAGACATAGTTTATGAGTCGTTTATAGACTTTATGGGTGAAATTTGAACTCGCAATCTTGGTAATATTATTAGGTGTTGAGTGTTATACAATTTTAACATGATTTTCAGTAAGTAAATAAGAATAGGTGAAGTTTAAATCATCATCATCATCCTATAAATGCCCACTGCTGAGCAAAGCCTCTTCTCACACGGAGAAGGTTTGAACAATAATCACCACGCTTGCTCAATGCGGGTTGGCGATTTCAAACTAATAATTATAAGTCCAGATTTCCTCACGATGTTTTCCTTCACCGTTTGTCAGTGGTGTCTAAATAATCTTAGAAAGTTCATGTAACTCGAAAAAAGTCACATTGGAACTTGCACGTTGATAGGTTTCGAACCCGCGACGCCTCATGCATGAGAAGCGGGCGTCTTAACCTCCGGGCCACCACGTCTTTAAATAATGTTAAAATACTGTTATTGTTGATGTCTTCTTTAAGGGTCGATTTTTAAATTATCAGTTAATTCTTAATTGTAGAATAAAATTGACAGTTGACAGCTTTTAGTATGGAAGAATTGTCAAATGTTCATAGCTGCTCCTCAGTTAAAATTTATCTGATGTTGGAAAAATAGGCCCTTGAGGTATACCTAATTCCCAACAGCTAAAAAAAGGATTTGGAATTAGATTCTAGAACACAGTAATTTGACTAAAGTTAGTGCTTCGTTGGTGATCTTGGTGTATTAATATCTTATTAGGAAAATAGTTTTTGGAAAATAGTTTTTGGAAATCAACAAATTAATTTACTAATATCACAAGAATGCATTACAATAATCTACTCTACTCTTCAATATGTATAATGTTGTGTTTACTTTGTAGAAAGCAAATTAAAAACAAAATCCACGTACATCTCTTAAGTTGAAACATTGATAATTATACAGAACCGTGCTCCAGGGTCTTACCTGCTGGTAGACTGCAATTAGTACCCTGTCTAACATATACAAAGCTACAGAATGGTTCTGTATGTTATAATCTTTATATAATGGCTTCTGGGAAGTTTATCTCTTCATAGAACTTACATACGAATGCAATATTTTATGACACATCTTGCAATATGCATTTTATTCCTAGAAGACGTCGATACTCGCGTTAAATGGTATATGCTTTTGCTTTATTTTCAGATGCTGGTGTTGAAAATAATGTCTAAAGGCAATACTAGTAAAGTTTAAAGTTAATAAACAACAACTATTCATGTACTAGTCTGTATTATTGTTGTGAACACAATTCCAGAGTTACTTCCGAAGTTCAATGACCTCATAAAATAAATTCGCTTTATACCAACAAGAAAATTCGTACATAATCCAACGAAACACGTGTCTTCAAAAATACGACAGCATAAGCAGGGTTAATAGGCTTAGCGCCGCGACGAGTGTGAATGTTTCTTTACTTTTTTACTACTTTTTGTCTCTTTTTGAAAAAAATCATACCATCCACCATATATACCATCTGTCTAGTCGATCTTTAGTCTTTGCTTCACTGAATTTGAAGATGGCGTGGTGTACCAAAATGAAATTGTTTTTCGTCATAACTTTGAGTTGGGTTACGGCACAAGAGTATATTGAAAGTAAGTAACTAAATATTATGTAATGAGCGTTATCATTAACATCAATCAATAGCCTATAAGCGACCACTGTTGACCAAAGACCTCTTCTCAACGATAACACTTTGACGAAGGTTATGTTTGACCAAATTAAACTCTTTAGAAAAAAAGAACAAAGGTTACTTACAGAGTTTATTGACATTTTACACCTATCATTATGTAATCAGAACAACTGGTCGTTTGTGTGACTGATAAGCTAGTATTTTTTTAATTCATAAATTACTAAGAATTTCAGCTTTGATGTTAATTTGTATTATAACTTTTGCGAGACATAATGAATTAATTATTATCATTTTTGGCTTACACACATTACTGTTCGACGAGGAACTCGACGTGTTTCAAGCCGTACTAGAGGCATTTGTGAGCAGCGTTGCGACTGTCGTAACTGATTGTTACATCATAACTGCTGTAACATAATAAAAGTTTACTTTGATTATTTCTTCTTTTTGTTTTTTTTTAAACGTTGCCCCACACTAGAATTTTCTCCTATGTCGTGGGTGAAGAAGATTTTGGTGAAGCCATGATTACTTTGAAACCTTAAAATATTTAATATATGATCATGTCGTTTGATTTTCTAGCAGGTAAATGCAGTTTCAAGTAGCAAAAAGAGTTATGAATGAAAAAATCCACAAAAATAATTCATCTCCTTTGGAATGTCGGTAACCTCATTTTACAACGTGGTCCATTTACAGATAACGATATTTCTGTGCATTTTATTTTAGATTTTGGTAGTGGTGTGATTTCAAGGTAGAAAATAAAAAAGAAAGACAATCCGTTTATTCACGCCGCGTTGTATTATGTTATGGTGTATATGTGTGAAGAAAGAAATTATGTCGTTAATTAAGAAGACTATTGTTTGTTTGTAATCTATCATTTTTGACATAAATAAATGTTTAAGACAATAATATGATAACAATACTTCTTATATCAAAAAATATATTAATCAAAGACTGCCTCATTGGCCAAGTGGTCGCAAGTGCGACTGCCGGGCAAGGGGTAAAAAGTATTACCAGGTTTTTTAAAAAAATTCAGTAGTAGCATGGAGTCTGGAATTGTGCCCGGTATATGGCAATTGGCTCACCCCCTATTACATGGGACTCATAACATAAATAGTGAAAAGTGGGTGTTACATTGTACAGCGGCATAATGTGCACCTCTGCCTACCCCTTCGAGGATAAAAGGCGTGATGTTATGTTATTTTATTAATCAAAGAAAACATTAATTTCCAGATCTGCATGACTCAAAAGTTGGCACGCATTTGAAAGAATTACCAAAATCATTTGAAGTGAAAGGTTTCGATGCAAACACGCAGTTCCAGAAATATTTCGATCAGATACAAGATTTTGCAATGCAGAGAAACCTAAATGTAATATACAAAATTAAGCTAGATGTGGACAAACCAACGAAGTATCATACGAAGAGGACGTTAGTCAAGAAAGGCAGGTCAAAGAAGTACAACATTCCTCTGAAGAAGACCAGTATGAAGCTATCGAACTTCGAGATGTGGCTGAGAAAGATGGCAGAGCAATCAGGCGCGAACAAGAAAGGGACTCAGCAGAATTTCGAAAACTATCCCGCAGTCACAACAGAAGGAGAAAAGATAATAACGACGACGAAACAAATACAGCTTAAATACAAACCGATTATTTCTAAGATGAAAAGTAATTACACGAAAATTGTGAAACCCGTTAGGAGCAGAACTATTACTCTCATACAGTAGGTTATTTGTTATTTTAAATTGAATAATTCAGCTATACCTGTAGGTTTTCTATTAATATAAATTATTTTCATTTATTTGTTTGTAGAGGTAATTTATTGAAATGTATTCCAATTTTATAATTATAATAAAATTATTACACACATGTGACTAATTTTATTACCTATCGAAGCAAATTTATGTATGACCAGAATCAAAGTATTCGTAACTATTACGGTGTGGACAGCACTGATTGCTTACATCTCTTCTCACTGATCTTCCTGTTCATTGGGAACGACACTATGCTATTAATATGAAACAATAAAATACGCAAAAGTAAATATTAATATTAAATATTATATTCATTTACTTTCAACAAAACAAATCGGCCTCAAGGCATTTCACATCAGCAAAAGAATGTTTTAACACAATGCAAACAATTTGTTCTAAAATCGTAACAAAATTAATGAAAGATTCCATTACATACGAAAATCATTAAGGAACATTTGACGCGCAATACGCTCTAGTGTTGTATATTTTGGTGCAGCATTTCCATACAATAGAGCATCCATATTGGTCGGTCCAGGTGTCCATGGGCAACGCTGATTGCTTACCATCAGGTGATCCGTCTGCCCGTTTACGGTATATGCCATAAAAAGTGGCATTAATACTAGCCATGCATTGGTAGATTTCGAAACCGCACCGTCGTGCATAAGAAGCGGGCATCATAAACGTCCGAGCCACCATAACATTCGAGGCAAAACACCTAGTGGATGCGAAGCTTTATTTGCCACAATTTCTGGTCCAGTTGCGGTCAAACTATAAAAATCTTGCAATATGCATCTGTATGGCAAATTCTTCTCACGGTTAGCAATAAAAACTGTGTGCTCTATCAGTTTTGTTTCTCTCACCAGGGGCAGCGCTTATGAAACATATTTCAGCCAAATTGCTGTACATGAAACCCGGAAAATATATGGAGATGATAAATTTTATAAATTTCTTGCTTTTCCTTCGTGTTTTCATGTTTGTCGGTATTATCTTTGAAGAAAGTTTTATTTGTTTAGTAAATTCGTGGTCATTTCCTGCAAAATAGGTACTTAAAAGTTTTTGTAATATACAGTTGTACAAACTGTATATTTCGAATTATCCTTAACCTTTTCATTGTTAGCAAAAAAGATTGTCTGACAGCAGCAAAATATTTTTTAGGACTAAATCTTATGAAATTTGGCACGTAAGTCTGGAAGAATAAAAGCCAATTTCCAGCAAAAAATTACAATAAAACCTCTACAATATTTAAAACCAATCCCCGCACATCAATATTAGCGCACATAGAATCCGTAAATTCCAATCCTCTTTCTAAATCCTCAATAAAAATTTGTTGAGGGAGAAATCCTTTTATACCTTCGAGGTCGAAACCTCTTTCTATTCTGCTCACACGCTGTTTCACATTCCGCGGTGTCGTGCCACCGAAAGCTACATAAAGCCTTAGAGGCCTACATAACCCTGCACAAAATTAAATATCGTTCTAGTTAGGTATGTTCTACAGAGTTCTGTTTGTTTCTATAATGTCTTCTATTTCCGTTGTTTTAAGGTTTCGTTTTAAATATATGTTTGTAGACTTGTATTTTATCATTTTAAAATGGTGGGTTTTTTAAGATAAGATTGTTTTAGAGTTTTCATTATTTTGGTAAGGTGTGAGTTTTCTGGTGTATTAACGATTTTTTTCTAGTTATGTGTCCTTTTCACCTTTGGTCTTTAAGAAAAGAAGTAGCTAAGTGCCTGTGCCTGTTTAAAAATAAACTAAGCAAGTGCTAAACAGATTAAATTCATATTGAAGTCAAAGTCAAAATCAATGTTCATTATTGCATTGATAATTATAGATTCCAGTTCAATTAGTTTATACATCATGCCTAGCATAAAAACCTTCAATCTGAATATTTCTAATTTCTACAACATGGCTTTTTATACAAAAAAGACGAAATCCTTAGACGTAGTACAAAACAGAAAAAGATTAAGTTTTCTTCGATAAAAATTCTTTGTTTTAACAAGGGAAGTATAAAAAATGATCCTTAAAATTAATAATGTTAAAAACACTGCCGCGGAAAAACGTAACGACGAAAAAATTTCAGCTGTATCGAATTCCCAATTTGCGAATTGATCATTTAATTTTAAGAGGGAGGGTTCCTATAATCTATTGGGAGACTTGGGATAGTGAAAATTTACGTTGACTTCCAAATTATATTCGAATTTTAGGATACGAATATTTTCAGCTCGCTGATAATGACATTGATTGAGTGGTTATTACGGATTTTTTTATAATAACTATCGTGAGACATACTAAACTAAGTAAAATCGCGGGTTACTCACGTGAATATACTGAGAAAAGCTCTACTAGTTTCGAACCACAGAGGGGTTCTTCCTCATGAGCAGCGTGCGCGGTCGCGGCGACGTCGCGCAGCTTACTGAAACTAGTAGAGCTTTTCTCAGTATATTCACGTGAGTAACCCGCGAATTTACTTAAGTTATTACGGATATCTATTGTTCTCGAATTAAAATAATACTTTGTCTAATAATTCTAACAAATTCTTGTTTAAGCCCAATTTGGAGGGAGATAAACGAGGCTAAAATGCCTGGCTATAAGCTGTATGAAACTCAACTACCTACTTGATAACCTATATAAACCAGAAGAATAATAATGACATGAATTACATTATTATTTAAAGTTAGACACAAACCAAACCCAAAAAGTAGACGCATACAAAATTATGGAGGTATTATTACAATATTGGTAGTCAATGTCTTTATTTTAATAGAAGGAACAATATAACCTCCAATTTGAAGTAGCTGACCAGTACCTATACCTCTACACTGTTGACGCTATGACGCAAATGAACATAACATCACGCCTTTTATCCCCGAAGGGGTAGGCAGAGGTGCACACAGAAGTAACACCCACTTTTCACTATTTATGTTATTAGTCCCATGTAATAGGGGGTGAGCCTATTGCCATATACAGGGCACATTTCCAGACTCCATGCTACTACTGAGATTTTTTTAAAACCCAGTAACACTTTGCCTGACCCGGAAATCGAACTCAAGACTCCTTGCCCGGCAGTCGCACTAGAGTCGACCATCGAGGCAGTCAACCCAAATGAAATGAAAAATAAAAGAATGTAAGGTGAATGGATGGTCTGGTCCAAGTGTTCCTCTTTGAAATTAGATCTCTGACTGTTGTGCAGAGCAGAGCTTAGAGCGATCCGTCGCGATAGCCCCGACACTTACCTTGAGCGCGTGCTAGTGATGGACGGCTATCGATAAATCGAGAGTCCTAAGTCCAGGTCTAGTCAAGGTTTTTCACAATTTAATGCATTGTTCTTACTTGGTCAAAAATAAGGTTATTCTTCGAAATGAATAACGTATGAATACTTATCAGTCGATTCAGTAATCGATTACAGTATTTTGAAAAACTTTGCTCTATGCTTGCTTGGGCTTCTGTGATGTGGGTCTGTTACATATTCGTATACCTAGACCCGAAACAACAATTAGTGGATGGCAAAAAGAATGGTTCCGTACAGGAATTCAACCAGCAGCGATACATTGCGTGCAGTTGCTGATCAATCAACCAATGCACCAACCATAATATTATGCAGTTGAATAAACAGTAAAATAGGTCAAATGTTTATCGACACTATCCCATCTCTAGCGCTGCATGTCCTGACTGTCGTGAGTGTTGATAGTATCGCGGCGTTACTTGAAGCGATGAGACCGACTCGCGACTAATCTCAGCCCCTCACTGCGAACACGAGAACACTTTGTATACACGCAACTTACGGTTACATTGTAAATAAGTTGCGAATGTTGTAAAACGGAGTTTTTAATGATTGAACCTTGATTTGTTTTTTATAACCTAAAGAAAGTTAGTCTGAAGTCAGTTTTTTTAGTTACAATTATGATGCATTTGCATTCGAGGTAGTAAATAAGCACTTAATACAAAATCGTAGCCTAGGTTTCTCTTAGTTTTATGGTATATTCACACACATATCGTACTCAAACATGAAACCGGACCAACACAGGAATCAACGCCGTGACACGTTTATCGTCTCAATGGCTGAAAAACACCGAGTATCATTCAACAACTCGGGAATCAAATTAATATCCTACAGTTCTTTTTGATAAAAATATCAAATAAAAAAATATGAAAAGGTCATCGATATAACATAACAAAGATAAAGAAAAAGGTAAATACCTAATTAAAAAGAAACCCTCCCGTCCTCCCGCGCCCCAATGGACTGTAAAGATATTTATTACTGCAGCAAGAATGCATTTTAATTTGTTTTACACCATCAACAGTATTAACTGCGAACGCTCGTACTCAATCTTCATAGAAATATATTTACGTTGATATTAAGCGAAGCTTTTCAAGTGTTCCTTGCAAAATGTTTGTTTGAATGTTTCAACATACTAATAATTGTAATATATGTTGCACTTCTAAATAAACAGGACTATGTTTTCGTTGAAATGGAAACGAGGTAAGCTTACCGAACTCAGTGGTGGGTTGTGAATGAATAATGAAGCTTACGGTTGTAGTAAGGGTCAGAATGTCTTAGTAAAAGGAGATGAGACTGCCAGTAAAGCTGGAGAAGTAACTACTATTATACATTTGTAAGACAGGTGGTGTCAGTTGAAATGGTTCTGATTTTCCTTCGTGTTTATTTGAAGGTAAGGGGACCTACGATTTAGCTCTCTAGCCTTCACGAGATTTTGATGCTACCGTTAGTGTATAGCCTAAGATCACAAGGTACTAGATTTACTTTGGGACGCCGCTGAATTAGATTTTACCTGTCATTTGCTAATATCCCTACAGCCTAACCATGAAACTTGTAAAGCAGACAGGCGAAACAAGATTAAACCCGAATATCTAAGCGCCAAGTTGGTAAGTAAAGTGAAGTGTAATCTCAACAATTAGTTGGCAAAACCTAGTTGGGCAATTGTCGCTTGAAAATAAAGTTGCCAGTCGGATTCGCTCACATTTACAACGAAACAATGTTAAATATACTGGCAATATCAACCTTAAAGCAATATGCACAAGTATCAATTTCGTACCAATACATTTGCATAACAAGATTGTAAATCGCTAACACGGCTTAAGGGATTTTGGATTTCCACTTTGATGCTAAACAGGAGCGTTTTGAGTTTAGTTAAAGGAAAGTTCTATCGAAAACTATTTAACGAATAGTTTCCGAGTTGAGCATTTACGGTTTTAGGTGTTCTAAATAATTTTCTATTGCAATAAGACTTTGAAGATAGTAGTTTTACTATGGTCATTGTGAATGTACTTAGATATGGATTTAACTAAAGTCTAGAATCTAAATTTAGGTTCTGTTCTGTTACTCAGGAACATTAAACTTATCATATTTCCTACTAATATTACAAATACGAAAGATTGTGAGGATGTATGTGTGTTTGTTTGTCACGTCAAAGTGGCTAAAGGAATCGAGATGAAATTTGGAACAGTGGTAGGTTATAGTCTAGAATAACACATAGGCCACTTTTTATCCCACGGGAACGCGGGCGAAGCCGCAAGCAAAAGCTAGTAAGAAGACAAGTTCATTAAGGATTTTATTAAAACTCACACCCCGTTATCAATGAAAAGTTAAAATAACATTTATCTAAATAGGTATGTTGTGTATCTGTGGTATACTCTATGGTCATAGTATAGTCTATGGTGATATATTATCTATGTGCGTGGCGGAGCCCGCGATTTGGTAAAACAATTGAAGACGATTAAATGTGTGTGTCGATAGCTTTCTCTCTTTTACTTATAATTTGTTTGCTTAATTAACATACTTAACATTGGCGACGAGTTTACCCACACATTTTAATTCCAAAATGAATAATTTTGGAATTTTGTCCACGTTCGATCACAATGTGCAAGAATGGAAGTCATACAAAGGCCGAATTACGCAATGGTTTATTGCAAATGATATCGTCTCGAAAAATGATGCAGTTGGAGCCAAGAGACGGGAGATCTTGCTCAGCGCACTAAGCGACGGTACTTATAAGTTGGCGGCAGACTTGGCACTGCCGAAGGATATCCAAGAAGTACCGTATGATGAGTTAGTGCAATTATTGGATGAGCATTTTCTCCCAAAGATAATGTGGATTCAGCGAGCGTTACAATATTTATGCGGCTGTGCAGCAGCCGGGTGAGTCGTACACGCAATGGGCGTCCAGGCTGAGAGGACTTACAGCACATTGTAAGTTTAGTAACGTCGAGGAAGCGTTACGAGATCGATTCGTCATGGGCATGGTAGCGGGACATGAACGAGAGAAGCTGTTCGCGCAGGACATCGACAAGCTGACCCTGGCCAAGGCAGTAGAGCTGGCGGAGAGCGTGCGCTGTGCGCGTGCGGGTGCCGCTAGTACTACGGTGGTCCACGGGCAGCAGGCACCGGTCTTCAAGATCTCCAATCAAGGAAACAGTGCTAAAATCGTTAGTGCCGGTAAAATAAAGTGTACAGTGTGCGGTCGTAATAATCACGAGTCATCCCAGTGTCGATTTGCAAGCTATAAATGCAATAAGTGTAACACCAAGGGTCACCTGCGTAAAGTTTGTAATAAGGTGAATTACGTGTCAGCGGGTGATGTGAGCGGGGATGACGACGACGGTAAGTCATTGTTTAACATACGCTCAGTCCGTGGGGAACCAATGACGGAATCAGTTTCAATTTATGGGAAGAATTTAAAATTTCAAATAGATAGTGGATCAGCGGTGACGGTTATATCCGAAAGTACGTATAAAAACATGTTCAGTAATGTTCCGTTGTTAGATTCAAATAAAAGTTTTTTTAGTTACACTGGCAATATTATACATT
Source organism: Spodoptera picta (assembly GCA_038387885.1). NCBI lineage: Eukaryota > Metazoa > Arthropoda > Insecta > Lepidoptera > Noctuidae > Spodoptera > Spodoptera picta. The sequence goes on along the minus strand of JAZHFQ010000580.1, from coordinate 287,176 downwards.
GTGTTGGATACGTAAACTTGCCAGTGACGTACATGCAACACACTCACTCACTGGATGTATACGTCATCCGTAACGGCGGACCACCGTTATTAGGCCGAGATTTTATATCAAAATTTAAACTTAATCTGACGCCTTGTCACTTTCTGAGAGGTCAGAGTATGGTGGACCAGTTGCAATTAAGATTCCCAGAACTATTTTCTGATAAGCTTGGTACCTTTAATAAATATAGTGTTAAATTAAAATTAAAGGATATGTGAAACCGATATTCTGTAAAGCGCGTCCAATTGCGTTCGCGTTGCGTGATAGGGTGGACAAAGAGTTAACACGTTTAGTTGATCTAGGTGTCCTGAAACCGGTATCGCACTCTGAGTACGCGTCACCTATTGTTCCCGTGCTGAAGCACAACGGCTCGGTTAGGTTGTGCGCCGACTATTCGGTTACTATTAACAAACAGCTATTGATAGAACAATATCCTTTACCCACGGTACATGAACTGTTTTCAAGACTGTACGGAGGTCAACAGTTCTCAAAAATCGATTTGTCTATGGCCTATAATCAGTTTGTGTTAGTGGAAGAGTCCCAACCAGTTACATGTATTAATACACATCGAGGTCTATTTAATTATACTCGACTAGTTTTTGGGTTGTCTAGCGCCCCGTCTATATTCCAACGCGCTATGGAAACAATACTTTCGGGACTAGACGGTGTCTTATGTTTGCTTGACGACATTTTAGTCACTGACCAAACCCCTGAGAGGCATTTGATGAAGTTGAACATAGTTCTGCAAAGGCTTCAGGATGCGGGGTTAACAGTGCAAAAAGAGAAAAGTGAATTTTTTAAAAATGAAATTAAATATTTAGGTTATATAATAACCAAGGACGGGTTACAGAAAGACCCTGCAAAGGTTAAAGCTATAGCTGAGGCGCCTGTTCCTTCCGATATTAATACCCTACAGTCATTTTTAGGACTGGTAAATTACTACAGAAATTTTGTGGCTGGGGCATCCTGTATCCTGAGTCCTTTGTATGAACTATTAAAAAAAGGAGTAAAGTGGAACTGGTCTACGTTACATCAACATGCATTTGATAAAATTAAGAAATGTTTAACGTCTGATCAGGTTCTAACACACTTTAACCCAAATGCCAAAGTAGTGTTAACTGTGGATGCGTCTCCGAATGGCTTAGGAGGTATTTTGTCTCAAATAGATAAGGACGGGTTAGAGCGCCCAGTAGCATTCGCTTCCCGCACATTGAACGCGGCTGAGAAAAATTATTCACAAATACAGAAGGAAGCGACTGCAATAATATTTGGTATACGTCGGTTCCATCAGTACTTATACGGGAGATCAGATCCTTTTATATTACGCACGGATCATAAGCCATTAATATCTATCTTTGGTCCTCATAAAGGTATACCAGAGGTATCCGCTAACAGATTGCAGAGATATGCGATGTTTTTAGGGGCATATATTTTTTAAATATATATTTACTTTAATATTATATACATAATTATTGTTATATGTAAGTATGTATAAGTTTTCAAATATACCTATATGTTTAGTGTTTATTGAATATTATGATTGTGAGATTTGTTATTTATTACACTGGTACATTGCCTATTTATAAAGGTTTAAATCACCTGCTACTTTCATCTCTGCACTGCTTAAAGGTTGACTGGGAGACAATGCCCAAGGCATTAAGTCCACCTGTACACACTTGTTGTATGAAGTTGAGATAAATAAAATAAATAAATAAATAAATAATTACGTAATTGAGTATGTTCGTAGTGCTGATAACAACGCGGATTAACTTTCTGGGGCAAGTTTGCAGTGTGAGTCAAGACGTGATCGCGCCATGAGCGAGGGAGACAACATCGGCGTACACGCCGCCGCGGCCGCCGCCCCCATTGATCGAGCATCATATGTCAACTTTGTTGTCGAAGGCGACATGCCGTTGACTTTGAAGGAGTCACGTAATGCCACTACTGAGGATACGGTTTTACAGTTAGTTGTGAAATATGTTCAAAACGGTTGGCCTAACAAATTAGTGAACTCACAGTTAAAACCATATCATTTGTGTAAGACACAATTGTCCTACGAAGATGGTTGTTTGATGAGGGGCCACAAGGTGGTACTTCCCGAAGCATTGCGCTCGAAGGTTTTAGCAGAGTTACATACTTCACATTTAGGCATGGTAAAAACGAAATCAGAAGCTAGGTCACGGTTTTGGTTCCCAGGCATTGATGCGGCGCTGGAAAGAATGATACATTCGTGTGAAATATGCAAACAGCTACGGCCGTCGCCGCTCCGGGCACCCCTAGCACCTTGGAAGTTTCCACTTACACCATTTCATAGATTACATACAGACTTCCTCGGCCCGTTGAATAATCAAATGTTCTTGGTAGTGGTAGATGCTCACACTAAATGGTTAGAAGTGTACGACGTGAGCAACTCTACCGCTTCGGCGACTGTTGTTGAAAAACTCTACGATTTTATGTCTAAATATGGATTACCTCACGTGATTGTTAGCGATAACGGTACTGCGTTCACATCCGCTGAATTCACAAAATTTTGTTTATTAAATGGGATTACTCATCTTACATCACCCCCTTACAACCCTGCTAGTAATGGACAAGCAGAAAGCTTCGTAAAAATTGTAAAGAAGGGTATAAAATCAAGTATTTTAGGTTCTCGCAGTAGGAATGAGTGTAAATTAAAATTGTTAAAGTATTTGTTCGATTATAGAAACTCAGTGCATTACGTCACGGGCTTCTCACCCGCTGAGTTAGTGTTTGGGCGAAAACTCAGAACACGTCTGGATTTAATCCACCCAAAGTTAACGTCTACTCCACTCACATCACTAATTAACGATGTTAATAAAAAGCAGTGCTCGCAAATTAAGTACTATGGTGGTAATAACAAACATGTGTATGAACCGGGAGATGAAGTCATGTTTAAAAAATATATGAACAATTCTAAATATATGTGGTGCAAAGGTACCATTATTAGAAGACTCGGTAAAGTGTTGTATTTGATCAAAGACCACATAACTTCAACAGATGTCAAAAAGCATAAAAATCAAATAGTTGTGTATAAAGGTATATCTCAACCAGTAGATTTAGATGATGTATTGTTAGACTACGAACCCAGGGACTCTCAGTTGCTTGATAGTGGGGAGAGAGGAAGGAACGAGGTGGAATTGTCATCCTCAACTTCTCCCCAAGATATGAGATGTTCCAGCAAACTGTTGCGGGACATACCCAGGGTTGATTACAAGCAGTTCTTTTAAGATTTAGTTGTATTTTTCTATTAGTGCATTTAATAAGGGGAGGGATTGTTGTGTATCTGTGGTATACTCTATGGTCATAGTATAGTCTATGGTGATATATTATCTATGTGCGTGGCGGAGCCCGCGATTTGGTAAAACAATTGAAGACGATTAAATGTGTGTGTCGATAGCTTTCTCTCATTTACTTATAATTTGAAACGAGGGAAGCTTACCGAACTCAGTGGTGGGTTGTGAATGAATAATGAAGCTTACGGTTGTAGTAAGGGTCAGAATGTCTTAGTAAAAGGAGATGAGACTGCCAGTAAAGCTGTAGAAGTAACTACTATTGTACATTTGTAAGACAGGTGGTGTCAGTTGAAATGGTTCTGATTTTCCTTCGTGTTTATTTGAAGGTAAGGGGACCTACGATTTAGCTCTCTAGCCTTCACGAGATTTGGATGCTATCGAGCCAAAGATAGTGTATGTCCTAAGATCACAAGGTACTAGATTTACTTTGGGACGCCGCTGAATTAGATTTTACCTGTCATTTGCTAATATCCCTACAGCCTAACCATGAAACTTGTAAAGCAGACAGGCGAAACAAGATTAAACCCGAATATCTAAGCGCCAAGTTGGTAAGTAAAGTGAACTGTAATCTCAACAATTAGTTGGCAAAACCTAGTTGGGCAATTGTCGCTTGAAAATAAAGTTGCCAGTCGGATTCGCTCACATTTACAACGAAACAATGTTAAATATACTGGCAATATCAACCTTAAAGCAATATGCACAAGTATCAATTTCGTACCAATACATTTGCATAACAAGATTGTAAATCGCTAACACGGCTTAAGGGAATTTTGGATTTCCACTTTGATGCTAAACAGGAGCGTTTTGAGTTTAGTTAAAGGAAAGTTCTATCGAAAACTATTTAACGAATAGTTTCCGAGTTGAGCATTTACGGTTTTAGGTGTTCTAAATAATTTTCTATTGCAATAAGACTTTGGAGATAGTAGTTTTACTGTGGTCATTGTGAATGTACTTAGATACGGATTTAACTAAAGTCTAGAATCTAAATTTAGGTTCTGTTCTGTTACTCAGAAAATTAAAGTTATTCTACTTCCTACTAATATTATAAATACGAAAGATTGTGAGGATGTATGTGTGTTTTTTTTCACGTCAAAGTGGCTAAAGGAATCGAGATGAAATTTGGAATAGTGGTAGGTTATAGCCTAGAATAACACATAGGCCACTTTTTATCCCACGGGAACGCGGGCGAAGCCGCAAGCAAAAGCTAGTAAGAAGACAAGTTCATTAAGGATTTTATTAAAACTCACACCCCGTTATCAATGAAGAGTTAACATAACATTTATCAAAATATATGAAAATGTTACTCTAAAAATACATTTTGCAAAAAATGTTGTACGAACCCTAACCACCGATGTTCAAATAAAATTAAAAAGAAATCCCATAGAAATCCCAAACACAAAAACATTTATAGATCAAAAATATTCCAGTCGAATGATAACCGTAAATTCCAACGGCACAGAAATCGAAATATCGAATATCTAATATACAAACCTATTGAAAACTAGATCATTTCGAGTCGGAAACTTTCCGTATGAGACTCACAATGGAGGCGGTAATTTCTCGTGATTCGTACAAAACTTGGTCCCCACACTCGATAAGAGTAAAACCAAACAAGTGTATAAATTAAATCGAGAAGTTTCTCTGTAGCGGAATCAGAGGGCTCTTGTGTTCGCTAAATATGGATATCGTGGTGGGAACGATGGGACGGATTTAGGGATCGCTAAACGGTGACCAGTGAATGTGATCAGTGATGTATTGATGTTTAGTGTACGCAGTGTCTTGTATCAACCCGAAGATAATATTATGATCGAACAAAAGGTTTTGAGACATATTGATCTCCATTCTTCTAGAATGGAGTTTGTGTTATTTAGAACGTAAGCTTTAACAACAGATTATGCATGTTTTATTCTTCTACAGTTTATTATATTGTTTTTCTTCTATCAATACTGTTATTTCTTTAAATAGCTATGTTTATGTAATGTCCAAAGCACTAATTTAAATAACTCATTAGCCCGTAAACTGCCTCGTTGACCGAGTGGTCCCAAGTGCGACTGCTGGACAAGTGGTCTCGGATTCGATTCCCAGGTCGGGCATAGTATTACTGGGTTTTTAAAAATCTCAGTAGTAGCACGGAGTCTGGAAGTGTGCCCGGTATATGGCAATAGGCTCACCCCCTATTACATGGGACTCATAACATAAATATTGAAAATTGAGGTTTAACATTGTACAATGGCATTAAGTGCCGAAATATGAACATCTTCCTACCGCTTTAGGGATAAAAAGGCGTGATGTTATGTTATGTTATGTTCATTAACCCGTTTTTTTACCAACAATCAAATAGACTACCTCTATATTCTAAAAACAAACAACTTGAACAACAAGTTCTCTCTAGCAGGAGCAGTAGGTAAGGACATCAAACCAAAACTTCAATCTCATTATATACGGAATCCTCCAACTCAGAACCAGCTATGGACCATAAGTCTGTATGCACAATCAGCGAACATTCACTACCCATCGCCAGGGGCCAAGTGAAGTTACAAATTCACTTCTGTCAAATGCGAAGTCTCAAGTTTGGTCCCCGAGTTAACGCCAATTTGACACGTTTTAACCCAATAACATACGAGTTACGTGATGTTAAGTTATTACTAAGATTCCATTGGTATGACTTAGTTTATATTCAGTGGTTGACTAAGCATTTGTGTTGTTGTTGTGTAAGGGGTTGTATTGGAGGGTATCATGTAAACGTTTGATTGAATCAGGTTATAGAATGAAGTATGATAGTTTTACAATTTAGCTGAAGACAAAAATATTGCTGTAATTTTGATTTTATAATTTTGGGGGTTCTGTAGAATCGTCTATATTACATAACATCACGCCTTCTATCCCCGAAGGGGTAGGCAGAGGTGCACACAGAAGTAACACCCACTTTTCACTATTTATGTTATGAGTCCCATGTAATAGGGGGTGAGCCTATTGCCATATACCGGGCACATTTCCAGACTCCGTGCTACTACTGAGAATTGTTTTAAAAACCCAGTAATACTTTGCCCGACCCGGGAATCGAACCCGAGACCCCTTGCCCGGCAGCCGCACTTGGGACCACTCGGCCAACGAGACAGACTATATTACAATAAGACATTTATGTACACTGAACTTCAAAAACTGTATTTTGAGCTTATAATACAAAACATATCAACATAATTGGAAGTAAATATCAAGAAATACCAAGCATAAAGCATCTATCATATAAAACAATATAAAAAAGCACTTAACATTTTAGAAATTACACAATAACTCCAACAATTTGAACAACTTAATCCCCTAAAACAACGAGAAGGACCGACACAATTCAACAAGGGAATGCGCAAAACATTGCAACACTTAATGTAAGGGTCTGGCGACCTTTCCGCTTGACGAACTATGCTAAAGGGCTGACGGAGGATATTGATATGCCCTCAGAACAAACGTACACAAACATTATTCAATGTGTTACGCCCACGTTTACATATATTAACTGAACTTATTACTAGAGGTAGTCGAATCAAAGTCGATGGTACAAAGTAGATCGATCTACATGAGCGTGATGTTCGACTATTACATACATACATACTTCACGACATCGCCGCGACCGCGCAACGGGCGCGGTCGCGGCGATGTCGTGTGATGTACGAAGAAAAACTCCTCTGTGGTTCAAAACTAGTGGAGCTTGTCTCAGTATATTCACGTGAGTAACCCGCAATTTTTAGTTAATTTTAAGCCTTTTATCGGCCTGCCTGCCTTTTACCTGCGGGAAAAGGAGTGGAAGGGTGACAATTATTTTCTACTCTGTTGATACTATGTGGTGGGTATTGACACATTAATTTATTAATTAATAGCTATGAATAATGTCTAATGCAAGTTACAAAGTAATAAACGAATTACTCACGCTTGCACAAACTGCTTAGTCTCAACAGCAAGTTCTAAAAGAGAAGAATAAAAGAGAAAACTGCTTCCAATATAAAATCAGTTTAATATTCCTGATACAAATGATAACAATTTGCATAGAAATACAAAAGCAATTGAATCAGTGTGCAACAAACAGTTATCCTACCTACGTCCAGCTCATTTCAATAGACAATTACAATTTGTGTGGGATGACCGCCCGCGTTAGATTTAGCACCGTGTTTTAATCCATTTGGAATATATTACTGCAGAAACAATTAAGTTCATCTATCTAGGACTTTGATTTGTTAAGTTTATAATATATACTTCATTAACTGACTCAATGTATGTTCTTCATTAGTGCAAGGAAAAGTAGTTATTATTATTGTGAAGCTAGTAGGATTGCTTTTTTACGGTATAAGCCTTTAAACAATCAGACGGATCACCTGATAGTAAGCAATCGACGCCGCCCATGGATACCCAAAACACTGTTACTGGCCTTTTGGGGATTAGGAATTTAAAGATTGTTAGGGATTCAGGGATTGGGGGATTGAGGGGGAGTAATTGGGCCTCCGGTAACCACACTCATACGATGAAACACAACGCAAGCATTGTTTCACACCGGTTTTCTGCGAGGTCGAGATATTACTCAGGTCGAGCTGGACCATTCGTGCCGAAGCATGGAACTCGCCCAATTCCTTCACCAGTCCTAGACAAAAATTGTGTTCGATCATCGGCTTGGTTAATTCAATTGTTATCATCATCATCATCAACAGCCTATAAATGCCCACTGCTGAGCAAAGCCTCTTTCTCACACGGAGAAGGTTAGAGCGTTAATCACCACGCTTGCTCAATGCGGGTTGGCGATTTCAAACTTATAATTAGAAATTATAAGTCCAGGTTTCCTCACGATGTTTTTCCTTCACCGTTTGTCAGTGGTGTCTAAATAATCTTAGAAAGTACATATAACTCGGAAAAAGTCACATTGGTACTTGCCGTTAGTAGGTTTCGAACCCGCACCCTCATGCATGAGAAGCGAGCGTCTTAAACCTCCAGGCCACCACGACACTTGTTAATTCAATTGTTAATTTTCTCAAATTACCATACTTCGTAATGAGTGTACCTAAGGAGTTAATAATTAGTGTTTGTGTGAGATAACACTGAATACCGTACAAAATAATAAGTAGTATGTACTCAAGAATTTATAAACAAATTCATTTCTATACTTGAAAAAAGCCAATAGTAGGGGCAAATGTAAACCTGCGAAAACTAAACATTCGATACATATTATTAAGATTCACTGATTGGATCGGCTGGAGCTCCCCTACTGAAATTTGCCCTCTCACAGTCTCTTTACATAAAATTTGCATTATCGATTCCCCGTATACATTCTCTAGGTAACTTTGGTAGAGATTATACGGTATCTACTTAGTTCTCTACAGCTCAATAAATTTGCCCTCGTCATTGGAATATTTTCGCTCGAAGATGTTCTCTCCAGTTTATGCTCTTTGGTTTATGACGGAATTTTCTTTTTTTTTTTTGTTTATCAGCCATTAAGTTCAAGGAGATTTCTTTAGTCGAAGTTGGAATGGAAAAGTTTTTATATGTAGATTGGAAGTATATGAGAATGTTGGCTAGCAAAATATATTTTTTATATTATTTATTTGTTAAAAAATCTTTCTACACACATTTATACACACATACAAGCACATGGGTGGACTTAATTATGTCGCAGGGATTTTCTACCAGTCTGACCCTTGGGTGATGCAGAGAAAGTAATGAGTAGGTGCAAAGAGCATGCATTGAATTTAACTATATATTTAAAGAGAAGAGAGAGTTAGTGTTTGCAAAGTCCATACATAGGTTATGACTAGTTGATGAGAAAACCTTTGTTAAGCACAAGAAACAATCCTATTCCCATTTCATACTAAGAAAAATATTTTTTACAACCCAGATCCTATTTTTAGACAAGTAAATTGCGTATAATATTCTGTATATATCCCATATAACACAACAATATCTTCCATGAATAAAATCCTAAATAATCCAAACAACATTAACAAAATGACGTCACACCTAAAACAAAGAGTAATAAAAGTATGACGTCACAACTGTACCCAACACCCATCATTCAATTCGAAACTGCGAAACTAGTAATTACTTCGCCACTTATCGTGGTATGACCGTTGACTACCGTTACTCACTGTAATCCTTAGCTAAAGGTTGTTTCTGCACAGAACAAAGCTGGCGAGGGTTAGCTATCATAAATTTAGTGCTAATCCCATACTCTGGCGTCCAGGTCATAAAGATTACAGTCACCAACATGATATATGGCTGTTTAGTTTTTATAATGTGCTACGATAATGTACTTGTGCAATGACTTTGGCTTTTATTTAGTCCAACCGAGATGTGGACGCAAATCCTTATGAATGTGGGCAAAAAAGTTCATGTTAGAGTATTGTGCATGTTTGCACGAATTCAAATTCAAATACTTGAAATACAAATGAAAACCAGTGCTAACTCAGGGAACTGCTTGAGGATGAGACAGTTTTTGAATACTTTTTGTTTCACTAAATAACTGATTCCAGTCTTTTTCAGCTAACATAAAAAAATGTTTTGTGAATCAAGATTCAAGAATTTACTGTGACGTAGCATAGAAGTCGGGTGGTGATGACACAAATAAGTTTTCACTAAGTCCTCAAGCCAAGAGTGATGATAGTTGTAAACATTCATAATTACGTATATAACATAACATAACATCACGCCTTTTATCCCCGAAGGGGTAGGCAGAGGTGCACACAGGTCCCATGTAATATGGGGTGAGCCTATTGCCATATACCGGGCACATTTCCAGACTCCGTGCTACTACTGAGAATTTTCTAAAAACCCAGTAATACTTTGCCCGACCCGGGAATCGAACCCGAGACCCCTTGCCCGGCAGTCGCACTCGTGACCACTCGGCCAACGAGGCAGTCAGCAGCGAGCAATTACGTATATAAGATTCATAATTTAATAGTAAAACATTACAGATGTTGAACAAAATACAACTACGGGGACGATAAGAAAAGTAATCAAAATATTATTAAAAACTTAAATTTTTATAAAAATAGAAAAGCATTGGCATAAAACAAATGAATGTCAACAAGAATACAACTGTTTTACAAACTTTCATCTATTATTTTAAAAAGATTTAAAGTTTTATACGGTGCCGTCAAAAAGACCTTAAGACGATAATTTATTTGTATATAATAGGACTGTAGTTATCAGTACCACAAACGGATTGGTTGGGAATTGTGATCTTCACACAATATTTAATTACCTACTACTAAGGCTAGTAAAAGTAAGTACGAGCTTAATAAGACAGAAATTTACCATGATGATATCTTATTATTGATTGATTAAATTGACAAATAAAAGACTTTATAATCGCAACTCAAGCAACAAAAAATCCCAATAGTCCATAGAACTATAGATACTAGTTGTTCCAACATTAAAATCCCAGCTTCAATGCAGTAACCCACTAAATTATACCAAACGATTTAAACTAACATTTTATTCACATTTAAAACAAACTAGAGGCAAAATGTGTCATAAATTAAACAATCTATTAATGGAAAAGGCAATTTAGATATCATTATAATACTAACTAACTATCAGTACTTGTAATTGGCATTACAAAATGGGAACAAAGGATCTTGAGTCTTATGACGATGAAAATGGAAATGTTTATTGTGTGTCTTGCAATAAATTGGTAGGGATTCGTAGAAACTGTGAGTAAATTAAACAGGCTGTGACATTAAGTAATAGAGTGGTTTACAAATATTGCTAAGACTGCTACAATGATGGATGCTTTGCTCTTTTATGTGGTACTGTTAGGTACTGCCGATGTTTTGGCTTAATTACTTCATTTGACAAAATAGAGGGTATTTCGTAGAACGTTGATTTTTATTGTAGTGTTTGAATTTGAAATAAGTATTATCAGTTTCATAAATTTTGTTATTCTTTTTTAAAAACGTTGCCCCACAAAAGCATCGACACCCAGATCCGGAACAACAATCTGTGGATCACACAAAGAGTTGCTCCGTGCGGGAATCGAACCCGCGACACATTGCGCGGCAGCCAGTTGCCCAGCCACTGCGCCAACCGTGCAGGCAGATTAATTTCTTAGCATGTATCCTTATGATGGCCTTTTGCGTGACATTTTTCTATTCAAGATCCACTAATGGCCTAACGCATAGCCGTCTTTGCTTCAAGATCCTTTTTATACTAGTTACTGTTTTACATTTCCAGAATTCGAACATAACACACAAACCAATAATAATAACTACAAATAAAAAAATAATAATTAATAAACTGCAAAGTCAAATGTTTACCCGACTGAAAAAAAGAGGCTTGTATCACACCTTGTATCATAAATAACAATCACTCAAACAAATTATGTACCATTGAGTGGATATAGAGGTAGAAGAGAGAATCAAGCAAAAATATTTGTAAAAACAAGTTGAAATCTCAAAAATCGCATTTGGTCTCGAAACAATTCAATAACTTGTAACTTACCTCGGGAACTTCTAAAAGATATCGGTTTCACACTGCATAGAAGCGAATAATATAATAACGGAACAAGTCTCGGGTCAAGACACAAATAACTTGAGAAAGAATAACATGTGAGCACAACTAAATTCGCAACATCTGCTGACCTCTGGGCTTAGGACACCGATATATAGAAACTGGATGAGAATACGTCATAGAATAAATGTTGTATGATATATTTATTTTTGAAGCTGTGAGTAATAATTTAATTCTGATTATATTATACTAAATTACATAATCTTTTACAGGGAGGTTATTTATTTATTTTTATTTAAGACTAGCTGTTGCCCGCGACTTCGTCCGCGTAGATTAATGACTTCTGACAGAATTCATCAGAATCAATTCAGTGCCCAATTAAGATTTACCTATTGTGAAATGATTTATCGTAATTTCAATAAATTAAAAAGCCCGCAGGGTTCTTACCAGTCCCGGCCCGATCACGTAAGTTTTGAGTAATAAAAACTTCGACTATTGTTGTACAGAATCTCTATAAAATAAGTTCAGTGGTTAAAAGATAGAGAGTCCTGGAGCATTGACGCATAGTTCCCGTTCCCGAGGGACTTCTGTGATAAAAACTATCATACGTTTACTCAGGTCCCAAATCATCGTTTTACCGAATGTAATTCAAAAAGATTCAATGATTCTAGATTCAATTTTCATTCCCAATTTCACACCAACTATCATTCCCTATTTTATCCCCTTAGGGGTGGAATTTATCAAAATCCTTTCTAAGGAGATACCTATGTCATAGTAACTTTATGCATGCAAAGTCTCAGCCCGATCGGTTTAAAACTGGCAAAGTATCACACAAACTTTCACCCTCTATATTACCCACTTTGGGGTGGAAATATTTAAAAACCTTTCTAAAATGACGTGTACGTCATAATATCTACCTGCACGCCGAATTTCAACCCGTTCTGTATAAAACTGACAAACCCTCATACAAAATTTCATCCCCTACATTATCCCATTGGAGGTGGAAATGATCAAAATCCTTACTTGGAGATGCCTACGTCATAACATCTACTTTCATGCCGAATTTCATCCCCATCGGTGTAAAACTGGCAAAGTTTCATACAAACTTTCACCCCTATTTTACCCTCTTGGGAGTGAAAATGATCAAAATTCTTTCTTAGAAGATGCTTACGTCATAACATCTATCTGCATGCCAAATTTCAACCTGATCGGTTTAAAACTGACAAAGTCTCATACAAACTTTCATCCCCTATTTTACCAACTGGGGGGGGGGATGGAATTATCAAAATCCTTTCACAGCGGACGCCTACGTCATAACATCTATCTGCATGCCAAATTACAACCGGATCGGTTTAAAACTAACAAAGTCTCATACAAACTTTCATCCCCTTTTTTACCCCCTTGGGGGTGGAAATTATCAAAATCCTTTCTTAGCGGATGCCTACGTCATAACATCTATCTGTATGCCAAATTTTAGCCCAATCAGTACAGCGGTTTGGGCTGTGCGTTGATAGATCACTATGTCAGTCAGTCAGTCAGTCAATCATCTTTGAATTATATATATATAGATAGACTTAGTACAATAACAAATGTAGAGGTACAGGCGGACTTAATGCCTTGGGCATTGTCTCACAGTCGACCTTAAGGTGGTAAATACTTAAGTACTTAGATACTTATATATACAGTCATACATATATATGTACACATACATCCAATACTTATATCAGGTTATGAGTTTTGAGTAACTCTTTTATTATACCTATAGTTTTGAATTTTCAAATATGACAAATCCTAGTGTACCTATTTCGTGTAACACAATTACGATGAAATAATTATTTAGAAATTCCAGCCGTTTGAAACAATAATTCACAACACGTACCTACCCATAATAAATTAATCAACAGAACTTCGACGCACGCAAAAAAGGTTCTTTACCAATACAGAACTAGCAACGGCAGCTGTGTACCACTTCCAGTGGCGACAAAATCTTTGACGGAGAGGTATTGAAACGCTATAAATTAGCTGCCTTATCTCGCCGGCCATTCGCAGCACATGCTCTTGGATTACTCTCTTGTAAGGAGAATCTTTTATTTCCCGCCAATGCTCTCAAACTCGAAACGAGGTTAGCGATGCCAATAGAATTTACGAAACAGTAATTGTGTTACGCGATAAAGAATTGTTTGACGCAACTATGAGGCCCAAATGAAAGTTTTTCGTAATTTGCTCAGAAGCATAATGACGTCAGAGAGGAATCATGTTTCATTTAAATTTTGGGCCCTCGTTAAAACTCTGTTTTATAAACTCGAAGAAATATTTGATGTTTTAAATAGAGAGTGAGCTCAAAAGTTGTTCGAACAAAAATAATTATTTAGATGAGAGAAAGTTTCATGATTGTTTGCTTGTCGATTTTGTTTTAATCATTATTTTGAGGTAAAAGGCTAACTTGTTTCTCAGACTAAAATATTGATTCAAAATAACAAAACACTTAACAGAAATTAGATTGTATTAGTTTTAAGATATCGATCTATGATTGAGTGTTTATAAAAATAATTGAAGACTAGAAAACTATACTCAATATTCAGTATATTTTTTTATACTAGCAACGCATTGTTAAACGCTCTAACGTCAGCTTTGAGGCGCGTTTTGTTTTTATAATAATAATAATAATAAAGGTTTTTATTCGGACAACAAATAATCCACTTTTGTACTGTCAATAATACATGCTAAACTTAAACACTAGGATTAGTAATAATTACAATTATATTTGGCAACTTTAAAATCAATGCGTCATGTACTTACGAGGCTCCTCAGAAGGACAATGATGCTTCGCTTCCAGTTTTTACTGTGCAACAATTCGCAAAGTTCGACGCCTTATCTCCAGTCTAAGTTCTGGTTAATTAGTTTATTTATAGATTTTTGATGTCTTGGGAAGTTTGCAGAAGAAGTTGCATGTTTTATGTTATGAATTTAAAAAAAAATACATTTTCATAAGAGTGATTTCTTATACTTTCGTTAACTGCCTCGTTGGCCGGGTGTTGGCAATTGCGACTGCTGAGCAAGGAGTCTGGGGTTCTATTGCCGGGTAGGACAAAGTGTTACTGGGCTTTTTCAAAAAATCTCAGTAGTTGCACGGAATCTGAAATTGTGCCCGGTATATGGCAATAGGCTCACCCCCTATTACATGGGAATCATAGCATGAATAGTGAAAAGTGGGTGTTACATTGTATAGTGACATTAAGTGCTGTAATGTACACTTCTGCCTACCCCTTCAGGAATAAAAGGCGTGATGTTATGTTGTTGTTGTTGTATGTAGTTGATTTATTATTATTCAAAAAACTTATTACTTTTTTTTAAATGAGCACACAAATCGCATGGTGACAAACAATCGGCGTCACCCATGAGCATCTGGAACATCAGTGGCGTTACAAGGGCCTTAGCTGTTTTAAGGGGATTAGGATTTATTGTTGGGGATTCAGAGATTGGGAAGAGAGGGGAGGGGTAATTGGGCTCCGGCAACCTCACTCACACGACGAAACACAACACAAGCGTTGCTTCACGTCGGTTTTTCTGTAAGGCCGTGGTATCACTCCGGTCGAGTCGACCCATTCGTGCCGAAGCATGGCTCTCCCACACTTAAAATGACATGGGTCCCCAAAGAAAAAGTTGGAAACCGCAATAGGTACTTTCTCAGACCATTGACATTAATGTCCTTTACAGAAACCTATTCTAATTTTGCAACATCAAAAGATACATTTTTGCGATATTAGTTTTCGTCTTTTATTGAAGCCGTATTCTATTAAAATGATAATACTTGTAATAATAAGTGCAGGGCCAATATATTCGATCTATTGTTCAATATTACTGCTCTATTGTACTGGCTAATTGAAGTTTGAAGCACTGGTACTCACTATTTTATTTCAAACTTTAATACAATTTATTTTAGGCTCAAAATAAATTAGTTACTTATGTTGATGGAAAATAAAAGACCGAGAGCAGGGTTTGCAGTTGTGAAGAAAATAATTCACTTTTTACATTATTTTCATTGTGTTATAAGCAACACAGAACCTTAAGAAAATGTAAATAAAAGTCAAAATTTAATAATATTCTTAAACAAGGCATTAAGAATATTTTAGTATGATGACAATCAACTTTAAAATTAATACATTAACAAAATTGAAATGTTGAGTAGGATTAAATTTTAAAATTAAAATTTTCATGATTGTGCTTTTAAGAATTTTTTTATAGCTTTTAAGAATCATCTTTTCTTTGTTAACACTAACATTTTCTTTGTTTTAATCTGTGACTAGGTAAGTGTTAATATTTTACAGATCCTGTCTCGCACGCCTCTTCTAAAACAATACAATCAAAGATTTAATATTGCCCCTTTAAATGCACGAATAGACATAAAATAAACTTGCGTTTAACAAAAAATATTATTAAAAAATCCCCCAAAAAACATGTTAATAAAAACAAACATCAATTTGCTGCATTCTATAACGATCTTTTCAATCAAGCGTCGGAATCGATGTTGCCAAAGCTAAATATTGAAATTTTCGGATCCGTAAGGTGTTGCCAATGTAAATTGTGTTTACGCAGAGTGTTGTCAAGTCAGTCAACTTTCCAGGGTAAATTCGGGCCGACGGTTCGATTATGTTTAACATTTGGACAGTGTTGTTGTGAAATAAATGGAAAATACCGAATTTTAAGGTTATTTTTTCCTTAGAAGATGGCGTTAATTGGTGGGATTGGCGTGTCTTTGTTGTTGTCAAAGAATCATCATCATTTATTTTGATGATTATTTTATTACTCGATTGTATTTTACTTTAGATCATGGTTTTTATTTAGATCTAATTTTTATTAGTCACGGATCAAAATAGATGTTCTAATCTTGTTAGATTGACTGTTGTCAAGCTGTTTGCCAGTATATTAACAACGAAGTCATAATAATTAACTTGATAATAATTGACTTCACGGTTGGCGTGGTGGCTAGGCAACTGGCTGCCATGCAACGTGCCGTGGGTTCGATTCCCGCACGGAACAACTCTTTTTTATTTTTTATTTTATTTAACACTTCATGTATACAATGGCGGACTTACTTACAACTCTTTGTGTGATCCACAGATTTTTGTTCCGGATCTGGGTGTCATATGTATGTGAACTTGTATGTTTGTAATCGAACCTACGCTACAGGAGAAAATCTTAGTGTTTGGCAACATTTTATGAAAAATTATAATATAATAAATAGCAGTTATTCAGAAACTACTATACACAAAATTTGATTGAATAACAACAAATTCAGATCGAATAACAAAAATCAATCGATTGAATAAACAAACGTTTCATATTCATTGTGTTTTAATAAGTTATTTTATTCGTAAATATGTTCGCGTAATATGTTTGTACAGTTATCAATAAGATGAGAACAAACAAATATTTGTGTGTATTATACACAATAACATTTGAATCAAGTCGAATGTTTGAGCTCCTTGCGATGTTATTCTTAAAAGGTACTCTTTTTGTTGTTTATTTTTGTTACAGATAATTTCTCCTTATGGGTCTTTATATAAGGACTCGATTTATCTGTGAAAATTATAGATTTTTTCATATAATTTTTAATTACAAACCATAGCACTTAACTTTAAAATTAGGTTACTACTGCAGATAAAGAACTATAAATAAACAGGTTGGTAAATTAATGGTTTTCAAACATTACTAGTATTTAAAAATCGAGTCGTGTATTCGAGTATAACAAAAGCTGAAAAAAATATTTCGTCATAGTAATCAATGTTAGCAAAACTAGTCAATCTAAAAAGTTTACGTTTCCATTTACTCTTTCACGTAAATCAAACTAAAATTAAAGCCAACAAATCACCAATTTCCCCCTCAAAATGAAACACGACACTTTACACACACATACACAAGTCAAAAGTATCGACAAAAAATCACGAAATGGACAGAATATCAAAGAAAACGAACTATCACAAAAACCATATAAATTATTTGAAATTGTGTTATAAAAATGTATGAGATTTATAAGTTTATTGTCCAAGGGTATTGGTGACGGTTGGGGATGACCCTTCAAACATGCCTTGAATTGAGATCGCGAGATTTTGTATTAAAAATAGATTGTGCGATCATTGTGATTATTCTTCTTGTGACGTGAAGTGTAATATAGGGAAGGAAGTTTTCTGTGTCTATACATACATTGCCTATTTTTCATAAAGACTTAGACTCAGTGTTATTTTTATGAACACTCTTTAAATAATATCCCAGAACCCCTCTATGGTTCGGAACTAGTAGAGCTTATCTCAGTATCTTTACGTGAGTAATATGTATTATACCTCTATACATATAATAAAATCGTAGGAAAGTGAAAACTGTATACTAATAATGCAATGCAAAAATATGGTTTTTAGAATTTTTGTTTGTTTGTCTGTATGTAGGTATGTCCGGGCTAAACTCAAAAAGTACTGGATTTACTTAAAATTTTGCATGAATATTACTAAATTTCATTTTTCGAAACATATCATAGTCTACTTTAATCTCGTATTTCCTACAGCACCAAGATCTATATAAGAGAAATTATCTCAATTCTTCGCGAGTGAAATCAAACGCAAAGCTAGTACAATATTTTGTAAAGCTGTTTACGAATCTTGACTTGTAATGTCTTCGTTCTGAGCCCCGGTTTTAGCCAACCATCACGCGTGTTTCGTATGGCAATCATAGACGTGCGAATTTGCTGCGTGAAATGTTCTCATAATTCATTGTTTTGAAATATTTTGAGTGATCGGTTTTGTATTGTAATTGGATCTTAAGTGTGAAGTATTGAGCCGAAAATTGTAGTGTGACTTTGAATTAAAGTCTATTTGTATTATAATATCATGATGTTGTATTGATATATGAAACAATACATTGTAAGTATTTAAATTGTTTAAAAAATACGGTCCAATGTTAATTGAGCAATTTAAATTTGGATGAACTATTAGGCACTCTATTCAGTTTACGTGTGTATTGAATATACCTCTAGTTTATACACCAATCGAAAACTTGATAAAATATTATATCTGATAATTTTTTAAAATAATTGTTAGACACCACATAAACTCTCCTAATGAACTATTCATAACTTCAGTAATTTTCAAAAGCTAAAAATAATTCACGCTACGTTGATTTATTGAAAAAAATATCAAGATATTTGGCGCCATGATTAATGAAAGCGTCCTTCAGACAAGGCATTACGAATTACAAATCCGTCAAAGGACAGCTATTGAAAACCTAAGTTTAAAACTGTAAGTAAAAAGTATTCTTAGTTGTCATTTCAATTCTGAATTAATTAATTAGTCTAGCTATAATTATCTACCTTTTAAAGTAATTGTACAAAGATTATTGTTGAATATCAAAATGGCGTGGAAATCTAAAAACCTTCAAGGTGTTTTTGTTTAAGCATTTATTTTATTATTCTGTTAACATGCGTAGATACCTAACTAATATTAATTAGTTACTAATATAAATTATATTGGTGATGTTAGCTAAAAGATTGTAATTGATAATAAAACAGGTGATGTTCTATATTTTCTGGGACAAGGATGGGACTTTATTTAGGCATGTGTTCAAACAAATATTACATGAAACACACCTCCATTCAGGTACAGCACACTCTACACAACTACATTACAAAAATGCCAACAGCAAAATAATCTAAAACTTTTTCGGAACAAACTGTAACAAACCTCAGTACGCACACTGGTGGAATGATATGAAAAAATCCACGTTTCGCATTTCCCAAACAAAAGGCAGTATATTTATTTAGGCCTAGTTATAAATATTAGGATAACACATGGAAATTACTCGTCGTCTCAGCAAAAAACCTTTTATTCGTTGGTGTGTGCTCAATATATTATCTACGAGTACTTGGACTCACTGTGCCTTTGTTAAGGCCCCACTGTTTACTTTAAGCGATATTTTACCGAGATATATAAAGTAATATTAACTAAAGCCAGCAGTTTTAGGCGTTTCCCATTGTGCTTCAGTGAAATTGCTTTGTTGGTTCGATGATCGCAGGCGGTTAGTCGAAAAAGTAATCGTCTATTACATCTCCAAGATTTAGGTCAAATTTTTACATTATCACTAATTTGGAATTTAGATCTGTGCCTAGTGTGCAACAATATGTAAAGTCTTCTCAACGTCATATCAGTCACAAAACTTCCACTGCTGAATATAGACCTCCCCAATGACGTTCCGACAGGCCGGTTGGAAACCACGTCTTTTTTTAAAGGGGTAAAATCATCGAAAGACTTCTTCTACCTGGGTGAGGCAGAAAGGAGTGTCAGACTCTTACTGACTAAAAACCATCCCCTTTTCTACACCTGCACTTTGAGTCGGAGAACCGGTAACCTTTTACATTTCCTACGGCTTTGTATTGGGCCCCATCCGAGGTGGTCGGTTGGTTTTTTGAGGCGCGTGCGGAATGCAACGACGCAGCCACTTTTATTTATATTTACCCTCATAAATGCACTCTTAACTCCTCTGATGTTACAGGTATTCATTGGCGATATCAATTGCTTACCATCAGATCAGGTGATCCGTCATATAATACGTTAATTACTATGTACAACATAATTATGTATGTCATCATTTTGATCCAAATGCAACTATAACACAAAGGCGACGATCCCAAACTCAATAAAGCAGTCATAGCTACAAGCAATCATGTAGCTTTTAGTTTTAGACCGAATTCACCAGTCTAGGCAGAACTTTATATAGTGGTAGTAACTTTGTTTCACTTCCTAACTGCAGATGGTCAGTAGCTGTTAAATTTGGCTGCCTAACGCTATACAGTATTAGGCTTTAGCTAACTCTCGTAGGTTTTAATTAGTTTTCGAGTGAACATTTTGATTTTGTAGCGTGATAATGTTTAGCAGATAGCAGTTTAGCGTTTAGCGTTAGCAGTTTTTGTAAAACAGTGTCATTGTTCAAATAGTTACTGTTTCAAATTGTTGTTAAAATTGTTGAGTGAAATTTGGATTTGGATTTTTGTTCGTGAATGAAAGAATAAACTACATTATTATTTTCGTACTCGTAAATTTTGGTAGTGCGTTATTTAAAGATAATTCTTCCAGACTACGCAGTTGTAATTTACGTAGATATCACATATTTACTATAGCTAGGGACACAACTTCGCAATTTTTTCTTAAATAAACTTATTCCTCTTCAAATTTAATACAAAAATCTGGAGTAAAAACGCAAATAAAACAACTTCAAACAAACGTAACTCTGTCTCCTGAAAGTTACAATAAAAATACCAATTCCAAGCTGAGGCTTTGAAGGAGGGAAAAATAAACTAGAATACATAATTTCTGAATTTAGTTTAGTTTGTGAACAAGTTGAGTTGCTACCTTCAAGCGAGGTGTTCTATTAATTATTAGTTGGCTCCGGTTGTTGCCAACTTCACGATATCTCGCAATTAGCGCCCTCTAGCGGGATATTGGGTTTTTATCTTTACTTTACGAGGCCGGATTAAAAGTTTGCGTAGCTTTTTTTCTGTGCAGTGGTTGAACATTGACGTTGCTAGTTTTTATTGGTAAATAGGTTTTTAACATTTTATGTCATAGTTTTAATTAAAAGTTGGTTTTCCGAGGTAAATACACATATATTTTGCCCCAAGTTTGGAAGTATGATGGAAAAGTTGGGATGACCGGAAAATTTTCAAGTACCTATTATCTTCTCTGACAAAACTTATGCAAGAAAACAGAAATTATACCTATTTATATATAGAAACTTTCTTAACAGTCGCATTTGTCACATAGCCACAAAACGAATAAGTCAGATAGTCACACCGAAAGTTATAATACAAAGTTCCACTATTCTAAAGATTAAACAATCATTGGACGAACCACTTAATAAATGAGAGTGTAAATTGAAGTGTTTTCAAAATTTAATTTCAATTGAAAATTTTCCTAGACAATTACTAAATATAATAATAATCTTTATTTCAGGTACAATAACATTAACCCATATAAATTTTACACAAGAAATAGGCACATAATAATAAATAGAAACAGTTTAATAAACAGCAGTATGTAGACTCATCCAATGCTGAGTTAATTTGGAGTCCCATCTGTCTGTGAGTACGTTCAGGATACTGTTGGGACTGGAACGTACACGCCCCCATAGCGAGGCGGATCTTTTTCTTAAAACAGCGAAAAAGCCGTCTGTGTGTGCTTCCGTAAACATTCCTGAGGCACTACAAAAACGCGGCAGACCCAGCAATACCCTGAACGCATTATTGTATTGGACACGCAAAGCACTGAGTGTCCGCCGCGTATAGTCGACCCACAGCGCGCACGTATACAGTGTCTGGCAATAAGCTTTAAAAAGCGTAACCTTGACCGAAACACTGCAACGCGCGAACCTGCGAGCCAACATATTGCACCGGACAGCCAGCGCCCTGCGCTCCCTCTCCATATCCTTATCGTCACTGAGATTATCCGAGACCCAATGACCCAGATACTTAAAGTCCGAAACTCGATTTAGTACACTACCCGCTAATTGTATAGGCACAGTTTCATAACTCTTTACTCCCGCTTTAAAAACCATGAGTTCGCTCTTTTTGGAGTTATATCTAAGTCCATGAGCCTCAGCATATGACTCACAAATATGCAACAGTTTTTGCAATGCCGCAATTGAGGGACTCAGCAGCACCATGTCATCTGCATAACTAATATTATTTATACAAACTCCATCTATGTGGCATCCGACTCCCGCGATACTAAGCTCCTCAATCAGGTCATTCACATACAAATTAAACAATCTAGGTGAAGTAAGCCCTCCCTGTCTTACACCACAGTCTAAGGAGAAAACTTCCGACTTTGAATCAGCCCATTTCACAATATTTGTCTGATTTTTATACCAATATTTGAATAATGAAATCACTTCAGGTTCACATGAGGTTTGACCCTCTAGTTTCTCCCACAGTTTGTCATATGAAACCAGGTCAAATGCCCTTGACAAGTCCAAAAAACAAGCATAGACTGGTGTCTTTTTACTGGTGTAGTATTGGACAGTCTGCTTAAGACACATGATAGCACTATCAGTGGATAAACCCGCTCTAAATCCAAACTGTAAATCATGCAGGTTGATATGCTTACTCAAGTGTTGGTCAAGCAGACTATCCAGTACTTTTGCCACAACTGTAGCCAGGGAAATAGGTCTGTAATTTGACACAGCAGAGGAATCCCCTGTTTTATTTTTAATAATTGGTGTGACAACTGTGTGCATTAGATTATTAGGTAAATAAGAATGGCCTAGGCACAGATTAAAAAACATTTTAAGGACCCTGGGTAAATGAGATCCAGCATATTTCAGGTGTTCTATACTTAAGCTGTCATAACCAGGAGATTTCCCCCGCACCATGTTTTTGATTAATATAGCATGACTAACAAAATTAAGGCATCTCTGGGGCTGTTATCGGGGCCCTAAGATAACGATCCAAGGCGTTGAAGAAGAACAAGGATTATCAAAATTAAGAAATGCTAAAGGATTTTGAAGGATATAAAGTAACAGAAATATAGACAGCGGTAATAAATATAGCAACGAGTAACTACAATTTTGTAGTATTTTTGGTATAAATTAAGTGAAAGAAGTTTTTAGCAATGGCGATATTTTATAGGTGAATTTCAGAATGATTTGTAGATAGTAGAAGAAAATGGGCGACGATGTTTCATTAGGCTACAACATGGGGTTCTTCAAGAAGGGAGTAAATAGCTTTCTCAAGAGTAGTTCAACTACTCTCTCTAGCTCTTGTGCATGTAATGCCTCAAGTGTTGTAAGCGTACATAGGTCACGGTAACCGCTTACCATCAGATGGGCCGTGTTTTTAATGGAATAAGCCGGTAAACGAGCAGACGGATCGCCTGATGGTAAGCAATCGGTGCCACCTATGTACCCCCGAAACATCAGGGGTACTACAAGTGCGTTATCAGCCTTTTGGGGATTATAAATTTGAGGATTATTGGGGATTCGGTGATTGGGGAGATTGAGGAGATGATTGTGCCCCCGGTAATCTCACTCACACGACAAAACACAAGGTAATTAGTTATTGTCGGTTTTATGTTTTTCTGTGGTATCACTCCGGTCGAGCCAGCCCATTCGCACCGATGCATGGTTCTTCCACACTTAACTAGTAATTTATTTATTTATTGCACATACACATAGGTATTACAATTGTCATTACAGACTATGTCTAATGCGACTAAATAATTGTAAACTCTGTGCTTATCGTCATTGTGGTATAATAAAAATTCACGGTGTAGTAATTTTAACTACGAAAACAGATGTCTACTGGCCTTCAACTAAGCTTAAATAGAGAATGAATAAATGGCACCAATATCACAAAGTCACGATTTCCTAAACAAAAGCGTACTAAGCGAAAAAAATCGAAATCTCTGAATTGTGACACAAAAGTGTCGTATAATCTTTTTGTCTTGCGTAATACGTCGTGAACATAATTCTCTATATCTGTATTGACAGACGACAGTAATAATTTTACGATCGCAAGAGAATCTACGTTTTACGATTACGTGAGTGGACTCGTTACGATTGCCGGTTATCACATTTATTGTGTCGAAGAGGTTCCTGTAATGTCTGTATTTGTGACTCGGAATTTGTCATACGGCTCTATTTGTTATCGAGGTAGTCTATATGATTTGTGTTGTAAGATTCTGGAACTATTTTTTTCGTTTTTATTTAATAGAATATTTTTTATATTATAATTTTTGTGAGACATTGACGTAACGTCAAAATGTCGTCACCGATACCACAGATAGAGTAAAGTATGCGTGAATCACCGCAGAGGGCGCGCTGGACCCGTACCACAGCCTCAAGTAGCCAGTAATAGCGCCATAGTCGGCGCGTCGCTGGTCCCGGAATGCTGATCATAAATAAGAGCCTCTAAAATGGATTGAAATTAGTCGAGTTCCTCGTCAAATAGTTACGTGAGTAGGCTGAAAAATATAATATTAAGAAATAACTACTTTAAAAGTCAAATACAACTAATAGGAGATGATAATATGAATAAGACTACTTTTTTAGTCACATGCTCATAAATACGACTATCGAGCAAGAGGTCATAAGCATCGGTTTTCTATTCCCAAGTAGCACAAAAATTATTGCGATATATTTCTGTTTATAGACAATGTTCAATTTTACCACGAAGTTTACGTTTGTGCCTGGTATGTGGCAACGAAGCTAACCGTCCATAACCTGGGTCCCAAAATATAACAGATGAAGGGGAATGGGTATTAAATTATATATGAGTACGTCTTCGTCTATATACTACTTCGAAGATCAAATAGAATATCATGACCAATTATCAAACTGCTACGGTACAAATTGAGCATAACAATTATATTGATACCAAAAATGTATTCTACGAACAGATAACCTCAGACACGTGTTTCAGTAACTTGTCAAACAAAATTAAATTGTTGTTGAAGCAGATGATCATTATATTGATTATTTGGTATTTTGGTGTGATTAAAATTGAGTGAACTTTAGTTAATGAACTTCCGTCATTATTTATTGCAGTGTTAACTGAGTAGAGATTATGTTGTAAACATCATAATTTTCATTATAACACCATGCTTTTTTGTCCTCAGGAGGACAATTAACAGGATTATCAAAGTTGTCCAAACGTAATCTTATGGCATACTCCAAGCATAGTTCCAAGCTCAAACCTGCTGGAGCAGCGGAGGTTGGGGTTGCCAGGGCGCCAGCTCGAAGTACATGAGAAGGAACGGGGTGGTTTTTAGTCAGTAAGAGTCGGACACTCTCTCTCGCCTCACCCGAGAGAGGTCATTCGATGATTTTTCTCACTTAAAAATAAATCGCAACAAATGCGTTACACGGCTTTTTAACAAGGAGTGCGCTCTTTTCTAGATTGTCTCGGTTCGGAAAATAGCCACAACTTTACATGGACGTACGAATAATATCACATGCACAAAATATACAACCGTTCTGTGATTCTTGATTAATAATTTACTTAACATTTCCTTATACAAACACAGCTACACAAAACTGTAATAACCACATTTAAGTTTAAATCAACAATTAACTCGTCGAGTACCGGTTTTGTAGACACAATTATAGAACAATAGGTTGCGGTCATCGGTGACCGCTTGGTGTTTGACAGTTTAATCACAGTAATACGGTTTGAACTTTATTTTAACTAATTATAGTTTCTAAGTTAACATTTTACTTGTAAAACCCAGTTATTCAAGTTTTGATGTAAATTGCCTTAAACTTATGCACGCTAGGTACAAGCTGCAAACATGTAACGAGTTATATTCAAGTTGACCATAGAATACGAAATGCTTTGAAGTTATATTGTTTATGTGCACACTAACGTCTACGTAAATTGTGTGTGTATGTGTGTGTAGTTTATTGCTTTATTAATGTATTTTGTGTATGCAATAAAGCACATTATGTATAAGTACTTTATTGTGTTCATACATGTTAAACTTTATACGTTCGCGCACTAAATCTAATAATTAATGTTATATGTACAAACGACTTTTGAAAACTTTAAAAATAAGAGTTTATTTCAGGGAAATGACAACTTCTTTTTATTTTGGAGTCACCACTGATTCCTAACATAAAGTCAAGTCTACATGTAGTGATTGCTATTTGTCCTTTCTTGACTGCTAATTAAATACTCTCTCCAAACAAATTTATTTTGTTGTTGTTTATTATTTATAAATAAATAATAAATAAATAATTATAATAAAATCAATACGCTAACCAATTCCTTTTGGTAGAAAAACAGCACTGTATATTATTGAAACATAATTTTCCCAGCCCTGTTAACAAATCCTGTATAAACACAATTCGAACATACAATAAATTTCAATCGGATGTCCGCTCAATCCTTAACTACCAACACTCCAAAAACTACCATAGACAACTTGTAAAACAATACACCATAGACAGTAATCAATGAAATTGAACTTTTTCGGCTTAACCCGTTGGAGCGGAAATAATCTATTTCAAACAAACGGATCGCCGGCCCAGGGTTAATTGAAAACTGATGAATTTCATCAGCTTTTGTTTCAAAACCGGCAGGTATAGACCTTTCTGTAAAATCCATTTTAATCTATCCCATATAGAAAGACAATTGATATTCTGAAAAGGTCGTATTTATTATGAGGAATTGACATTAACATGGCCGGTGGGAAGGGACTCCAAAAATACATTCGAACAAAACAATGAACTAAATGTATTTATAAGAAGAGACGAGAGAGAATAATTAGAAAGCAGTCGTTTGTAAATGTTCATTTTATTTTAAGCCTTCATTTTATTTTAGACATCGACTTTGTACTACGAACAGTTTGTAGATCAGTTGAGTCGCAGCCATACTATGAATTCACAAACTTTCCTACTGAGTACTTAGCTTCTCAAAATTGATGATTTAAGTAATTCATTTATAATTATACCCTATCATAAAATTAAGCTAATCAAGTTTTTCGCATGATTATCGAATCACTGCGTAGAGACTCATGGGCTACGGTGCTACGAAACCGTAGCCGCGTAGCGATAACATGTCTGTGTCAGCTACGCCGTAGCAATGGTTTGGTCGACTGCATTTTAGGCTCGGTTTTATTTTTCATCGTTGTACGTTCAGATTTTTTTAGTTAAAAGCCTTTATTGAAGGGTATGACAAAAAAGGTTTTGTTGTAGCTTGTATAGCTTGATTAATAGGGAAAGAGAAAACAAGAAAACCTTTCTATTCACTTTAGTTATAACGCCATACTTATACGTAATATTAGAATAACATGGTATTGCATAAGGGCACTGTTTAGCCTCAATTTATCAAAAAAGTTTATACCTCTATAACAAGTTTCTAGTAAGCCCTAGTCGGCCTACAAATAAAGACGTATTTTTTGTAATAGTAATATTAGTATACATAGCATGATAGTTATTCGTGCTATTTTTATCGCGTACTGTGGAACAATCCCCTTCATCTTATATTGCGTTGTCCACGGCTCACCGTGATCTAGGATGAGAGCCTATTTTGAAAACATACAGAACAAAATGCTTTCAAACAGTTTTAAAAAACGTGTCATGAGGCAGGCCTCATCTCAGGAGATAACGATAAAATTATTATTATGAAATGACTACCTCATTGTTGGTCTAATAGTCGTAAACGTCATTACCAAACAAGAAATCATAGATCGGATTTTCGGGTTGGGTAAACAACAAAAATAGGTTTTTCAGTTTTTAAAAATTGATGATAATTTATTTATTTATTTATTTATTTATTCAAACCATGCACTTACTGGCTTACAGTGGGTACCAAAACGCCAGTAAGCTAGTTAATTAAAATAAGAAAAAAAAATGTCATAATAAAAATAGAATACAATACAAATAAATAATGTCAAATTAATAAATGTCAAATATTTGTAGTACATGTCCAAATACATAAAATCTAGGATATTGTATATTAAATCTACAAATAAAAAGAATCAATATGTCAATATCTCTACAATAAATAACTGTGAAGAGCCTTAATATATAATGGTTTGTAATAAGCCTGAGCCTTTTGCCACAATTATCTTTCATTCAGTTGTCGATTACGATAATGTTTTGACAACCCATTTAGAAAATTTCCCATTGCACTGTGGGTCAGGGACCCTGTAGTCTAAGTCAACGAGACCTGCTGCTAGGTAGTCGTGCTTGCGGACTTTAAACTGAACTACGAGGCGGTCAATTACTACACATGAATATAGCATAAACAACCATGAGTTTATTTCACATTTGAACCCAAAGCTCGTCGAAATATGCCTCCATATCTTGCCCAACATAGAACATAAAGCAAAATGCTCTGTTAGGTACCTAATAGAAATTCCGCACGCATGTCGGCTATGTGCGAGGGTCCTAATATCATCTTTCAGAAGGATACACTTTTATTTTGCCCACTGTAATATGACCTTCCTACGATATGATGTAAACTTTTATTGTAATCTATAGTTCTGTGGGTATGGTATGCCTATGGTTTAATAATGCTGTTTCTGTTTTTGCGGGTGTTTCGTGGTTTGTTTTATGTTAGATTGTGTTTGGTTTTGTTTTGAGTTAACTATTTGTTAAGGTACTATTTTGTTGCTATCATAAAACGTTGAGATACGATTAATATTTAATGTAAATACGTTTTTATTTGATATAGAAATTCGATCTTTGTATAAAGTTGTATCAATATATTCGTATAATTATATTATTAACCTTTATTTTTTACCTTTCCACATCATGATTTGTCTGCTGTTTGCACTTGATGGAACAAATAAAGGAATGTACAGTTTTCTTAAGGCTACCAATGAAAAACTATTGAAGGCAAATCCTCCGCTAATGTCGGTCATCAGTGACTGCCATGGCGTTTAACGTGTTAACATTGCACCATTTGGTTTTTCTCCTGTGACGTGGATGTCTTTACAAATATAAAATTTCATTTACCCATGACGCCTAGACCCGAAACATCAGTCTGTGGGTAACACAAAGAGTTGTTCCGTACTGGAATTGAACCCTTGCTACGTTGTGCGGCAGCCAGTTGTTGCCCAGCCACCGCGCCAACCATGCAATAAAACTAAAGAATTTGAGTTTAATTAAATCAGTGTTACATGCAGCAACATAACATAGCATCACGCCTTTCTTCCCCGGAGGGGTAGGCAGAGGTGAACATTATGGCACTAAATGCCACTGTAACACCATGTGACACCCGCTTTTCACTATTTATTTATGTTATGAGTCCCAAGTAATAGGGGGTGGGCCTATTGCCCATATATACCGGGCACAATTCCAGACTCCGTGCTACCACTGAGATTTTTTTTAAAACCCAGTAATAATTTGCCCGACCCGGGAATCGAACCCGAGACCAGTCGCACTTGCGACCACTCGGCCAACGAGGCAGTCACATGCAGCAAGAATTATTGTAATATCAACTTCAATTTATCACATGTAAATTGCATTAGGTGTAGGTGTAATAATTACATTAATTACATTAACATCTACATAATGTACTCTCGTGTGTAATTAAATAAGTACTCAGGTAGATAATGTCGTTATATTTTGGTATTATTTCATTAGGATTTATTTCACTTGAGTACTCGGTTCTAATTATTCTTTGTAATATTAGTAGTAGGCTTTGAATTTGTTACCCAAATTCAAACAAAATACACATTTCATTCATTTTAGTTAAAGCTTTTGGCTTTAGTACTTGATTCTTTATTACTAATTTTTTAGTAATTCCATAATAAAAACTGCACAGTTGGCGCACTGTCTGGGCAACCGGCTACCGCCCAACATGTAGCGAGTTCGATTCCCGCACACGAAACTCTTTGCGTGATGCACAAATTGTTGTTCCGGGTCTCGGTGACAGAACCACGACACAGGAGAAATTACGAATATGGGGCAGTTTAAAAAAAAATTGCTACATCAATCACACAAATATAATCTCAAATTTTTCATAATCAGAGCTCCAATATCACAGGACAGCATTCAATCACTATTGAACCTTAATTATCACCGTCCCACTTCAGAAACGGTACAGGCAAACATATTATTCCACTCTATGTAAATGTGGGTACCTCAAAACATGACTGTGAAAGGGCTTATACGTGTCATCCTTTGTCTAGGCTATCATTTTAATCCTAGAACTATCTAGTCGAGAGTTTATTAAGGCCTCCTTTGACGTCACAAATTGCAATCAAACGCTTGACCAATTTTTATTGCAGGTGTGGTTCTTATGTAGTGAAGTGGGTCTCGGAACTAGAGGTTGGCTTGGCAGTGTTTAACACGGATAGAAATGTTTATCTTAAGCTTAGATACAATTAGGGTTGCAAAAAATTATGCATGGAATCTTGTGCAGGGTATGGATTCTTTTTTCTCGTAATTAAAAAAATAGAATTACAAATGCTGATAGTAAAATGGTCAAAGTGAGTTCACAATAATTATTATTGGTATACACAAAAATAGTATGCTGCTCTTTGGTTGTTAGTGCGACTGCCGGGCAAGGGGTCTCGGGTTCGATTCCCGGGTCGGACAAAGTAGTACTAGGTTTTTAAAAAAAATCTCAGTGGTAGCACGTAGTCTAGAATTGTGTGGTATATGACAATAGGCTCACCCCCTATTACATGGGACTCGTAACATAAATAGTGAAAAGTGGGTATTACATTGTACAGTGGCATAATGTGCACCTCTACCTACCCCTTCGGGGATAAAAAGGCGTGATGTTATGTTATGTAAAAATAATAATTATATAACGAAACGGAATGTTGTCGATAAGTCTATTTCAATCAAAAGCATCTAATGTAAATATCAGCAATTAATGTCATTTTCAAATCAATCCCAACGACTGAAACAAAAATATATATATCTAAAATACCAGCACAGACATCTCAAAGCTTTCAACTAACTCAAAATATACGTAACAAACAAAAACCTACCAAAATAACAAGTCACTAGAGCCACACATTCACACTAGGCTTTCCTTTGATCCTAGATCCAGGTTCTACCTTCCTAAGCCTCGCCTCCATATATTTCTGCATCGTATATAAGATTATTGGCTTTGCGAGAGATGTTCGAAAGTGGTGCGTCACTAAGTCGAGGTATACATAATATTGCGAGATTTGCATACAATTACCAGGATGTTACCTTCAGCTTGTATAAATCTGTTCGGGTTATGAATATGGAAGGTGTTAAAATGTTTTTGACGAGATGGAGTTAGTTTATAGTTTGTTAAATTATAGGTTAAATAGTTTCTTGTAGTTTCTGTTTTGCTTTTTTTATAAACTGTCTCGTTTGTTAAGGGTTAATGAAACTGCTGATTACAATTTTTACACTGCTTTTTATGCAGTTAAAAATAGTTTATTTTTAATTTAGGTATTTCTTTTTTATCGGTGCTGGGCAACAAGCTGCCGCGCAACGTGTAGAGGGTTCGATTCCCGCACAGAACAACTCTTTGTGTCATCCATAAATTGTTGTTTCAGGTCTAGGTGTCATGTGTATGTGAATTTGTATGTTTGTAAACGCACCCACGATATATGAGCAAATCCTAATATGGAGCATCGTTTTTTTTTCAATAAATAAAAAAGTAAAAAAAAAATAATGTGCCACTAGGACTACCTATATCTACATCCCATATCCATTTACCACCCGTCTCTCTGAAATAAGCCCAAGACGTAATGTAATATGGCTACGATTTACATATGAACCACTGACTTCATTTTTCTCCAATACACTTAAAAGATTCTAATTAATATCGAGGATCTAAAGTGGGAAGAGCACATAACTTCGATCACCAAAAAAGCCAAGAGTCTTGTATACCTCATCAGGAAAGCGTTCGATGTCTTGACTCCGGAGATGGTGCTTAAGATCCACAAAACTTTCGTCAGGCCCATCCTAGAGTATGCATTTCAGGTCTGGAGCCCCTACTTCGTAAAGGATATCGAACACTTGGAAAAAGTACAGCGTAGTTTTACCAAAATACCACGAGCACTGATACAGCATCCATATGAAGAGCGCTTGAAGGTTTTGAACTTAACCATATTTTAGGATCGCAGGCAGCGTGGGGACCTAATTGAGACATACAAGATCTTGAGTGGACATTATGACATTACTGATTTCGAGCAACTGTTCTCACGTAATGAAAACGTTCATCTTAGAGGCCACCACCTTAAGCTGTGTAAAAGCTTATCGAAAAATATTCCTCACAGACACTTTCTGAGTAATCGCGTGGTCGGAGCATGGAACAGGCTTCCAGAATATGTAATCGCTGCACAGAATGTTAACCAGTTCAAAAACAGACTTGACAGATACACAACATCGAATTAACCACTGATAGAAGAATACGATACAGGCATTTATCAGTTGTTTCAACTGCTTGTCTGTATTAAACAAATAATAAAATAATAATAAAAAAAAAATATTTTTTCTCAAAGATTGAACTCCACACAAAAGCAATCTTCAATTTATTTTCAAAAACATTGTTAAGAATCACAACCACTCAGCTTCAACTAATAAAACTTTGGCTGACTAGTTGACATTTTAGAAAATTAAATCTAAAATCATTGAAAATTATTAAATTTTCCTAGAGTTGAACCGCACCGGTTAAACTTCATAAATCCCCGGTGACTAGTGCACATCAAAGTTTGTTTATCAAATATTGGATTTGCAAAATTTAACCACGTTTTGATGTTTGATATTTGAAACAGTTTGCTGAAATTAGTTTGAACATAAAATCATCGCCCAGGAGACTGGTTCCATAACTTATTTGGTGACATACATTGAAATCATATATTATATCGTGATATTCATTCCACAAAAAGGTGAATATAGGTATACATGTCCAGAGCTGTGGACAACCTAACGGTCTACCGGGACCTCGGTTCAAAGCAAGAGTTAGAACGGAGTGGTTTTTAGTCAGTAAGAGTCTGACAATCTCGGTAGCCTCACCCAAGGCCACAAAACACATAGGATGGTTTACCCCCTATAAAAAAAGGATAGTCTACATAAGTACATCAAAATACAACAGCCACTTTTCGATACAAATGTTATTGATATACTGTCATATAACGAGCTTAACTCTAGATTCCGAGATTACGCACAATTTCAAATCAATAGGCCGAGTGGTCGCAAGTGCGACTGCCGGGCAAGGGGTCTCGGGTTCGATTTCCTAGTCGGGCAAAGTATTACTGGCATAATGTAAGTACACCTCTGCGTACCCCTTCGGGGATAAAAAGCGTGATGTTATGTTATGTTATGTTAGGTTGTAGACCAAAAGTAAAATACAAATCCACATAGCAGCTTGTAACTTTTAACTATTTAAACTGTCAAACACCAAGCGGTCACCGGTGACCGCAAACTATTGTTCTATAATTGTGTCTATAATGACGGTACTCGACGAGTTAATGTATATAAGTTTCATGGGTACCTAAATATTAATTAAGATTATGCAATGGCTTTTAAATGTACAAACATCAGATCACCCAAAGTATAATAAATAGTATTAGATTTACAATATTATAAAGTGATCCAGAATTTATGTGTAATCATGACCACATAACTAGAATGTTAAAGCTGATATTATTGAATTTCATATTTAAACAAACTGCAACTTAAAAGACATCATAAGTAATCACATATTTTATATTAATTTAAGTCCTAGTTAAGCGTGATTAAAGACAAAATCTTCTCGTATTGTAACGTACAGAAAAGACAAAAAATGAACAACCCACAATGCCCAGATAAAATGAAACAATTCCACAACCAAAATTGTTTTCGAAAAACCGTATTCGATAAACAATGAGACAATAGGTACTAGAATTGATTCGTACCATCAGCCGACCCGTACCAGGAGACGAATGCTTCCATTACGGAGACAAATCAGCAGCGATCTGATGGCGACGAATCCGTATGTTTCTACATCGCAAGCGAATTAGCGATAATGAGGATAGTTCTTCAATGACGGATCTAGATGTGATTTGCTGTGTTGGTTCAATGTGAATAGCGAATATTGGTAGATTTGTAGTTTGGTTAAAATTATTGCTTCTTTAGTTTAATGATAGCGAGTGTTATTGTCATGACATCAATAGTCGACAAATGTGTTTGTACAACGAATCATATCTTCTGATTGCACGGTTGGTGCGGTGGCTGGGCAACCGGCTGCCATGCAGCGCGCCGTGGGTTCGATTCCCACACGGAACAATACTTTGTGTCCTCCACAAATATTTGTTTCGGGTCTGAATGTCATGTGTATGTGAATTTGTATGTTTGTAAACGTACCCATGACACAGGAGAGAACCCTAGGTTGGGACAACGCTTTTTTAAAAAAAAAATCTTCAGATTTTTAATACCACCGCCTAGAGACCGACCTAAACAAATGATCACAAACCTCAATTTAAAAATAACTATCTAGTTAGCAATTTATCTTCGTCAGACAAATACAATAAAAACAATTTCACTTTACTTCTGATTTAGAAGAAACACTCATTAAATAGAACAGCCAATTATCCCTTAAAGTAACATCACTCATTTTTCTATGAAAACCTCTGAATAGATATAGTACGGACAATAAATGCGTGACCCCTGAAACCTTATGCTTACTATGTTATCAATATCATTCGTATTTCATTGAAATAGTTGATCCGGTCAGGAAGAGTCCCATCCAAATTTACTGACCATACGTGTGGTAAAACTACCCCTCAAAATCCAACCGTATTACAAAAAAGCTAAAGTTAAGAATGCAATGCCAGCTGCTTTAGATCATCGCATCAAAGTATTTTAAATCTTCCTTGAAAGAGATAAGAATAAAAATTCAATTGGATGTGATTGTATAAAATGAAACCTTATGGACAGGTTATAAGGACAATGTTTGAAATGACAATAAAGTATTATAAAGGCAATTTGTTAGGCCTCCTACATGGTTCTGAATGTTTTTAAAGCATATTTCTACATAACATCACGCCTTTTATCCCCGAAGGGGTAGGCAGAGGTGCACACTGAAGTACCACCCACTTTTCACTATTTATGTTATGAGTCCCGAGTTGGCCGAGTTGGCCGAGTGGTCGCAAGTACGACTGTCGCGCAAGAGGTCTCGGGTTCGATTCCCGGGTCGGGCAAAGTCTACTGAGTTTTTATAAATTCTCAGTAGTAGCACGGAGTCTGGAATTGTGCCCGGTATATGGCAATAGGCTCACCCCCTATTACATGGGACTCATAACATAAATAGTGAAAAGTGGGTGTTACATTGTACAGTGGCATAATGTACACCTCTGCCTACCCCTTCGGGGATAAACGGCGTGATGTTATGTTATGAACGTTGATATGAATAGGTCCAAATTATTTTTGTAAAGATAACGGAAGAATATTTAGGTGAAACATACCAGTATTTTACATGAAGCGTCACCTGTTATCTACCCCTTACGACCCCTAGAGACGATACGTCATTCCAAGCTAAATCCCTAATAAACTCTTGTTTACTATTCTGGCTATAAGACCCCCAATAACTTATATATCTTATTCTGCCAACCCTTAATTGTTATGGTGTTATTTTTCCATTTTCCCCTTCCCAGTAAACCGCTATAGTTTGCTCACGCAATTCTCATATATTTTCCCTCCCTTTCCATTCATTTTCAAATTAATCATTTACTCGGAAAACTTTCCTCCTGTCTCATCACATTCCATTGCCAATAGACATTTCGTTTTGAATCCAAAAACTTCAACCAATGTCCAGCCAATAAATCAGTATTTTGTAGACATAAAATCAGCATACCGGAAAAACAAGCTGATAGAAAAGAAACCTAAACAACGACAGTTGTACATCTCTGATATATGTTCCAAAATGTGCCCAAAACACGACATTAGGGGCCGATTTTACTTTATATATGGTTTCCGATGTATCGATAATATATTGTAGTTTCGACGCCTCCCACTTCCCGTCCCGTGGTACGTAAAATGTTGCAGAGCCAATAATATGTGCAACTGTCTTCAATATATTTATTATTAATTATTCAATTGACAGAATAAGAGATTTACTTGATTTACTTTACTGCAATGCAAATTTACAAGTTAATAAAAACATTTCTTCTTTCATGATTTAAACACATTCTCCTCCAAAGTCACGAGCGAAAACCATATTAAATTAATTTATCATGTCTCTATTGATTTAGTATTCTATTTATACAATTTGATTAAATGACACATAAGCAGAACTCAATGCCATATCGCATTTACTAGTCAACCTGAGGGTTCAAGAGATGCATGCATGGATGTTTTCGTAAAATGACTTGACAGGTATTGCACAAAAAATCGCATACAAATAGTTAAAGTCATGCTCCTAGAAACACAACACCTACTACTGAACGCAACTCCCGAGGAACTAAAGCTATAATCATCTAGCGAAATGGCTTTTAAAGGTACCTGAAGGCAACTAAACGTTAATATCTACAAGTGTAATCTTCCATAATCTACAAAATACTTTTAACCCTGGGTCGAAGGCACCAGCCCCTCCCACCATAAACACTAGCAATAAAGCTTCTCCCATCGGCACATTAGGCCCGGGATACACGATAAATTGTGCAAGAAGCACCTCCCAACACACTAGCTTTACTTTTAATGAGGTCTGCTCATAGCCTTATATTTATGACGTGACTTGCGTAATAATTTTACAAAGCATTGTAATTGTAAAAAAGAATATTATGCCTTATCTTGAGTGTGTTGTGTTTTTGTTGAGGTGTTTTTGGAAGCATGTAATAGCGGCCTTATTTAGCTGTAAAATAAGGTTCAAACTTTTATAGCAATAGAAGATGTAGGCATCAATAATGACATTTTTAATAGCATAGATCTTAAACAGTCATAGCTTTTTAGCGTTTAAACCAAAGCCATGATCTATCTATAAGTAAAAGAATTAAATAAATGAGCCTCACTTATATATGGTTAATTCTTTCTCTGTTTGAATTCAATAATTTTGGTTTAAACTCGACACTAAACTTACAATTGTTATCCTAAAATTGATTTTATCTACTAAATAAATTGATCTTTAATATTGTACCTAAAATAATTTAATTGTAATATATAATTAAGCGTCCTACGCAATGCAGGTTAACAATATGTGTTGACAAACCATTTAATTCTAATTTTAATTATTTGTACGTGAACAGCAGAATATTTAGAGCATTATTTTATTTGTAACACCTTTGTAGCAATACTCTAACAAATAAACGTATAATTCCATATATTTATTTAAAGTTCTCTATAAATTACATTTCAAATACTACTTACATAATAACAAATAACATTTAAAAATATAGATAAAAATAGGAGCCAACCTCCTCACAATATGTGCCGTTTCTAGGAGAACTCCTTCTGTATCAGGCCCTTGATCCATCCACCTAACGCCAGCCTTCTGAGATGGATGTCAAGGCTTTTAGGGATTAACCCATTGGCCGAGACGATATCGGCACAATGATAGCCGAGTCCACACTCCACATGTCGACAACCTCGTGAGCTAAGTCTAGATATTTTATTTGTTTATCTTTCTCAGCTTTCACGAGGTTCTCGTCATGGGGAATGATGACATCGATTATTATAAAAAACGTATTATTATTATTATAAATAAATATAGTATAGAGTATTTAAATTATTTATAACAATAATAATATTACTCTATAATCAAAACAACATATTTAAAAACTACCATGATCCATGTGCTGACGCAATCGCTAGATTCAAATTGACATTCAAGTTAGGTAGCCAATAAACTCCGTGTAATTAGCAACTAGTAATCAGGCCAAGTAATTGTGTCAGATAACATTTTATAGAAGACATAAAATATCCATAAAATAGTCGTTTCATAAGTGATTGCTAAGCGAACGTACGAGAAATGTTCTCGAAGATCTATTTAGTTTGATTGTTTTGTTATCAGGAGGTAGACGCTGGTCTCATTTCACTTTGATGATTAAGTTTTGTCATTATTGGTGATAGTTTGGAGTATTATTTATGGTATAATATGACTTTTCACAATATATAGCTATATGCTGAAGATACGTAAGGTATCTAGCACAGTAAAACTGGTAACAAGAAAATTTTGAGAAGGAATATGTTCAAGTTTCGTCAATGAAACTATACTTATATTATAACTTTCGTGAGACATACTAAATTAATTAATTATGGTTTTCGACTTACTCGCCAAACTGTTTGACGAGATACTCGATTAATTTTTAAAGCATACTAGAAGCAGTATTCCGCAATCGCATCGCATCGTGTGATGCTGTAATCGTTATCAAATTATTTTGTAAATAAGCCAAAAAACATAATGATTAATGAAACTATACCTTATAACGTTTATACCACCTTATATTACATCGTGTCGTGGTGGTTAAGACGGCACGAGAAACGGGTCATGTATGAGGGTGCGGGTTCGAAACCTACCAACGGCAAGTACCAATGTGAGTTTTCCAAGTTATGTGTACTTTCTAAGGTTATTTGGATACCACTGACAAATAGTGAAGGAAAACATCGTGAGAAAACCTGGTTTAACAATTTCTAATTAGAGGTATAACTTTTAAATCGCCAAAACTCAACCCCCTCAAACCTTCTTCGTGTGAAAGGAAGTTTTGCTCAGCAGTGGGCATTTATAGGTTGTTATTGATGATGATACCTTACACCGCTATGGTCTTGCCCTGGTACTAATTTGATCCAGTATTATTTTTTTTAAGGGGGGAAAATCATCGAATGACTGCTCCCGCCTGGGTGAGGCGGAAGGGAGTGTCAGACTCTTACTGACTAAAAACTACTCCGTTCCTTCTCCTGCACGTCGAGCCGGAGCCCCGGTTACCCGTTAGGTTCTCCGCGACATTTGATCCAGTATTAGAGGTAGTACTATCAAAACATCAAAATTTCAAAATGGAGTTACTACCACTTATCCGGGTTATCAAAAACAAATACCTAGTAGGTCAGTCACATTAGCAACTATTGTCTTCAAAAAACATCAACATCGCACCATAAACGCAACCTATCAGCTACAATGCATCTATCTTATGGGGTTTATTGCCATGGTAATGACGGGAAGCCCTCTCAACTATTACAGTAATTGAAGGGAAACGTGTTTATTAGGGTTTCCTACAAATTGTATGTGTAAATGTTTATATATTTTACAGAAACGTAAGTAAAGAACGGAAAGTATTACGGTTTACCGTAAAGAACTTTACTAAGACGTAGTACGTAGACTAACGTAGTTTACTAAAAGCTTGATGTTCATTGCAAACTCCTTTATGAAAAAATATCGAAGTATCAAAAATTTTAATCTCTCTGATTTCAAACTCAAACTCCACATATCATCATCACAACAGCCTACACGTGCACACTGCTGTACAAAAACTGCTCCTCGTCTCATACGGTGAAGGAATAAGCTTTAATCACCACGCCTGCTCAATGTGTGCTGGTCATTACATTTTATCAATGACACACGACATAAAATAACACGTATCTCCTACTGTCTTTATTTTAACCTAAATGCGCACTAATCTATAAACCACAAATCACCGAAAAAACGATAAATCCATTTAGTACACGCGTTATTCCTAAAACCAGTTAAATCCAGTCGAAGCCAGTTCAATCCAGAACAACCCGGTTACAAACGAAAATCCATACTATAATAATGCACGAAACTTGGAAATGGAACGTGTCCATCAAACTTACCTTTAACTTTCTTTGTTTTCTAACGTTGAACGTCATATCAGGAATAGTCCATTCTTTGACTTTCCCATATAACCGTACAACACAGAAACATCAACCTTAAGACAAGACGAATAAGGTGTAAATTAGTATTAAGTGATCGTAGTAGTTTCTTACGGGATTTTGATTGTACATGACAGTTACAAAAGAAGGTCCGAATTGATTACTCTAACCGAATGGAGTATCTTTATCTGTTTCGGATAAATAAATAATTAAAAAGATCGTTTGCTTTACGAGCGAGTATTAATAAATGTTTGTCTCAGTTTATGCCCGCCTAGTTTCTTTAGAGGTCTTTGTTTTAGGAGCAGTCGCAGGGGACTAAGTGGATTGCGATTTTATTCTATTAAATATTTATTTTAACTTCGCCCTTTTGCTTGTAATAAGACGTTAATATAAAGAGCCTATTAAAGTATAATGGGAACGCTGATCGCAATTTAATGTTATTGTAGTGGTATAAAAATAATATTGAATGTTTTAGAATATTCGACTACTTTCGTATTCTTGACAATTTCGTTACGTAATTACTTAACTGTTTTAGTAGCACCACTTTAGCTTGCATCTATGGCTTCCGTGTGTACTTTTGTAATAATATAGGTTCCACTAAATGATAGAAAAACCAGAATGTAAGAGCATCATGAATAAAACCAAAACCACAGTTTATTTGTCACGCTTTCACGTCAAAACTACAGAAATAAGAATTTACAAAAAAAGAATAGATGAGACCCACCAACTCCTTCACAATAAGACCTTCCATTCCCAACCTCCCATTGTCCACCGACTATCGCATATCCCATTACGCAAGCAACTGACCGCCCAAACCCATTTTAGCCAGCCATTTAATCAAAACCAAAACAAAATCCAAACATTAAACAAATTTTAATAAAAATAAATGCAAAAACACATTCAAAATCGCCAGCAATATATATTCCGGTCAATTTTTTTCCACAACCGGCCCTCATAGCCGGATAATCCGCGTCCGGTCATGTATGACACGGTCGGGAAAGTAAACATGGCTGCTGCCATTACAGGGAGTTTGTTTAGGTTACTTTACACATTATTATGGCGTTATTTTTTGTTATCACACCGTTAAATTGGTAGCGCTATGCTACTCTAAATTGTATTTCTTTGTTCGGCTTCTGTAAACAGAGGTTCGGTTAAGTTAGTTTTTGAATGTAGCCAATGTGGTTATTACATTAGCTGTTTACTGATTTTTGGTACAAAAATTGCGTTTATACAGCAATCAGCATCTTGTTTTCAATACGAGTTAAAGTGATCAAACGACCGCCTATCAAATATAAAAAAAATACACTTCGAAACCTTTGCGTACTAGAGGAATGTACGTCTCTTGATTAATTTTTTCATTCCTAATAACAATTCCTAATCTCTTCATATGTTCTTACAGCTACATTATAAAACTTTTATACAATTTCTGAGTTACTAGATCCTAAATTATATCTTTTAATAATATTATTGTGTACATTTTTCTCCAATTACCCGAAATATTGACTGTTTTATCAGAAAGTAAACCAATTTGGTATACCTACACATAATTAAAGCTTTGATTATGACTAAATAAGGTGTGAACGACTGACTACGTAAAAATATTTTAGTACGCCAACTTTATTTATTACCTCTCCATCAATAATTTTGAAAGAAACCTCGCTAAAACTAATTAAGTCGAGGTATTACGAACAAACATAACGTTATTACGTTGACTGACGCTCCCATACCGCCCCTGACACCATTCTTCCATTTTTTATTGAGGAAGTTCTTTTCTAACATAAAAAACGTAATCCCATAATTATTTCAAGAAAGCGACTCAAAATCTGGCGACATATTTTATATACATTTATAAAATTTAGCCCAGGGGAGAGAAATTTGTTGGAGAAAATTCCACAATTACTTTTTCTTAGGCGTCCACTGAGGGTCAATCCTCCCATGGTATTGATGTCAATGGGCCGTGGAAATGAAGCACTTGTAGTGGTCTTGTCTGCATTAATTAAAACACCCTGTTTGATGGGGGACGCGATAAGATTGCTTGTTTGACTTTGTACCCTCAAAGGTCATTTACAAAAAAGATAGGCGTTGTTATCTTTGCAAAAGTAATTAGCTGACGAGGTATATTATAAATGGCCATAAATAGAATTATGGCGTTGTATGGTGAACGTTTAATTTTTGGAGTGAAAAATTAGATTGTACGAAATTTTAAAAAGGTAAATGATGGTGTCTGATTAGACAAAGTAGGTAATATACGATTTTGTGTAGCACATCTCTATATTCTACTTGAAAGGATAAGTAAATACTTTGAGTTGTGTATAATACAGTAGTAAAAAATACTTTATAAAATCATTATACACATATCTAAGAACAAATATTTCTGTCAACAAAAAATCAAACTTAATAAGAACAACTCTCACTTCTACACCAACATCCCAATTACAGTATCCAACCACATTTATCCTTTTTTCTACATCACTAACTGTACCTAAAACCCGTATAACGTTTCACTATGTACTAGAGTAGCACCAAATATTGACAGTCGCGAGGCAATTCTTCCTTACATAACGTCGTTAGTGGGTCCAATGACGGTGCCTTGGGGCACCCCCACCCACCTTAATTGGTAAATTGAGTTGTCTCCTTCAGACCGTGTAAGTAGCCCGATGTAATATTATTGATGAAGTTAGTGCTAGCTTTAGTTCTTGAATAATGATTTTCTTAGCTTATCTTTTTCTTATCTTAGATAAAAAAAAATGTTATTTCATAGTTCTTTAGTATTGTTATTAGGTTGTACGTTATTTTTTGAAGCCAATTTGTTTACGGAATAAAATCTTTCTGAAAATAGAACTATTTGTAGTGGGTATATGTACTATTTTACTATGTGTTAGTGTTACCATGACCTTTTACAGCGCAGTTGTAACAATCTAAAATATATTAAACAGGCAGGCTTCAAATCTTTTTATAGATTATATTGTCATGCAATTTTAAACTGTCAAACACCGCGCGGTCACCGGTGACCGCAACCGATTGTTCTTTAATTGTGTCTCTAATGACGGTACTCAACGAGTTCAGTAAGACATACTTAAAACTGTATCACAATTTTTATAATAACTATCGTGAGACCAAATTAAGTAAAAATCGCTATTTACAGAAAAGCTCTACTAGTTTCGAACCACAGAGGAGTTCTTCCTCATGAGCAGCGTGCGCGGTCGCGGCGATGTCATGGCATGTCATGACAGTAGGCTGTAAAACTAGTAGAGCTTTTCTCCGTATATTCACGTGAGTAACCCACGATTTTTAATTAATGTATGATAATTAATTAATTAATAATAAAAATTTAAATTATCACAGTATTGTTACAACTACAACAAAATCAATTGAAAATACACTTCAAATATTAGTACACAAACTACTCAAGCAAATAATGATCATCAATTTCGACTTGACAAACGCAACCTCATCATCAGATTCCACTGTAAATCCGTTCCATAAAGTCCTGTCAGCACATTTCAACCGAAACACACAAGACAAAACAATGTGGAGCCACAATCGATTGGATCCATCGCTTGGCATTCAGCAACTCGATACCATAACGATATCTATTGCAGACAATAATAGTACTGCTATGTTTTAGCAATATACATTATAGTTGCCTAATAGAAAAATGATCTAGGTTAGGCAGTTTTTAATATCTTGATCTTATTTTATACATAATCGTCTAAGATTAGTAAAATTCCTTGAAAATAGCGGACGGATA
This sequence comes from Spodoptera picta, assembly GCA_038387885.1. Classification (NCBI taxonomy): domain Eukaryota; kingdom Metazoa; phylum Arthropoda; class Insecta; order Lepidoptera; family Noctuidae; genus Spodoptera; species Spodoptera picta. The sequence goes on along the minus strand of JAZHFQ010000580.1, from coordinate 243,307 downwards.
CTGCATTGGCTTCCTGCCCCCGTATCCTCGTAGTTGTCAATTCTGTTCGCAAGAATTGTTGAAAATTACTTAAGTTAATTATGAAATTCCAGTAGAGATAACTTTGTTTCATTATCTAACATATTCTTAATGTCAATATTTTAGACACTATATATTGCCAAGTTATCCATAGTAAGCCTAACTGCCATGGTACGGTTCAAATCCATTCTGATAATGGTTTATTTCATTCCCTTCCTTCAATTAGCCCGTAACTGTATCTCCAGACATCTTGAATTCAATCCCATAGTAAGGTATGAGCCCCAATGACCGTCTTTGACATGGTAAATTAATGACACAACAACCGACACCTTGCAGACGTGCCGAGAATTGGTGTCTTTACCCTAATACCGGATAAATGCGCAATGTATGTGGTGTGTGGCAGGCATTTGGAATCGACTATCTCACTGCAAATGGACTAATAGGCTTAGACTGTTGTACAATAATGATCACTGGAATGAATATTGAACATGTTGAATTTAGTGAAACAAAATGGTAATATTTTATTATAATTTTCAGACTGACTGCGTCGCTCGCCGAGTGGTCGCAAGTGCGACCACTCGGCGAGCGACGCAGCAAGGCCGGGCAAGGGGACTCGGGTTCGATTCCCGGGTCGGGCAAAGTATTACTGGGATTTTAAAAATCTCAGTAGTAGCACGGATTTTGGAAATGTGTCCGGTATATGGCAATAGGCTCACCTCCTATTACATGGGACTCATAACATAAATAGTGAAAAGTGGGTGTTACAGTGGCACTAAGAGCAAAAGATGCTCAACATGACCTTGATTTATTAAGCGAGTGGCTAAAGTGCAACCTTCTTACAATCAATACATCAAAAACCTCATTCATGATTTTTACCACTAAAAATAAACGTATACCCGACTTCTCGCCTCTTAAAATAAATAATGAAATAATAAAACGATCAACCAACGAAAAATATCTTGGATTGAGGGTAGATGAGAAACTAACTTGGAAATTGCACATTGACCATCTCAGGGGTAAATTAACATCGTTATTGGGAGCGTTACGGAAAGTAGCAAACTGTATTCCTAGTAAGGTGCGCACTTTAATTTATAACTCGTTAGTTAAATCGCATTTAGAATATCTTGTTGAGATATGGGGTTCAGCAGCAGTAACGAATTTAAATTCACTTCAAAGAATTCAAAATAAAATAATTAAAACCTTGTTCCATTATAATTATCATACTTCATCAAAGACCGTATACGAAAAAACAAATATATTAAATATTAGACAATTATACATTTATTACACCTGCATTCTTATTAAAAACATAACTTCAAACTCAATACAAACTAACATACAACTAAAGAAAAAAACAATGTCACATAACTTGAGAAATAGATATAAAAACAAACTGGAAGCCATTAGCGTACGCACGAATTACGGCAGAAAGACTATATTATATGAAGGAGTACATCTGTTCAATGCATTACCCGACGATATCAAAGATTGCGATGACGTGAACACATTTAAATATAAGCTAAAGAAACATTTAAGTACATTATAACTGCTAATACTTTGGAGGAAATTTGTATTGTACCTACTATATTTGTTTATTACTTTGTATCTCATTATAAGTGGACTTGTATGTTCTTATGAGAAATAAATTTCTTTAAACCGAAGAGCCGAAATGTGCACCTCTGCCTACCCCTTCGGGAATGTTATGTTATGTTATGTTACGTTTATGTAATTCTCAGCCATCATAGGACTAAAATGACAATAGGTACGTTTTGTTATTTTTAAACTGCTGTTTAATTTACTTACGCCACAAAATACCACATTGAAAATTTTGAAGTCCTCAAAACGAAGTATCACACACAAATGAAAATGGAGACACAAAACATTCTAGCTTCGAAGTTTCGTACGGTACAGCATCCATACTTGCATGCTACGAGTTATTCAAATTGCTCCATCGTTGATCCATGCGATAGAAACTGACTTCGAACTAACGTTGTTATTTCGGTTCTGTTTGCATGCATTTCATGGAGATTAAACGATAAGTGTATGACGTGTTTGAGATGGATTTGTGTCCAGTATATAGTAATAGGCTTGACCTGCGTTAGATGGTATTCATAATGTAGCTGATAGAAAGTGGATGGGAAATGGAATTTTAAAACAACTGGTAATTTATGTGATGTTTATATAATTAATTATCGTGAGACATACTAAATTAACTACATATATTGAGAAAAGCTCTACTAGTTTCGAACCACAGAGTGTTCTTCCTCATGAATAGCGGGCGCGGTCGCGGCGACGACGCGCAGTATATTCACGTGTTAGTTAATATAGGTGATGTTTTGTTTTTAAAGGTAGAAGTAAAGATAAGACGCTTCTCATGCATAAAAGTGCAGATTGAAAACCTACCAAAGGCAGATACCAATGTGATTTTTTTCCGAGTTATATGTACTTTCTAAGATTATTTAGACACTGACAAACGGTGAAGGAAAACATCGTGAGGAAACCTGAGTTTATAATTTCTATTTATAAGTTTGAAATCGCCGACCTGCATTGAGCAAGCGTGGTGATTAATGTTCCGTCTGAGAAGAGGTCTTTGGTCACCAGTGGCCATTTATAGGCTGTTTTTTTATATTAATTGGGACTGAAGTTTGACCACCATCTCGCCTGGTGGTAAGCGATGATGTGGCCTACGATGGACCACGTCGTCCCATAAGCAACCTATTCACTCGGGCCTTGAAGACACCCAGGACTTCAGGAAATATAGACTCTGGCAAAGAAGGAGTAAAGATAGTGGTGACTAGAAGATTTCATAAATTATTCGGTGTTTTTTTGTGTTGAAATCAATAAAACTTAGTAACAATACACTTGTTTTTGAAACTATGCGCCTAGTTTGAACTTTTTCGTTACACTAAAACATTTTTCCTACAACACCTGCGCGGAAAAATTTGCAAAACATCAACATCGCTGGACTGCCGTTTCGAAAATTCAAAACAAAATTAAATTTGCTTCGCATCGCGACAATCAAGGCCTATTCAGGTCCTATCCTGTTGTTGTACAAAACAATAGCTGACAGGTTTGTAGTCAATTTGTTTGTCCTGTGGTCGACAAACATTATTAGAGATAGCTCTTCATTATATTTTCTATTTTAGTTTGTTTAACTATGTTAGAGTACTTTATTATTTAGTGCTATTAAAGTTTGAAGTGCTTATAAGCATATTTTCTTATGTAGTAATTTTATCCCCGAAGGGGTAGGCAGAGGTGCATATTATGCCACTGTACAATGTAACACCCACTTATCACTATTGACGTTATGAGTCCCATGTAATAGGGTGAGCCTATTGCCATATACCGGGCACAATTCCATACTCTGTGCTACTACTGAGATTTTTTTTTAAATCGAGTTATATTTTGCCCGACCCGGGAATCGAACCCGAGACCCCTTGCCCGATAGTCGCACTTGTCACTCGGCCAACGAGAGAGTCTGGAGTAAAGTAATGGTTTTGATAAAAGTAACATCATGGATTTTATTCACTAAAAAAACTGACGTGCGCATAATTAAGTACTATAACACATAAAGATCATGATTAAGGACAAGTTTTGATAATATATTTGTGTGCATAATCTGTGTATTGAATTAATCTTCGTTTTTAGATACAACTTCAAATACACTTGGAACTTGATTGATTGACACACTAATTATATCAACCTATAGAATAGTAGAATCAAACAATCATAAAATTTCCCTACAACTTTTAACCACATGACGAAACATAGTATATAGTAAGGTATAAGTGTGGGAGAGCCATGGTTCGGCACGAATGGGCCGGCTCGACCGGAGTGATACCACGGCCTCACATAAAACCGACGTGAAGCAACGCTTGCGTTGTATTTCGTCGTGTGAGTGAGGTTACCGGAGGCCCAATTACCCTCCCCTTCCCCAATCTCCCCAATCCCTGAATCCCCAACGATCCTCAAACTCCAAATCCCCAAAAGGCCGGTAACGCACTTGTAACGCCTCTGGTGTCCCAGGTGTCCATGGGCGACGCCGATTGCTTACCATCAGGTGATCCGTCTGCTCGTTTACCGGCTTATGGCATAAAAAAACAGTCTTCAAAGACAAAGACTTTATTTATCTCTAGCGTTTCTACCGTTGAATTCACACTCATTGAAAAGAACGCGATACATTGCAGCACATTACAATGTCAAGCCTTTACATCTCAGTTTTGATCAAAGCTCTGGTAGCATTTTCTAAAATAAATAGAGGTGTTACTTGGACAAATGCACAACGATTTAGCAACGGTGCATCGTTGGCACACAATTTATAGGTCCAAGTTGTAGGGTACGGCGAGTTGTGTATGACATAGTGGAAGGAAATGAAAATAAATATCACAGGCAATGGCAAGGATCTGTGAAGTTCTTTTTTCTTTTTTCGGTTGTGGAAGGGAATGGTTTTTAGTAAAGTACTATGTCAATGTATGTAAGACACAGAAGTATGTATTTCTTAAATATGTATTCTGCCTTACTGATATAATGCTGTCGTGGTGGCACGGAAGTTAAGACGCCCGCTTCTCATACATAAAGGTGCGGGTTCGGAACCTACCAACGGCAAACACCATTGTGAATTTTTCCAACTAGTCTTGTATTTCTAATTATAAGTGGTGATTATTGCTCAAACCTTCTCCGTGTGAGATGAGGATTAGCTCAGTAGTGGGTACTTATAGGCTGTTGATGATGAATGAAGTGATGATATGAAGTTAGTACGATTTAACGATCATTTGAATAGTAGTTAATTTAATACTTTGTTTTGATTTTTCTTTGAAGATTTCATTTAATTTCAAATTAGATTTTCGAACTAGATCTGTAGCCCGAGTATGAAGCCTAAAGCTATAATTTCGTTTGGATCTATCCATTTCAATTCTCAGAAATAGTAAAATGATTACTTATCTCTAAAAAAACAGTAAAAGAAAAACATTTTTATCGAGGCTTTTTTTAAGGACGAAAATCATCGAATGACTCCTCCCGCCTGGGTGAGTCGGGAGAGAGTGTCAGGCTCTTGCTGACTAAAAACCACCCCGTTTCTACTCCTGCCCTTCGAGCTGGAGCCTCGACAACCCGTTAAGTCCTCCACGGCTCCGTATCGGCATCAGCCCTATTTTATCAAGACTTCAAAGAACATATTAACTATCACACAAGCATATCAACCTACACACATCTCTCCACCAGATTGTTAACTTAATTACGTTTGGAGTAAAGTTGAAAATCATAAACTTAGATAGGTATCTTGATTTGTTGGTACTGGTGAAGAAAATTGTTTCTGAACATCAACTTTAAGGTTGAAAAACCAGAATGGTAAGCCGTTTTATGTCACATAAGGAGCTAATGGTGAGGTTTGCATACGAAGATGTTCTCCTAAGCTCTTAAATTGCCAATTGGGGACGTAATGCGGTCATTAGAATTTATACGCCATGAATCTAATGGTGCTTTCAATTTTATTCGAATTTAAATTATTTCTGTACCTGCTTTTTGTGGGGGTACATTTTAAGTCGCGCTGTAAATCTTTGAAGCTGAATTAATACCTCATCCTGTATCCCACAAAATCGAGACTGATTTTTGCTTTCGTGCTTCAACATGATTTACAAGAACTGTCTTTATTGTTCTTAGCTTATTACCAAATTGTCTACTTTTACATTAATCATAGAGGTCTTTAATTTCTCAAGTCAGGATCTTAGTAAATGCATTCTAGTTTCCGTTTACACCAGCAAAGTAAGTAGGTAATTGTAATCATTTCACGTCACTAGAAGATCAAACCTCACACCTCATACTCATATCGAATGATACAACGTCCTCACAGTCCGTGGACCAACCGTCGTGAAGCAACGCTTGCATTATGTTTTGTCGTGTGAGTGAATATCCTTGAGACTCAGTTACCCGCTTCCGTCCCCAATCTCGAATCCCTAACAATACTCAAATTACCAATCCTCAAAATACCGGTATCGCACTTGTAACACCTTTGGTGTTCCAGATGTCCATGGAAGACGCCGATCGCTTTACATCAGGTGATCAGTCCGTTTACCGACTTATCCCATAAAAAAAGTACTCGGCAGTTATAATCACACCTTTTCCCAATGAAGCCCTCATTAAATAATCATAATCTTATGACTTGCAACCACGCGTTGTAACGTATTCGCGACTGGCAACGTTCGAGCGGTATGGATTGGCTCGCTGAGTACGATTGAGGACAGTGCGGGTGACTAGTGTCTGATACTGCACTCCACTTTGATGCGATACATACCTCACGTTGGTAACTGCACTCAGTAACGTATGTGTAGTAGAAATTTCTAGAAATTCTTTCTTTTTCGAAGGACTTTTGTTATGAGATTGAATTCAATAAAGATGATTTTGTTAAAATCAGTATATGTCAATGTTATTGAACTATGTAACAATAAAATATTGACTACACAAAAAAAATTTACAGAATTTATAACTAACAGTCAGGAGTTATAATTGAGAATTACTTATCACTAACATTTTTTAATCGAGTTCAAAATCACTACTCTGCAAAAGCTCCCTAGATGTTGTTTAACAAAACCATCTCAATTACTTTATCATTTTAGCATTTTAAAAAAGTATCAAATACAACAAATCATTAGTCGCTTACAATCTTCAAAACCTTAAATCACATAAGACATACCTAATACCTAAGTTACAAAATATCCAATGCCATACATACAAACAACAAACATACCTCTACAGACACACACCTGCTAAATAAACAGTTCTTATTATACAGATATACCACGAGAATACGTCGCGCCATATGTTCGGACAAGTTCCCAAATTGTTTTACTTTCCATGCCCTCTTTGTTTCATGAGCTTACTATGGTTGGGTGTGGCCAAGGGTATGCCACAAGACTATTATTTTAGCAAATATTTATAAATGAAAATAATAGTAATTGCATGTTGTGGTGGTCCGGTGGTTTAAGACACTCGCTTCTCATGCACGAGAAACGGGTTCGAAACATACATACCAATGGCAAGTACCAATGTGACTTTTTCCGAATTATATGTGCTTTCTAGATAACACTGACACACGGTGAAGGAAAACATCGTGAGGAAACCTAGGCTTATAATGTCTATTGCTTCTAATTATAAGTTTGAAATCGCCAATCCGCATTGAGCAAGCGCGGTGATTAATGCTCAAATCTTGTTCGTGCGAGAAGAGGTCTTTGGTCAGCAGTGACCATATATAGGCTGTAAATGATGAAGATGATAAATTACTGATTCGAAGTGAATAAAGCGGTTGTTAATCCAGAGGGGTACGTTTTTTTTCTACCACGACGGTGGCAAAAATGCCCACGCCTCACCTGATGGTTAGTGGTTACCGTTGCCTATGAACGCTTGCCAAGTACAAGTTTAAGCCCTCTTAACTCGTCGAGTACCGGTTTTGTAGACACAATTATAGAACAATAGGTTGCGGTCACCGGTGACCGCTTGGTGTTTGACAGTTTAATTAGCCTTCAGTTGTCATTATCATCGTCAACCTAAGGTCATCAACTTAAATAAAGATCTTCTTCTTAAGATTCGTTGCTGTTATTCGCAAAAAGACAGTATCCCTGATCTGCAGATTGCGTGGCAGCCGGAACAAAATCCTGGAGTCAGTGGCGGATAGATTTTCATCCCCACTCTGGAGTTAATTTGTGAGGAGAGCTATGTATTTAATAATTTAATTTAATAATAATTATGATTATGATATGTTTCTGTCTAGTTGACATTTTGAATGTATGTTGATTTTAATGTAATTATGATAATTTAAGTAACTCATGTGTATGTATGTATGACTGCGGTTTTAATATATATATTTACTAGCTGTTGCCCGCGACTTCGTCCGCGTAGATTAATGACTTCTGACAGAATTCATCAGAATCAATTCAGAGCCCAATTAAGATTTACCTAGAGGTATTGTGAAATGATTTATCGTAATTTCAATAAATTAAAAATCCCGCAGGGTTCTTACCAGTCCCGGCCCGATCACGTAAGTTTTGAGTAATAAAAAATTCGACTATTGTACAGAATCTCTATGAAATAAGTTCAGTGGTTAAAAGAAAGAGAGTCCTGGAGCATTGACGCATAGTTCCCGTTCCCGAGGGACTTCTGAGATAAAAACTATCACACGTTACTCAGGTCCCAAATCATCGTTTTACCGAATGTAATTCAAAAAGATTCAATGATTCTTGATTCAATTTTCATTCCCAATTTCACACCAACTATCATTCCCTATTTTATCCCCTTAGGGGTGGTATTCATCAAAATCCTTTCTAAGGAGATACCTATGTCATAGTAACTTTATGCATGCAAAGTCTCAGCCCGATCGGTTTAAAACTGGCAAAGTATCACACAATCTTTCACCCTTTATATTACCCACTTTGGTGTGGAAATGTTCAAAAACCTTTCTAAAGGGACGTGTACGTCATAATATCTACCTGCACGCCGAATTTCAACCCGATCTGTGTAAAACTGACAAAGCCTCGTACAAACTTTCATCCCCTATATTATCCCATTGGAGGTGGAAATGATCAAAATCCTTACTTGGAGATGCCTACGTCATAACATCTACTTTCATGCCGAATTTCATCCCCATCGGTGTAAAACTGAAAAAGTTTCATAGAAACTTTCACCCCTATTTTACCCCCTTGGGGGGTGGAAATGAACAAAATCCTTTCTTAGAGGATGTTTACGTCAAAATATCTATCGGCACGCCGAATTACAACCAGATCGTTTTATAATTGACAAAGTTCCATATGAACTTTCACCCCCTATTTTACCCTCTTAGGAGTGAAAATGATCAAAATTCTTTCTTAGAAGATGCTTACGTTATAACATTTATCTGCATGCCAAATTTCAACCTGATCGGTTTAAAACTGACAAAGGCTCATACAAACTTTCATCCCCTATTTTACCCACTTGGGGGTGGAAATTATCAAAATCCTTTCACAGCGGATGCCTACGTCATAACATCTATCTGCATGCCAAATTTCAACCCGATCGATTTAAAACTGACAGTCTCATACAAACTTTCATCCCCTATTTTACCCCCTTGGGGGTGGAAATTATCAAAATCCTATCACAGCGGATGCTTACGTCATAACATCTATCTGCATGCCAAATTACAACCCGATCAGTTTTAAACTGACAAAGCCTCATACAAACTTTCATCCCCTATTTTACCCCCTTGGGGTGGAAATTATCAAAATCCTTTCACAGCGGATGCTTACGTCATAACATCTATCTGCATGCCAAATTTAAACCCGATCAGTTAAAAACTGACAAATTTTCATACAAACTTTCATCCCCTTTTTTACCCCCTTGGGGGTGGAAATTATCAAAATCCTTTCTTAGCGGATGCCTAAGTCATAACATCTATCTGTATGCCAAATTTTAGCCCAATCTGTCCAGCGGTTTGGGCTGTGCGTTGATAGATACTTCAAAAGTCGATTTTTTTATTGATACAAAACAAAAGTTACAATTTCTGGAATTCCTTTGGTACCTACTTATATAAAAACTTTGCACATCCTAAGAGACCTATGTACCAAGTTACATGGTTTTATCTCCAAAAATGACGAACACCCACATGCAACCCCTATTTCACCCCCACGCTGGTGTAAATTTTAAAATGCTAGAACAAACGATTTTTTGTTTATTATTTAGTGCCTAAATATAAAATGTAAGGTATCTTCAAGAATGACGAACTTCATACAAACTTTCAACCCCTATTTCATCCCCTAACAGGTCGAAATTTCAAAAACGCTAGAACAAATGTTTTATTATTTTTTATCAAGTGCTTAAATATAAAGTTTCATGGTTTTATCTTTAAAAATTATGAAACCCCATACAACTCCCCCCCCCCTTTTAACCCCTTAAAACCCCTTTTTCGCGATAAAAAGTAGCCTATGTTTTATCTCGGGGTCTAGAATATCTGTATACCAAATTTCATTCAAATCCGTTCAGTAGTTTTGGCGTGAAAGAGTACCAGACAGACAGACAGAGTTACTTTCGCATATATAATATTAGTTAGGATTTGAAAAAATAAATGTATGGTATAGATGTTAATTTTTTGGATCTCTTAGATGTCCGAAATAAATGAATTTATTTATTTATTTAATCCTCCACATCACCATTGGCATTCAACGGTTACCCGTGAATAAACTAAGCACTGTATGTTACTCAGAAATGGTCATAACATTAAAGGTACTTATAATGATTTCTTTTTGTCTTGTCTATAAACAACGACATCGACAGAAACCAGCAACTCAACAGTGTCAACACTAGGAAGAGTAATTCAAGGAAGGAAAATATATAAAGAGAAAGAATAAATAAAGTATACTTAGCCAATTTTTACAACTGATAGATGACTGCTCAATTGACTTTCCCTCTTTCTCTCCCATAATACGTTTTCCCTAAGTCGACTTTTACAAGTCTCAACTCTCGATAAATAAGCTTATTGGGAACTTTGTTTTTCTTTTTATTATTGCTTACTGAACCGTAATTATTTACCATTGCGGTGTATTTCACGAAATTCGTGAGTTGGTCTGCAGGATATTTGTGATAAAAATGTTGAATTTGAGCTGTCTAATAAATTAAGTTATTTACTCAGAAAATTTCAAGCTTTAAAATATTTAATACAAAATAAAAGGTACAAAATTGCATCTATATTTTTCTAACTAGATACTAGAAATATTTTCACTTATTATTTAATATTCAAATATTTTGTTTTGACGTTCAAAAGTGCCTTCCTGGTCTAATTGAAATAAATGATTTTGACTTTGACTTTGACAACTGTGGAAAAGTCAATTTATAATAATGCAACCGAAAATTCCAATTCGACAAAAAGTACCTACTTAGTAAAACAAATCCACGAAACCGAAGCGGCCTTAATAATTACTTTCCAACGTTAAAACAAAGTTAAACGAACTGAAAACAAAAGACGGAGCTCTCGAAAAAGTATTCAGCTTTTATAGAGGAACGCTGAATTGTAACAATATACCGATGGCCGTGCAATTTAATAAAGAAACGGCCATATTGAAAGTCGGCAACGAGTTTTGGAGTAAATTTCAAGCAAATCGAGCCTTTACTACGGCGAAGTCTGCAAAGGGTGAAGTGACCGGCCAAGTTTTATTGTTACCTGAATTGGTCTATGGACGTATTATTGCCATTATGTGATTGAAGTGAATTTTAAATGGTATTGAAATGTTTCGGGTGGCGATCGTACCGAGTATTGTTTGAGGGTCTATTGAAATGGAATCACTGTTGTTATGTGAATTAAATATAATAAATACATTTATATATCACGCCGAGTGGTCGCAAGTGCTACTGCCGGGCAAGGGGACCTGGGTTCGATTCCCGGGTCGGGCAAAGTACTAGTGGATTTTTATTTAAATCTGAGTAGTTGCAGGGAGTCTGGAACTGTGCCCGGTATATGGCAATAGGCTCACCCCCTATTACATGGGACTCACAACATAAATAGTGAAAAGTGGGTGTTACATTGTACAGTGGCATAATATGCACCTCTGCCTACCCCTTCGAGGATAAAAGGCGTGATATTATGTTATGTTATATCACATATTCTATTATCCTCACAGAGGGTAAGAACTTGTCCAAAATAATATTATGCTACACTATTTTTTACCTTAAATTACCTTACCCTTACCCTTTATTTTAAATTACTTTCATACAAGTTGCAGCCAATGGAAGCGACTCTAATACTCTAACATACATAAACTTAAATCTAGTCTGTATTTATAGTTCATTCGAAATACACTAAACTTTAACATAACATCACGCCTTTTATCCCCGAAGGGGTAGGCAGAGGTATACATTACGGCACTTAATGCCACTGTAAAATCAGTACAATGTAACAACCCACTATTTATGATATGAGTCCTATGTAATAGGGGGTGAGCCTATTGCCATATACCGGGCACAATCCAGACTCCGTGCTACTACTGAATTTTTTGAAAAAACCCAGTAATACTCTGCCCGACCTGGAAATCGAACCCGAGACCCCTTGCCCGGCCGTAGCACTTGCGACCACTCGGCCAACGAGGCAGTCAAGTGGCCAAAAGGCTTTTAACTCGTCGAGTACCTTCATTATAGACACAATTATAGAACAATAGGTTGCGGTCACCGGTGACCGCTTGGTGTTTGACAGTTTAATTTCAAGTAAACTAAACTTTACTTACCTTTTAAGTTAGTATCGACCTTTCCAACAGTATCTACATCCCTAAAAATATAAATCAACCCCTAAAACGTTACCTTTGGACCAAAATAATTATAATGAAACAATTAACAGTGACAAACAGACAGTCAATTTGAGTTAATAGCATTAGTAGATTACGCACAGAGGGGTCTCGATGCCCCTGACCCCTAACATTAAGGGGTTCTTTCATCCCCACAATGACAGTGTCTTTTACTTCCGATGTTAGATAAGGGGTGAAAAGATACGATTTTATCTAGTGTTGTCATAAAGATAAAACGTCATTCGCGGATTAGAATTTGAAGAGAACGGAACTGGATTTTACGGTGTTATGACGTTGATGTAATATTATTTCAACAGATGGCGTTTGGCTAATTTTCTGCTGTGTCGTGGGTGCGTTTACAAACATACAAGTTCACATACACTTGACACCCAGACCCGGAATATTTGTAGATCACACAAAGAGGTCTCCGTGCGGGAATCGAAACCGCGACACGTTGCGTGGCAGCCGGTTGCCCAGCCACCGCACTAACCGTGTGTTGTTTTTATAATAACTATCGTGAGTCATACCAGCCTACTCTGTGGTTTGAAATTAGTAGAGTTTTTCTCACTATATTCACGTAAGTAACCTGCGATTTTTAGTTAATTGTGAACTTTGTTGTTAGTTTGGTAATAGACGGCCTGTTTCTATTTTTCTTTTTTATAATTATTGTTAACACAATGTCAGTCTTTTACAAACTAAACTCAGGTGCAAGTACATAATATTAATACACACATCTATCAAGTATAAAATAAAAAACAGGCAATGTATAACACACTTTTATCAGAGGCTTTAGTACGAGTTAGTTTTACGTTTAAAGTAATCGTAACGAGTACGCGTTCGGAGCTCTGATTGGTTGGTTAATTGGAGCCGGCCAATCAGAGTGCCAAACGCGTATTCGTTTCGAATACTTTAAACGTAAATCAAACTCGTACTAAGGCCTCAGGTCTATTAGGATACCACTGATATTAGACTGCTCGTTTAGCGCGGTGGCTGGGCAACCGGCTGCCACGCAACGTGTAGCAGGTTCGATTATCGCACGGAGCAACACTTTCTGTGATCCACAAATTGTTGTTTCATGTCTGGGTGTGATTTGCATGTGAACTTGTATATTTTTAAACGTACCCACTACACAGGAGAACTACCTAGAGCAGAGCAACGTATTTTTAAAAAAACCTACTCTTGTAATTATAGGAGGTGAACTAATTGCACATAATGTATCGTCAAATGTACGAAAAACTCAGAAAATAGATCAGAGATTTTCAATCTCAGGCAAATTGCATGATCTTAAACCTTCATACTAAACTGCTAATACGACAAAGTCAAGCAAAGTTATGGAAGTCAATAAAGCAAATGGAAAATATTAATATCAGGAATAAGGAAACTTTTCTATATCGCTTTCTGATACTTTGTAAAAATATGGCACAGACGGATTGATTGACTTTATGACTGACGTCTACAATGTTTTCCTTGCAACTGGTGTTATAAGAAAAAGGTATTTTATTCCAGGATACTAAAATAATCAGTTAGAAAAGTACTGTTCAACGTAGCGATATGTTAATTTTAATCTATATAAATAAATATGAATTTCCGTTCGTTAATCTCGCTAAAACTCGAGAACAGCTGACTGATTTGGCTAATTTTGGTCTTAAATTGTTCGTGGTAGTCTAGGGAAGGTTTAAAAGGTAAGAAAAATATTTTTGGCGGTACGTAGTTCGCCGGGTCAGCTAGTCATTTATAAATGTAATTTAATTTGTCAATGTTTCTTTTAGTTTTCTTTCATCTTTTATTTTCTTTGTTAAGTAGTTTTTAAGTTTCATAATAAGTAAGTAATATCACATATATTGTTTTCACAAAGTGTAAGAAGTTAACCAACATATGAATAAACCATAAAAAATTCCCTAAATACAGGTTGCAGCTAATGACCTTTAATACTTTACCATTCACAGACGTAAATTGAGCATTCGAATCTATATGTTATTTAAAAATGAAACTCGTTTGCCGTTGTGACAATGGGGAACGGGTTACGGATTATAACTTGAGAACGGCTAGACCGATTTGGCTGATTTTTTGTTTGTTGTTTGTTGTGTTTATATTATCAGGAGAAGGTTCTTATGACAGAAAAGTCATAAAAATCCTACAGGAACGGGAGAAAACGAGATTGCGCGTACGAAGTCGCGGGCATAATCTAGAATAAAATAAGACATCAAACTTATAAAAGACCATTAACCAGTTAAACTTGGAACATAAAACACAAAAACCAAAAAGAGATGCTCTTGTTCACACGTAACAAAATAAAAAGATACCATTTTGGTTCTTTCAAAAATTCTGCCCTCGAAAATGAAATGAATCAGCCTGTATATGAGCCACGGACGGACATCACATGGCTAGTGCTCGACTGCATGGTACCTACTTTATATCAGAAGCTATAGTAAATGTGCTACATAATGCTTGACTGTAAAGTCACTTAGAATAACATAATAATTTTCTAAATGTTACTTCACTACATATTTATTTATTTAGACTTTATTGTACGCCACATAAACATACAGAAAAAAAATGTATACAATGGGCGGTCTTATCGCAGAATGCGATTTCTTACAGACATCCTTTGTCTGGAGCCAGTAATCAGGAGTTGGAAAAAAAGTAATTACACTTCACCCCTTGTAGGTATAATGCGATTAGATGCAGAGAAACACCTGTGTCTATCCCTTGGGAATATCAGACGTGTGTCTTATAGTATACAATTTAAATCCTATCATAGTGAGATGAATAAGTAAATACAAAAATGAAAGTGAGACACAGGAACCCATACATACAAACAAAAATTTGAAACACCATATCGCTTTGCAATAGTACATATTGCTATAGCTAGTCATTCAAATACTAAGCTTCAGCTCTTCACTCAGTTCAAAACTATTTCAATTACTGCGTTGAAATAATGCAAATGGCTAACTATTACCTTTACTACAATCCACAATTCTAATAATTTGAAATACCTACCTGCCTCGTTGGCCGAGTTGTCGCAAGTGCGACTGCCGAAGAAGGTGCCTTGGGTTCGATTCACGGATCAGGCAATACTGGGTTTTTTTAATAAATTGTCAGTAGTAGCAATGAGTCTAGACTTGTGCCCTGTTTGTGGCAATAGGCTCACCCCTTATTACATGGGACTCATAACATAAATAGTGCAAAGTGGGTGCCGTAATGTGCACCTCTGCCAATCCCTTCGGGGATAAAAGGCGTAATGTTACATTATAATATTCTAATAATTTATATGCTGTATTTGCATCAACATCATTTTCAGTATTTAAAATAGAGATTTATTAATCTGTCTTGTAGAAAAACAAAAATTGTCTCTCTATTCAATAGTGAATTGAGCAGTTTATTCTAAAGTTTAAAAGTAGAATTGTAGAAAAAACTAGAATATTAATAATAATCACAATGATTATCTAAAAAATCGAATTAATAGAGTGCCAGTCATGTTGTTTCTTAAGCGTAAACCTGCGACCGAAACAAAACAAAACAAACCATCATTCATCGTTCATCCAAGGGAATTGATAAAAAAGTGCGTCAAAGATCCGACTTGTACTAACAGAGAATAAATTCTCTTTATTAGGACGGTCTTAATAAAGCCTATCCCGGCCAAAAATAGTGGTTCACCACAACGGCCCCTGAGACCGGTCCGTAATAGAATTCGACCCGGCATTAAAGGGTTAACAATGTTCTACATATAATATGTAGATAATATATTTTGATTTGTAAATTGTTGTTACTTTATATCTTGCAGGGTAAATGAGTTTGCCAAGGACATTGATTTGGGTCCAGACAGTATTTTACTTTTAATTTTATTTAGCCAAATAAAGGTCTAGAATATTTAATACCTACAACAAGTTATGAAATATGTTATTGGTATTACATTGTTCTCATGATTGAACCTGTAATATATAGAGGTATACCAAAATTGTGAAACTAATTGAAACACAAAAGATACATTAACCATTGAATTTGTTGTTAGCTCTTCTCTAGAATAAGCAAACAGATTAATAGATCATACAAAAGGATAGACCAAAAGATGGACACTTCTTTTTAAATATTTGTTTGTTTACTTCAATTTTATTGAGACAGGCTCACACAACCTTTAAACATACCTAGAAAACATAAAGGCAATGAAACTGGATACATGCCCGAGACAGTGACAAACTATTTGAAACCTGTAGCCAAATTAATTAGAATAAGTACGTTTATATCCATGAAGAAGAGAGGAAGAACTTGCATGCAGTTAAAATTAATAAATTGCAATAGGAGCACTTATGAAATGCCTTATTAAAACATTTGTCTGTGTGCAATCAAGAATCAATGGTACTATCAGAAACAATTCCACAATAGCAACAAAGCACAAACTAAACAAGACTTTGGAATCAACAAATCAAATAACTATCCTACAATAGAAATGACATCAGTTATACAGAGATACACAACAAGAATATGCTTTGAAAATTAGGTCTAAACTTAGACATTATCTAGGCAATATATTAATCATACACAATAACATAGATTTAGAACTAGATTTGATTCAACGAACAGTACTCGTATCAAACAAAGACGCTCCAAATTAGACAATACATCGGAGCGATGTAATAAGTCTACAAATGTTGTACTTCAGTAATAAATCTCTGTTATCTCAACAGGGAACATGTGAAACAACTGGCGTAAAGATACAATGCCACTGTTAGCGAGGATTCTGAAGATTTTAATTTGTTAAAGATAAATTGTTTAGTGCTAATTGCATTAAATGCATCACTAGCATAAATTTTCGATAAACCCTACGCGATGAAATTAAAGTTGAACGTAAGACCAAAATTAATGTTTGGCAACAAACACTTTAGAATGAATAATAATCGCCAAGCTTGTAAATTATTTTATGAGAGGACAAAAAATTATAAGATTCCCAAAGATAGAAGTCCAAATAGTCCAAATGTAACTGTAGTCTAAATTGAATCAGCTTCAAAATAACCAAGACGCCAACATCTCACAAAATCAACCTAACTCCCTTCATCTCACCGACTTGATTCACTCAATGTCTCTGCCAATAATCCATTAATTACAACAATACTGCACTCAATTACTGCAGCACTAATCCTCGGTGCCTAGTTTCCTAGAATACCTTTAAGTTCCAGACGTTCTATTAACAGTGTTCGAGAATATTCGCTCGAAATAATTAAACTCGTCATGCGTTGCACTACCCAGTCTCGTGTTTCTGATGTGTGCAAGTTAGGATGTGAATGTATGATGCAATTTTCTATTCAGTTTTGTTTTGGCATAAGCTTTATTCTTCATTGTTTTGAAATTCTAAAGGAGATGGTTAAGAGAATGATTTGATGTACTATCAACCGAGTCAAAAGTATAGAAAATGTCATTGCAATCTTCATTGTCAAAATAGACGCTAAAAGGATTCGTAGACCTACTATTGTCAATAAACTATATTCTACTACTATGTATTTTCGACATAATCTTGTCTCATTCAAACATTCAATCGTTATTACCACCACCAGAAACAGGTAAGTAATTCACAATATTCATCCTGAGATATCACAGTATACACACAGCCTTAGTTAAGGTTATCTTCCAGAATGCTTAGCGTGACATCAGTACAGGACGTCTACTGCAGCGTCTACTCACTGCAATGCAAACATTAATCTAACTCCTGCTTAGTTTGCACATATCCTTATTTCTAATGAAAGGAGCTTAAGATCGCGTTGTGTTAACAAGAACATCTTGGTAAAGGTTGTTTAGAGCTTAGATTTAGAATTTATATCTAATTTTATGTAAGCGTAAATGTAGGAAGGAATATGATTTGAAACATGTCTAACTACTTTTTTCTTCAATGTGGTGTAGTGGGTACTGGTCTTTCCACTAAGCTCAAATTCATATTCAATTATTGGAATAGCCTTCAGAATTAAAAGAAAGCTTATGCTAATGGAAAAAGTATCGAAACTATATTGACGCAAAAGACCAAAGTCCATCATAAATGGATTGAAGAACAAATTTTATACAAGATCTACAAAAAAACACAATCTTTTAAAATAAACCCAAACATACATACACAGTCACATCAATTTTAAATCCAATACCAAAAAAAGATTTCCCTACCAGATTTTTTCAGAAATGTGTTGATAAATAAATTTAAAATACATAGGATGGAAAACAAAATATATCCCGGATTACGGAACTCCGTAGCGAATTGAAAACGTGGAGCGTGTATAGATCACAATAGTATGAACATTAATCTGATGGGACAATGCTGACTGGATTAATGTTGGTACTTGGTACATGTACTGTCACTCATCTGTAGTACAATTTGCTAAGTAATGATACTTGCGAATAATTTTAGTGTATTGTGCTTGGGTATAAGATAAGACGTCGCTGTCGTAGAGGTACTAATGATGATTTGTTATGTATGTAGTGTTGTGTATACAATCTTCGAACTCCAGAATGTAGAATGTTTCTATGCAAAATTGTGTCTAGAAGCTTGATTGGGTTTTTGTCAGTTAAGCCTTTATCCTATCTAGTTCTAAAATAATAATCAATATTAAGAACCTCGTGATTTTAAATTCTAGGTATTACAACCAGGGTTTTCTTGACGCTTATGACCTTGATATCCACATTTACACTTTTACTGCACTTTGACTGCACGGTTGGTGCGGTGGCTGGGCAACCGGCTGCCGTGCAACGTGTCGCGGGTTCGATTCCCGCACGGAACAACACTTTGTGTGATCCACGAATTGTTGTTTCGGATCTGGATGTCATTGTGTATGTGAACTTGTATGTTTGTAAACGCACCCAAGACACAGGAGAAAATCCTAATGTGGAGCAATGTTTTAAAAAAGAAAATTAAGTATTTCGATACAATCTATTCCACGTTTTTTGCTAAAACAAACCTGCTTTAGTTACTTAACTACCGCAACTGCAACTCTTATAATGCAGAATTTATTTCTACTGTAGTGTACTTCACCTACATACTTATCTAGGTAAAAAAGAGAGAGCCATGCTTCGGCACGAATGGGCCAGCTCAACCGGAGTGATACGTGATACGGATAATAGTGACACGGCCTCACAGAAAACGGACGTGAAGCATCGCTTGCGTTGTGTTTCGTCATGTGAGTGAGGTTACCGGAGGCCCAATTACTTCCCCCTCCCTACCCCAATCTCTCCAATCCATGAATCCGAAACGATTATCAAACTCCCTCCAAATTCTCTAGTCCCCAAAACGCCGGTAACGCCTCCGGCTTTCCAGGTGTCCATGGGAGACGCTGATTGCTTACCATCAGGTGATCCGGGTGCTCGATTATCGGCTTATCCTTTAAAAAAATATTTCTCCTTTTCACCTTAACGTGTCTATCGTAAGTAACACCCAATAATTTCTCGGATCATAAGTTAAAGGAGTATTATGGTATCTATGTCTACGTCACGGTACTCAGTATTCTGACTGTACGAGGCATAAAGATGCGATGTTCGTTCCCAAACGCCTCCCGTAGATCACATAAAGTTATGGTTTATGGCTCAGCCGAACGCGAAATGTAAAGTCGATCACCGCTCACGATAATATTCTCTTTGGAAATTTTGTGGATGATTCTAGACAAATATGGGAGGTTAATGACTTTGTTGTGGTAAAACGAGTGAAGTCTATTGAGACACTGTTTTATTGCCTGAGCCCGCGAATTACCATAGTCTATACCACAGATACAAAACAAAAGTAGTAAACAGTAACATTCTTCTCATGTTGTGTTATCAACTTCTTGATGTATTATGAAGTCCTGTGGGATAGTTGGTGAATCTATTGTCATTTTATGACAAAAAGCGGCAAATGAGAAGTCGAACCACCTGATGCCTGCTGCTGCAATCGGCGCCACCTATGGGCGCTTGCAACACTAGAAAAGAAACAAGTGCGTTGCCGCCCTTTAAAATTAAAAACATTATTTGGTCATAAACTATCTCCAACAAACAGTCTACTTCAAACGAAATTCCATAAAAAATATATAAAAGTAAATACTATTAAAATTAATAACCACATTATATCGTCGACCTTAGCCATGTTCCCAGACAGGCAAACACTTGACTTCGCAGTTATTCCATACATAAGTTAGGAGGCGATATGAAACAAATCCAATACATAAAGTCCCAGAAGGCAGGTCCATATAAAACTTACGTTGGTTCGCTTGCACTGAAGTTAGTTTGCGATCTGTTTTGGTTTTTTGAAAGAGGCGATATTATTATTGCTCTTCGCATTCGATTTTCTATTTCATTAAATACTTACATTTTTTATGACATAGAACAGAAAACGACCGATTACCTGATAAAAAGCACAAGGAGTAACAAGGACTGACTGACTGCCTCGTTGGCCGAGTGGTCGCAAGAGCGACTGCCGGGCAAGGGGTCTCGGGTTCGATTCCTGAGTCGGGCAAAGTATTACTGGTTTTTAAAAAATTCTCTAATCTCAGACTTAAGAAAATCGCAGATGTCCTTCGTGTCAATGTGTGTTTGTTCTACGTATAAGTCTAGAGTAGCCAGGTGCCACAGCAATTGTTTTAAGAGACTGTGTCCGTAATTTTTTCAACGTAGTTGATTACGCATGATAATCCTCTTCTGTACTAGGTAAGTAATGTTGAATTATGGTCATAAAATAATTTTATGGCCAGGAATGCCAACAGACATAAGGACCAAAACAAGAAGATGCATTTTGGTCAAAATAATCCTAATTTAATTGAATTTGGACGTGAGTGACGGCGATCGTATAAAATTAATCTCCTTCCTATTCGAGAAGGTTAACATAGTTAATTAAATATGGAATCATGGTATGTATTGACCAACTAAATAAAAACAGTCATGTCAATTGTACACTGAATGACTGTTTTCTGCATTTCTTAACTCAGAATCATCATCAGGATCATCAAACGGCTAAGTGGCAAAGAACATTAAAATCAACTGAATCGGTTTTTTTAAGGGGGCAAAATCATCGAATGACTGCTCCCGCCTGGGTGAGGCGGTAGGGAGTGTGAGACTCTTAGGTACTGGCTAAAACCACCCCGTTCCTTCTCCTGTACGTCGAGCCGGAGCCCCGGTAACCAGTTAGGTTCTCCGCGACAACTGAATCGGTATAGGTAGGTAATTCGCCAATTTTAGTTCCTAAATCCTAGAATATCGTATCTTTACGGAAAATAGAGGACTGGGCTTCTATAAGGACCTTCCACAGTTCACACTTAGATATTCACCGAACATATTCCATTCCGACACAAAATTTGATATATCGCGTTTGGCATCGAAGCCCAAGAGGCCAAAGTCTCTCTTGATAAGTGAAACATTGATTTACGCCAATATATACCTTACTCAGACAGCATTATATGATCATAAGGTCTTTTTTACCTTGGCAAGTGTTTATAAAATGCTCTGTTTGGCCAGCTTTCTTAGCCTCACAATAAATTACCTAAAGAGCGTTTACAGAAGCTTGTGAATATTTAAAAATCCTCTATCGTATCTTTTTGTAATTAAGATTTCTTAAGCGTTTACGAGCTAGGTGAGTTTGACCGATACTTTTATAAATTCGTTATTATTACTTTACATTTTAGAAGAATCTTGAATGGGGTAGACGACTAATTTTTATTTTAATGTCCGTCTGGTAGATTATTTAAAAATATTAGACACGTATTTTTTATTTTCTCACGGAAACGAATAGTTTTGAAGATATATTGATTTGAAATGTCGCGTGACGTCACTTCTCAGTACATTTTATACTAAGAAATGACGTTTTACCCCCCACTCCTAAACTTTAACTCGTTTTATCTAAGTATTGTTTTATTATACGACAAAATAAAAAAATACGTGTCTAATATTTTTTTATTACCTAACTTACGGACTAATTATATTTTTAATTTTTATACCCTGTCAACATCCCCATTCTTATTGTTACTGAGAATAATAAATGACTGAAGCATTCATTATAATTATTCATTATTCCAAAGTCCATGTTATTACCGGTTGTTTTATAGGTACTTGATAGGATGTCGTTTGGCCACCATATCGCCTGTTGGCAAGCAATGTGGCGGACGATGATATCATTAATACATTTGAAAGATTGAAATCATAAAAATAATTTTAGAAACCGTCAGTAAAGTTCAAACTCGAAATCAAAGATAGCGAATACTAGATGGAAAACTAACAATGACAAAATAGTTGAAACATTGTAGGTACCCAGGCAAAGTTAGAAACAAACATAATACCAAAACAAAGCAGCGACGAAAATACAGCTGAACTTCAAAATTAGAGCATTTATTGACAGCTCAGCATGTGAATACATCATTCGTATCGTAACTATATAAAACAAATGTATCCCAAACAATATACACGAGTTACGACCCAAACTGCAAGTTTGTATCTACACTACACCACAACTTTGTCGTCCTAGCCGCTGCATTTTCGGACTTTACAACTTTAAAATTTAACACACAACCGAAAATGAACCTTATCACCCTAAAACAAGATTTACACGAACAGCATTTTATAAAATTGCATATCACGACTGCAATTTTATACGCGTTAACGAAACAAGCAATTTCGAACTTTGACCACTTATGTTTAAGGTGTATGTGGATGTTTGTTACAAAGTTGTATTCAGACGTTCGTAGAGTTTAAATGGTACAAATTGCCATTCAAAACGTCATCACGTTTTGTGGCGGAACATATAACACGTATTCTTGTGTTTTAGTATCATATCAAAATGTTTATGTTGTGTAAATTGGATATTCGAAGGGCGTGCCGGTATTTTGTTACTGAAGTATCGATTTACTTAATGTATTCTAAAACTGAATATTTCTGTACTTAGTTTAGTTATATTTATTATCTGTAGTGTACTTTTCAGAACAATAATTATAAAATATACATAACATCACACCTTTTATCCCCGAAGGAGTAGGCAGAGGTGCTTCACTTAATGCCACTGTACAATGTAACAGCCACTTTTCACTATTTATGTTATGAATCCCATGTAATAGGGAGTGAGCCTATTGCCATTGCCATATACGGGGCACATTTCCAGGCTCCTTAGCACTATTGAGATTTTTAAAAACCCAGTAATACTTTGCCCGACCCGGGTATCGAACCCGAGACCCCTAGCACTTGCGACCACTCGGCCAACGAGGCAGTTTATGATAAAATTTGTTTTTAAATAATATAAAATGATACTTAACATCTAAGCGAGGTTATAACTCAAGTTACAGTTTATATATATCGAAGTATCATTAAATTATCAGACATTTTAATTCCTTCCCTTGAAAACCAACTTGAAGTTTGTGTAAAAAAAATACCTACACTTAATAAATTTTGATTTCAATGGCAAAAAATTCTTCTTGAATAATTCCACTATGAAAATTGAATCAAAATTACAACCCGATCAAAAGTAATCGACTAAACATATCGATAACCATAACTAACCAACAAAACTCGATAAGGATCAGTGACAGAGAGACGTAAAAACAAATGGCGAATTTACCGATTTAACAACCAGGAAATTCCCATCGAACGGCTAAGTTTTTACGAACTAAAATAATAACAAAAGGAATAGCAAAATCGATGAAATGACAACGACTGCACATCGTACTCATAAAACAAAGTTCTGATACTTATAACTAACATAAAAATGTATTTTACGATACAATTCAATGACTTTTTATTATATTTTGTAACTGTGACGTTTATCGCTTTAAGCGCTTGTTCTGAGACGAGTTACTGTATGATACAGCGCTACAGCGGCTAAGTGATAAATTAAATTAAATTCGTTACTTGATTTGTTGCATTCCTATTCCTTTGATTTAAATGTTCCGCGATATTTACTGGTAATCGTGTGCTGATTTATGCGTCAAGTTCAATTTTCTAATCCACCATCCTCCAAATTTTCAATATAACCTAGTTGATTCAGAATTCGGCGAGTTTACGTATACAATAATCCCTACATTCTTTATCAAATTGGGCAGTGGATAACTATACCACAAGGTCATGAAAAATAAACTTGTAACTTTCGTGAGACATACTAAATAAATTATTATCTTTTTGGCTTACTCACGTAGTATTTTGACGAGGAACTCGACTATAATTATCAGTTTAAGTTTTCATTGTCTTCTTCTTGTTTGTTTTTTTTTTTCTTTTTTGTTGTTACACACTGTGTCATATGTTGTATTTATTTCTCCTTTCGCAGGGCTGCAGGAAGAAATCCCATAAGGGATATGCAGTACCTATGTACACAAAACACCGCTAATTAGTTAGCGGCGCCACACATCGACACTACTATCTTTTACACAGTGAACATGTGTGGGTAATTTCATATTACTGTGTATATAAATATTCGTCCACCACATTCACATTGGTATTTTCATTCTTGTGTCGGTATATGTATTTTTATAATTTAATTCACGGGTAAGGTTAAAACTATTTACAATCATTGATATGACCCGATATTTTGACGGGTATTAACGTAGTGTTCGTGGTCGACTGGTTAATGAGCACGCTTTTATCGTCTTTCAATGATCAATGATGATGTGAGTTCTATTCCAGCTGAACAATTCTTTTTTTATTTTACTATGTAGTTTTTCTTATTATTTTTTTTTTGTTTTTTGAAATATTAGATCAGGCTATAAAAGAAACAGTTATGTCGGTAAATAAAACAATACTATCTTTTATTACAATTAATTTATTTATTATACAAATAAGTGGTTTTATATTCAATATTTATAATAATTAATTATCATACCACAGTTAAGTTCTTAAAGTTCTTTAAATATTCCTCATATTTCCAGTATGTGAGCGCTAACCATAGCAAATACCTCCGTTCTTCTAATAATCTTCTGTTACAATGTCCCACACATCGAACTGACTTCCTTCACTCTTCTTTTTTTGTCCAATCCATCTTGCTATGGAATGCGATGCCGACGGATATCAGGACGGCGACCAGTCGTCTGTCCTTCAAATTTAAGGTTCGTGAGTATCTACAGAAGAGGCTAGCAGACTCAACACACACTTAGGTCTAGTGCGTATTTACATATATATATATGTGTATAATTATGTATTTATATATGTTATGTTATGTATTTTCCTTCGTATATTTAGGTATATATATGTCCCACACTTATTTGTCTACTGTACGTTTTGCATTACGTATATATTTTAATACTTCTTCATTATATTTAATTAGTATATATTGTGTGATATGTATAATTATATATGATGTTAATGTTAATGTTAATTGTTGTGTCACTGTAATAAGTGTTAAACGTTTACACCTACTATTGTATCTCTCTGCACCACCCTAAGGTTGACTGTTAGAGAATGCCACTAGGCATTAAGTCCGCCGTTGTATATCTACAAAAAGTGTAAATAAATAAATAAATAAATAAATAAATAATAATTAATCAATATGCCAATAAACCTTATAGTCGAATTGGGAAATATCATGCGATAAAGATTATACTTTTAAAATTAACATAAGAAGATTTAGAAAAATAGGATAGAAAAAAAAGAAAAGATTAAAACATTGTTTCAAATTTTAAATATTTGATTAATGAATTCTTGAAACAACTTGTGAATGCTGGAATCGATCCGGCGGCACTTTATTGGAGGTGATAACCATTACGCCAAACACGCTGTGAATGAGATCATCGAAATATTGTATACCATTCAGTAACATAAAAATACGATGAGAAAACACTATATTTATATGGGTATTGTATAGCTCGATTGCTCATTATTTGATTTCGATTTATTCAAAGTTTGTTATAAGTTATTTTTATCTTTACCCTCGTTTTTATTTAAACTTATTTACTAAATAATTACGTATACCGACACAAAATGATATTTAAATACCAAGATGTGTGTGATAGACGAATGTTTATACATATCTATTAATATGAAATTACCCACACATGTATATTGTGTAGTCATACGAGTGTCGATGTGTAGCGCTGCGAACTAATTAACGGTGTTTTGTGTACCTCTGTTTTATTATAATATATATTTTTTTTCTGTGTATTGTCTGTGTTGTGTACATGAACAAATAAATAAATAAATAAATAAAGCTCTGTACAATATAACACCCACTTTTCACTAGTTATGTTATGAGTCCCATGTAATAGGGGTGAGCCTATTGCCATATACCGGGCACAATTCGAATCGAGAATTTTCGAAAACCCCAATAATACTTTGCCCGACCCGGGAATCGAACCCAAGATCCCTTGCCCAGCAGTTGCACTTGCGATCAGTCAACCAACGAGGCAGTCTCTGAGACAAATTCAATAAGTGAAAAAATCTTTGAGACTAATTCAATAAGAGACTTAGAAAAGTATCAAGACGATACAGTAATGACAGTTTCCACTACAATGACTTATAAAGAAAGAAATTCCTCTTATAAATGAAGAATGCAGTATACAACATACAACGCCATCTTTTTTTCTCGCCTCGCTTTGTGTTGTCACCTGCGCACGTAGAAAGGTAATAACTGCTACCGAAACTGCAATGCCGTTTCAATTTTCGGTCATTGCTATTTATTTTGCTTTCAAAATTGGTATGAATCAAAATCTCAACATTGTTATGTAAAAATTATGATGAACTGTAGAAAGGATTTCAGTTAGTATCTGTAGTATAGTATTTTTTTTTTGAGTTATCGGCGTCACTCATGGACACCCGAAACACCAGAGGCGTAACAAGTGCCTTTTGGGGATTAAGAATTTGAGGATTGTAGGGGATTCAGGATTATGGGAGACTATGGTAGGAGGGGGGCTAAATTAACCTCACTCACACGGGGAAACACAACGCAAGCGTTGTTTCTCGTTGGTTTTCTGTGAGGCCATGGTATCACTGCGTTCCAGGTGACCCATTCGTGCTGAAGCATGGCTCTCCCACACTTATTTGATTATCCAATAATGATAGCTTTGTATGAGAGCTATTGATCGCGGGATTCCCATATCCAGGATCACAGTTATTTTTTTTAACTCTGACGTTCAGTTGTGATTCCTTTTGAATCCTTAATGGACCAGAAATTTCAAACAGAATTTCGAAAGATAAAGAAATCAAGTAACTCTAGGTTAAAAGTTAACTAGACTATGGACCTAAACTAGTCTAGGTATCTACT
This sequence comes from Spodoptera picta, assembly GCA_038387885.1. NCBI lineage: Eukaryota > Metazoa > Arthropoda > Insecta > Lepidoptera > Noctuidae > Spodoptera > Spodoptera picta. Next base: position 215,833 of record JAZHFQ010000580.1, on the reverse strand, counting down.
GTAGAATTTTCTGTGGACACAAAGAAAGTTGACTGCCCGAAAGAATAAAATGCCTGCCGTGTTTCAGACTGAAACTTAAGGCTAAGTTACTTTTTAAAAAAGAGTAACGAATGGAGTTTCTTGCTCGTTCTTCTCCATTCGAATCTACGTTTTGGAATGAGCACCTAGCTTCACCTAACTTCACTGACGGACTGACTGACAGACTATTATTTATTTTGTATTTGTTGACGTTTCAAAAGTACCAAATTATGGTTTAATTGAAATAAATTATTTGACTTGGACTTTGACTTTGTTGAACTGTTTTAATTATCAACCTATAGTAATATTAACTTTGTTCTAGTTGTAAAAGACTACCTCTACCTCGTTCGTTTAGTCATGAAATGAATATTGAGTACATTTCATTACATTGTGTCCCTTCCAGAATTAAAAGACGTTTTGTTAATTATTTTTGATATTTTTAGAACTTAAATATGTGTTATTCTATAAGATTTATTGTACTTGTGAGCAGTAACATATGTATATGTCGAATATATTTCCAAAAAATAACCATCATTTCTTTAGTAAGTAATCACGTAGTCACCCAATTTCCCCCGACAATATAACACGAGTTATCCCATTACCCAATATCCATTTGAACTATCTACATCACCTTAATACCTCAAAACTTGGCCTTAACTTAACCCATACAAGATTCCCGGGGTACATTCGTACCTCCAATCAAAATAATAGCAGCACCTAAAGATCCGTCGAGCTAGCCATTCCATTCGGTCCCATCCCGTTCATTCGTTCAATCGGTCCCATTCGGCGGATAATTTGAAACGCTGAGTCGTTCACTTGTTTGTTTTCTGTTCAATCTACCTCTATTTATGGAATTTTCGTACGTCGCATGATTGTATAAAATGAAATTTTTGTTAGTTCACTATGACTGTACGTTTTATTGTGAACGTTCTCATTGATATCCAGTTTATGGATGATAGGGGATGACCAGCTACATAGTAAATACTTTGTATTCTTTATTGCCTTTTGAACATTTTATCCGTTTTAGTTGGCTCTGGACTTCGAACAGTAGATTTTCCTTTGAAGATAAAACTTAACTGCGGAGAATGAAGGAGACCAATTTTAACAATTTGGAGTTGACTGGCTTATTGTAAAACCGTTGTACAGTTTTCACATACAGTAACATAAATATCTAAAATATCAAAAAAAGTACGTAAGATCCGATATTTTGGAAACCCTCGGTAACTACAAGGGGTTTAATATTCCTTGGAAAATCTAGAGGTATAATAACTAGTTACAGTACCATAAATATTATAAAAGTCCCAAACTCAAATATACTAACTCAAAATAAAAAAATCTCATGATAGGTACATATACAAAAACTAAGTACTTAAAGGATGTCACATTGTGTACCCTGAGTTTATAATAGTTAGTGCAACTATTTAAGCGCGGGCAAACAAAGACTTATCCGCGATTAGCATAATGTTGTCGACCTTTTAAGGTAGCTTACGCTATTAAATATTTAAATTTATGAAACACATTCACTAAGTTTTCATTTCTGTTTTAGCTATAGCTCTGTAGCGACTAATACAATGAAATATTATAGAAAATTTGCAGCAATAAGTTTAATTATTTTACTGAAACTCTGTAGTCGCATATAGGTACATATGTAAACTTAACCAATAAAGCAATAAATATATCTTATGGTTTTATAATAACTATCGTGAGGCAGCTCACAGCTCACAGAGTGAGCTGCGCGACGTCGCCGCGACCGCGCACGCTGCTCATGAGGAAGAACCCCTCTGTGGTTCGAAACTAGTAGAGCTTTTCTCAGTATATTCACGTGAGTAACCCGCGTTTTTATTTAAAAATATCTTAAATTCATCCATATCGGTTCAGCAGTTTCGACACCAAAATGTAACAAACCAACTCACATCTACCATTATGCGAACCAATCTACCATTATGCGAACCAATCTACCATTATGCGAACCAATCTACCATTATGCGAACCAATCTACCATTATGCGAACCAATCTACCATTATGCGATCAGAGACCCTGAACTATGGAAAGAAACAAATTGAACAGCGATCACAGCCTTTATATCACTGAAGAAAATATTTCTACTTGAATAACCTTCTAATATTATTTAACTAGATGAAATGCCAGCCTCCATTGTCATAACGTGCCTTTTTTTCTTAGATTTCCATCACGGAATTTGGCAATAAATCTTGTGTCGTAATTTATCTTCGTTGGAGTCACTAAAGTGGAGATATAGGCTATATTGTAACGTATGAAATGCTGTGAACGCGATAATGAGCGTGCCCTGTCCTATCGAAAATGGACTACCGACAATATAAAGGATCGATGTTAAAGTGCTTTCTGTATCAGCTTTTTTGAATGTTTTTTTAGTATTAATTTATTATGATGCCTTAAGTGTGGGAAAGCTATGCTTCCGCACGAATGGCCCGGCTCGACCGGGGTGATACCGCGACCTCACAGGAAACCGACGTAAAACAACGTTTACGTTGTATTTCACCGTGAGTGAGGTTACAGGAGACCTGATTACCACGCATTCCAATCTCCGAACCCTCAAATCACTAAATCCCCAAAAGACCGGCCACGCACTCGTAATTGGGTACTTTCTTTAATCAAAAATAAATTATTTCGACTGTTCAATACAATAAAATATTTTAAAAAAACACACTATCATCAATTGATTTTATGACCAACTTAATTTTAGTATTTTTCCAGCATTTTTTTATGAAATAATGATGCTGTTTGATGCTAAAAAATGTGACGTCACAGCACACAATATCGTACAAAATTTTTGACAGTTCACAAAAAGTATTGATTTTGACTAGTTGGCAAGAACCCAATTCTTCTGTCATCTCGGGTGTTCATGAGCTGCACGCCATTGCTTACTATCAGACGACCATCTGTTCGTTTGCCGGTTCATCCCATTTGATACTCCTTCAAAAAATATTTTTATATGTTTGAAGGAGTATCAAATGGGAACTATTGCATTTTTGTACACCAGATGTCGCTAATGTGAACCTGTCGTTTTTCGTCCAATAGGAAATTAGCTATAACACACCATTATACGTTCAGTGTCGCGGAGAACCGGTTACCGGGGCTCCGACTCGAAGCGCAGGAGAAGGAACGTGGTGGTTTTTAGTCAGTAAGAGTCTGACACTACCAGCCTCACCCAGGCGGGAGCAGTCATTCGATGATTTCCCCCCTTAAAAAAAAAATTTGTTCAGTACTTGTCACATACAGTGCCAAAAACCTCTTGCTACTGTTTCGCCATCTAATATTCAAAAATACAGTATACAGCCCCCATTTGAGGAATATAAACTAGGTACCTACAAGTGCTATAAATCAGAAGTGAGAATAATATGAACAAGACTTAATATAGAATTAGGTACTAACCACGACCTACACTAGAATACCAGGTAATTTGTGAGCTGTATGTATAGGTAATTGGACATAGTAATTACTGATATCAGCTGACACATCTGATAAACACGTTTAATTATGTTGGAGACACAATCAGATTTTGATAGCGGGTTTTAGGACCTGTATTGTATTGTTTGGTTAATAATAATTGAACTAGTGAATTTAAATTAGAGGCAATCATGTAGTCGGACTTTTTGTAGATAAAAGTGACAAATAAATGTTTTAGTTTTGATGAGTTATCTTGTTTTGATCTAGTTTTGCAGTAAATAGATTTGTAAAGGGTCGTCAAGGCGCATGTAATACCCCAAGTGTTGCAAGCGTTCATAGGCCACGGTAATCACTTATCACCGGGCCATGTACCGTTTTGCCACCGTTATGGTATAAAAAAGTGTATCTACAGTACGTGGCCGAGCCGCCTCGGCCGACTGCCTCTTTGGCCAAGTGGTCGCAAATGTGACTGCCGGGCAAAGGGCTCAGGTTTGATTCACGGGTCGGGCAAAGTATTATTGGGTTTTTTTAATTTTCATTTGTAGCACGGAGTCTGGAATTGTGCTCGGTATGTGGCAGTAGGCTCGCCCCTATTATATGGGACTCATAACATAAATAGTGAAAAGTGGGTGTTACATTGTACAGTGGCATTTAGTGCCGTAGATGTATGACCAAGGTCTATATTAAACCTGAACCTGTCACTACTATCTCAAATCCACTAAACGAGAAGTTCGTGGTAAGCCCTTAAATGTACAGAAGGCTCATAGATGCTCGTGTATGCCAAAATACCTACTCGTTGTTTGTTTACAGACTAAACCGATTTTATCATAACTGAGTTCTATGTAAATCAATCCAAAAAGAATTTGTTTAATGTGTTACTTCCGAGAGACATTTTCCTATAAAAACCTCAACATAATTTTGCTAAAATGTTCATGAAGGTGTTAAGTTTAACTCATCATAATCAGGCAGATTTAAAGCTCACTGTTCACAGGCAGACGACATTACGCCAAAATTCCCAAAAGCCGTAACTAAAAATCAACTCGGTCGGTGTTGCAATTTGGAAAATGAATTTCAATGTTGCCATGGTATACAGCATTAAGCTGAGTGACGACCTATTCACACAAATGCGATGTATTACTTAACTTCACAATATGAGTTTGTTGAATTAAGATAAAATTTTTTACGTGATACTTATTTTTTTTTTCTCGAATCGTAACAGATTTTTATTGCGTTTGTAGAAAATCCTATAAGAACTTTTAAAACTGAATAGTATATACCTCTATATAAGACCTTCACAGTCAGGATCAAACTGTAGGAAGTTGAAAATTCTTATCGTCTCTAAGTTCATATTAAAACTATCGTGAGACATACTCAGCGTACGGCGCGTCGCGTTCCGCGCTCGCCTCAAAGAGCCAATAGACCACAGATGGGGCCAACAGGGCCGATGCCGATTCGGAGTCGCAGAGAACCTAACGGGTTACCGGGGCTCCGGCTCGACGTGCAGGAGAAGGAACGGGGTGATTTTAAGTCAGTAAGAGTCTGACACTCCCCCCCGCCTCACCCAGGCGGGAGCAGCCATTCGTTGATTTCCCCCCTTAAAAAATCGACACGACACAGGAGAAAATTGTAACGTGTGGTAAAGTTCGAAAACAAAATAAAAGGTTCTAAGATAATCTTGTAGGTTGGTAGTTAAAAGAACAGAAATTTTACGATGGGTTTGCCAAAGGTATTGTGCCAAACACTGTCACAGTCAATCGATATACAACATTCATAATTGTTTAACGCTAACCACCACTATGTAGGAGAAGCCTGTATCATCTCAAGGGATTAATAGTTCAGGTTATGGGATAAAGCCCCAAAACTAACACCTTTCTCCCACGAGGGTAAGTAAAAAGCACAAAATGCTATCTAGAACAATCCTTATATACTTCTTTAAGTTAAAAAAATACAAAAAATCATTTACCTGGTTTACAGCAATACGTAATACGGATACTTAACAATGTACCTATTTAACTATAGCGTATCAACATCAGATAAAACATAAAGCTACATGAGAGGGAGGTTGTACCCTCATTATGAACGAAGATTGAAATGTAGGGCTGCCACTACAGTGCGATTGTTGTTTGAAAATTTCGTAGTAATTTTTGTTTGGTATTATTATTTTATGCCGCGACTTCTTCCGCGTGGAAGTGTGATGATTCACAGCTCCTCCCCCTTAGGTGATAGCGTTATAATATATGTAGCTAGTAGTGTAATAGTATGAATGTCGACCGGACCCATTCAGTACTTTTTGAGTTTAGCCCGGACATACATATTACAGACGAACAGACAAAAATATTAAACACTACTATTTAGCTTAGGTATCGATAAAAAATCACGCCTTAAGTATTCTTTAATAACAAAGTCAACGGAACGATCTGGTCAATGAATTCCAGCTAAATATACAAGAGGTAGGGTTGATACAATCTATTTTAGCTCAGCCAAATTCTGAATTAGCAAAACGATTGTGTCAGTTGATGTATTTCGTTGACTAAGTTAATTAGGAACTTTCATGTTTAATTTTAAGGTTTTGTTTATTTTGTTTATATAATGGTTGTAGGTAGTATTAGGTACGATGGGGTTGGCGTATCCTCATGGATAAAAACCCTGTATTAATTACATGTAGAATAAAAAAAAACGGTATTCTTTAAAAATAATTCAATGTACAGGTTTTGACTTTATTGTAATTTTATAATAATGTTCTAGGTATAAAATACTAGGACTATATTTGTTGGTTCATGCTAAATTGATGGTTCATAAGACGTGTAAAAAGAAAAGCGATAGGCCCAGCTACCCAGGAGTTATGAAGTAAAATCACTTTCAACACTTTTTTGCATCGTCTTTGACACTGTTACAAAAAAGAAGTGTCCAGTTTCATGCTAATTTATAAAAGCCTATGAATATTAATAGTGTTACGTGAAAGTTAACACCAAATAGCCACATCAATCTAACAATTTTATGAAGCCAACTGTCATACATTGATACATAAACTGGTCATAACTAGTACGTAATTAAAACTGATATTACTGTACTTCCGTTCCCCAGATATCATGAGCATAACAATAAATTTATCTATTAATCCCAAAACATTAACTATAAAACACAAAGCGTGATCCGACAACCCTAACAAAGGGTTATAAATACAGGTATTTAAATTCGGCCATTCATTTCATCGCTCATCCCGTACAAAGCGCTTCATTATTCAATACGTGAATAAATCACTTTCATTGAAAGAATAAACGAATGATCACAATGTTTATCGATGAAAAATACGGTAGCGTTTAGACGGTTTCAACGAATGAATGTTTTCTATGACGTCATTTGAAACCTTTGAGTTTGTAAAAAACAAAAAAAAAGTATTTGCCACATAAGGTACAATTTACTTAACGTCACCTATTTAAATCACCGGAGGTAAAATGAGAGCTGAACATGTAGATACCATGATATCTTTACTCATCAGATATATTTAGTGTCCCAACCTCCCATCCAACATAGTATACCTATCATGCACCTTGCACCGGACACCATCACAATCACAGAACATATAAAGGAGGCTAGAAAGGAAATAGTTCCTGATTTGTATTAGAACACGCGTCGCCGTTTGTCCCCCACTTTTTAACTTTACTACAAGCAAGAGACCAATACCTACGCGGAAAATGCATATAAATAAACAACACGCACTAGGTTAAAAGATTTGTTATTGGTCGTCACACTGACGCAATCACTTCGTTTGACATACACTAATACAGGCGTAAAAAACTCATATATGGTAGGGGGAGCGAAAGGTCGATTATTGATATCAATAAAATTAATGGCATCTAACTTCTTAATTTACATGTTTTGCGGACTATGCAGATTTGAATAAGGCATATTGTGTACATGTATTTACGTTAATGTAAATAACTATTAATACATAGAAAAAAACATAATTGATTTTTAAAATTAATTACATTATTAACATTAAAATAATTTGACATTCGTTCGTATTTCTTTAATAGTTAATATGAATAGTAATTATTATATAGTTTCGGTTACATAATTTCCTTTACTGAATGTGAGTGGTGTGCAAATTAACTTAGAAAGTACGTATAAGTTGTATGAAACAGCGCCGCAACCTCCAGGCCAACACAATATTTTAGCTCACGTAAATGAAGTCAGCTCTAAAAGCTCTGAAAACTAGAAAAGTCATCAGGTGTACATAGCTATTCTTAAAAAAGGTATAATACAATCACTCCCAGGATATAATGTCATCTTATTTGTTGTCATAGCTTTGTTCTCGAATAGAAAACCTCAACAACTATTTTAAATTATTGACTAAAATTTCGGCTGGCTTTTAAGAATTTCTCATAGTTTCAACTATTTACAATTTGGGCCTAAGCATGTATGAAAGAGTATCCATCTTACGAAAAATGATTTAGATGTCGCTTAGATGATATCAAGGTAGAAACGTAAAACAAAATTTCCTAAGTCATAAAATCAGTCTACTTACTGAACAAAACATAACGAACACATAAAAAATTATATAAAACTGAAATACGAATAAAATGCCTCACTTAAAACCTTTTTCATAATTAGTCGTAATAAATAAAATTATTTTAGTTATGATTTGTATAATTTGATCATAATCCTTTGTATCATAGTAATTATCGACATCGTTTACAAATTGACACTTCTCTATATCGATTCGAGGAAATGACGTTTTGATTTGATACTTGGGACTCTCGTTGTGAATGTAATACATTGCGCGATCGTTTATGTAGTGCAAAACGGTACGTATCTATTGCAAGCAATGTATACTGCTTGCGATAATGTCGTTTTTGTCTAGAAACGTCATAATATTAATGTTATAATTACAAATATCAAAAGTATATTAATGTTTTTGGAGTCACTGGTGGAAAGAAATCCCTTCTCGTGCTACATTGCACACCTGTCTTCTTTTCCAACACATTACAATAGTCCAAGACGGCATAATTTAATATTATTTGCGGAGTTTCGTACGCTGTCACAATAACATTGCGTTTGATGGCCGGTTTTTGACAATTTGGTAAATTTGGAGTATTTGCTCATAACCGCGGCACGCGTGTACCGCCCACAAGGCCGTTCTATCCTCCTTTATATGTTCTGTGATCACAATCATAATCACCATTCAATTATTGAGCAGTTTTCTAAAACCCCCAGTAATATTTTCCGACTCTGGCAGCAAACCTAAAACCCATTTCCTCGATACTTGAGACAATACCAAACAGATACTGACAACATTTCCGCTCGGTTTAAAAAGAAGAAAAAAATAAAAAAAAACATTTACCCACCAACAACAAATAAAAAACAAAAGAACCAGAAAACAAAAAAGTATATTGCAAACTACACCTTGAGTGCAGTTCAATTGATTTAGATGCTCTTAGAAAATATGCCAAGAAATATAAAGACACTTCATTTTCTTCGCTACAAAACTCAATTGTTTAGAAAGGAGGCTGCGATGCGATGGCGATAGTCTGTGGCACAATAGAGCCCGCTATGAATGCATTCTAATGAAATAAAGAAACGTTTTGTCCCGTACTGCATTGAGTCGAGACCTAAATACTAGTGAATGGGATCTATGCAAGCTATTCACTGCACTATCTGTTGATATCGCACATTTTTAACGTTTGAATACCAAGTTTATACATTTATGCCGAACTTAATATTACAAGGTTTAAGTAATGACTGGAGTGATACCGTGGCCACACAGAAAACTGATGTGAAACAAAGTTTCCCTAAAGGAGGCCATACACTCTAGGTTATGCATCATATAACTTTGCATGCAAAACCGACAAGCATAACCGAGCACCGATGCACCGATAACTGTACAGTTTAATCACATACACACTAGGGCTTGCCTGTCGGTTATGCATGCACGGCTAAAACCATCATGCAAAACCTAGTGTGTATGGCCTCCTTTATGTTTCGTTACGTCAGTAAGACATCAACACGACATAAAAGTTATCAGAATCCTCAAAAGGTCAGTTATGTACTGAGATATAAGTGCATAACTGAGCTGACCTTTTGGGGACTAGGTGTCCCTGGGTGTCGATGATTACACAGCTAGCATAAGGTTAACTGATTCATCACATCATCATCATTATCAACAGCCGAAAGACATCTACTGCTGGACAAAGGCCTCCCTGACCACTTGCATCCACTGGCTCCCCGCAACTCAGATAATGTGTGCCCACGTTTCATCTTCCGGTCCGTGCTCCCCACTTAAGGACTTTCCTGGCCCATCTGGCCGCAGTCTGTAGAGCGAAGTGGCCTCCGTCTAGCCTAGGTGAACTGATTATTATCAACTTGTTATTGTCCCAAAATTTCGTCTGACAAGCACACTTCCAAACCCATCTAGATACGCTACTTTAAAGTAGGGAAAGACTTCAAATACAATCTTACTTGTGGAAAACATTATTTTTGTTACGAAACCAAAATAAACTTCCCTTTTAAACTTCGTCTCGGTTCATCAACTTGGAGATGTAGGTATTTGAAAAATAAAATTTCAATTCGTTGCGTCGACGTTGAAGTGACTTCTTATTATTGAATAAACGAAGGAGGCGCGAACTCTGTGGTCGGAACCAGTTTGATGATGTAAAATTGTAAAGTAAGTATCTAACCGAAGTGTCTTTGGTCGATTTCAAATGAATTGTCTTTATTGCACTGCACAAAGGACCTGAAGTTCGTTTCCTAGTTCAGAAAAAGTTATAATAGGTGGTAACTTAAGTAGGTATTGAAGTGGGTACCTAACTAAGGATTACGCTATTTTCGATTTTCAAAAAAAAAATTAATACACCTACTTACACGTTTCCGATATTTGGGATTCACAATCACAACATAAGATGAAGGAAGTTATTACATTTCATGGAAAAATACTGCTACCCACTACTTTGCAGGAAAACAGGCGTGATGGACCATGATAGTTCTGCTCACCGATTTTTACAATTTAAATTGCGTTTCGTTATTGACTCCGCTACACAGTTTTGTTTCGTAAATTATCTCAGTTAATAGTACTAAAACCAGCTTAAACTTATTCACGCACGTAAAAAATATTTAAAATATCTAGTATTTGTCCAATTATTTAAAATTTAACTGCATAGCATTAAATTCTCGATATCTCGCGCACAATAGAATAACGAAACGTACTCATGACGGTATAGGAAGGAACTAACGTCACTGTCATGTTAAATTGTCATGAATTGTTTTCGTATTTTATATTGTGAAATCGTGAAATTAATTGGAAACTATTGTACAATATTTTGAACTTGTTTCAAAACTGTGTTATTCATAAAAACATTGCCGTGTACGTGTGTAAATCTGAAGTTCAAATCAACATTTTGTAGTGCAAGTGCGTCATAAAAGAATCGACAGTGATTTTTCTGTATTAGACGTAATTTTCCTTGTGAAGAATGGCTAATTCAGATTATGTTGCGACGTTGAAGATTCTAGTAATCGGGGAGAGTGGTGTGGGTAAATCAAGGTGAGAAAACTTCCTAAATGTAGTGAATTAAACCTTTGGTCAGTCCCACTTATAGTCTAAAAAAAGTATTGAGTCATGATGTCTGATTAAATTTCAATGAGAAATTCATGAGACTACACAAGTTGTAATAAGTTGTTCATATTTAAAAAAAATCATAAAAATAACAAAACAATCAACTTATCAGGCTTTGTACACTACATCCTTGACATGAAAAAAAATCAACAAGTATGTTAAAAAATAATTATCTGTGCTGTTCTATTGCGTAGTTTTGCAGATAATAGCATTCATTGTTCATTGAATGTACTTAATATGTAATCATAATCAGTTAGATTAGAATTACCATGTTTTTCGTATGAATGAAACGGAAAACATCTTTGCAAATGTCATTGCTCTTCGAAAAGAATCAAAATAAGTACCCTGTTGATCTGATCTGATTGGTATACATTTGTGTAGTCAGCAAACAGTAGAGTAGACATAATGTACCAACTGATGTATATTTATACATTTTATTTGTTTAACTCGTCGAGTACCGTCATTGTAGACACAATTATAGAACAATAGGTTGCGGTCACCGGTGACCGCTCGGTGTCTGACAGTTTAATAATAGTTACAAAGACACCCATTTACAGTAACAGCTAAGTATATTTTGGGCTTCCTTGTTTATGTTTGAACAAAAATAATTGTATTGTAGATTGTAGGTAATGTTCTACTTTATTTTATCTTTAAAAAAAAGTTTTATTAATATACTGCCCTTTGACCTCGGCAATCTTTCTCTCTAATACACTATCACGTAATATATTTTAGGCAAGCATTTTACAAATAATAAATAATAAAAATCATTTATTCAAAATAAAGAAGTACATGTTAAACAATCATGACACTGATCTAGAATTCATGAAGACATTTGTCATTTAGTATATAATTATGTTCAATGACCCCCATGCTAGGAAAACCTGTGTTACAGGGGTCATCCTACCGTCCGTGTTATTGATATGTACATAACTATGACATAAAAATAAAAATAAAAAAATTGAGATTAGTATTAACAAAGGTAAGGTAAGATAAATAAACAACGGCTAGACTGACAACTGTTGGTACAAGCAAAATCAGAATACTGATAGAAAGAAATTCTACAATCCTTGAATAATGTGAGTGAATACCTATGTGAGTGTATATGTGAGTGAGTGTGTATGTGTGAGTGAGTGTGTGTATGTACGTGAGTGTGTGAGTGAGTGTGTGTGCCGGTTAAGGGTTGAGTAACTGTTCAGTAGCGTCATAATTCAGGGTGAGCAGATACTCTTTCACCTTGGACTTGCACTGAAAACTGCTTAAGCGGTGCACATTTAATATATGTTATGGACTTTGTTGTAGATTAAAGCACCTAGGTAACGGCTCTGTCGGCGCGCAAAGGTGGTGTTTGTTGGAACTCGGGGACAGACTGGTTTGGGTTTTCTCTTAATGATTGCAGGGAACTCACATAGACCCATATATACCATTTTTAATACTTTTTCTTGAGCCGAGGTTCTCAGCTTTTTAAACACATAAAGTAGCTTTCGAGTACGAGAAGCCAAGGATTCAATATATGTTCGCCAGCTGAGACAGGAGTTCAGGAGAACACCGAGATATTTGACAGACGTGGCCCTTGCAACTATCTGACAGGCGCAAGAAGTGTGTTGGGTATTATCGTCGCAAACGTGGGCTTTAATATAAAATAACCTTAATATTTAAACTACACTACTGATACTTTTTAGTTTCTAAACATGAAAGTTAAGTCTCAATGCCAGTATCGAAATAATTGACTAAATAGCAGGATTGGCAAAAATATAACATTCTTCATTCCTATTATTATATGTTTCGTTTCATTATTTTATTTGTTTAATCTATGTTAGTCATACATAGAAACTCAGAAAAGTTGATATTAGTAGAAGTTGAAGAATATGCAATTGCCTCTTGAGTTTACTAGTTGTAAAAGTGACAGATATAAATGATAGTTTTAATTCTGTTCCTGTATAAGGTCACTCGATAATGAATTTATTTTTTCTTTGAATTTATTATACGTAAATGTATGAAACTATTCCATTTATTCTTAATCTATATATTCTAGAAAGGTCTGTATTAATAAAATTTATTTTTATTTTAGCATAATCCTAGCGTTCACAACAGGAGACTACAATGCTTCATTCCCGGCCACAATTGGAGTTGACTACAAATGTAAGGTGATGGATGTGAACGGAGTCAAGGTCAAGCTTGGTATCTGGGACACTGCTGGACAGGAACGCTACCGGACATTGACCTCCAGTTTTTACAGGTAACACATAAATTCTCTTTATATGCTAAAGATAATCAAATTATTATTTTTTATACCATGATGGTGGCAAGAAAACGAACAGTCCACCTGATGGTAAGTGGTTACCGCAGCCTATGAATGCTTGCAACACATGGCAACACATAAGCTTTGCAATACATTTAATTCGTGTTGTCTATATTGTGCAATTTTAATTGAAAAAATATTGTTTTTCTATATTTATTCTAGAGGTATACTGACATTTTATTAGTTACTGAAAATGCCCTGTGTATATGCTGGCTTGATATAGTTTTAGCTTTTTAATCTAGTAGGACTGGCAATGGCTTATATTCAATGTACTATGTGCTCAATATTGAGTCCATAACATAACATCACGCCTTTTACCCCCGAAGGGGTAGGCAGAGGTGCACAATACGGCACTTAATGCCACTGTACAATGTAACACCCACTTTTCACTATTTATGTTACGAGTCCCATGTGATAGGGGGTGTGCCTATTGCCATATACCGGGCACAATTCCAGGCTCCGTGCTACAACTGAGATTAAAAAAAACCCAGTAATACTTTCTTGAGTCCCTGTAATAATATGTGTATAATTTTACTAGCTAGTACTTGTTAGATACAATAAAAAAGAATCTCTATAAATACATTTCTCCCTACAAAGATGTATTTTTGTTACAGAGACGCACATGGTGCTATTTTAGTTTACGATGTGTCTGAACCAAAATCCCTTGCAAAGTTGAACGAATGGGTTGAAGAACTGCAGGTATACTCCACAAAGAAGAACATAGTCTGCTTAGTAGTCGGAAACAAGATTGATAAAGTAAGTACTACAATAATAATAGTTATTATGACCCCATCATTGATTTTTGGCTTCGTTGTAATGGATTTCTGGTTTAAGAATACGTCTTACAAATGCTACCAGTCATCGATAGATTGAGCAACATCCTCTTTTTCGGTGACGTAACTTTAATCCCCAAGCTGCTCGCCAACCTTGGTGATTATCGCTACTTCTTGCACCTCATCCGTTAAGTCAGAGATCGTCAGAGATTGTTTGCGACACAGCTTAGGACTGACAGCTGATGATAATGGCTTGATGACTTTATGTTCTCTTACTCTCATGATTCGATGGGGCTAAAGTGTCTATAAGTACCTTAGTATTATGACGAGATACACAAACATCTCAATGTTCCAACAATTTAATCAGAAATAGACAGATACAAGAAAAAGTGTGCGGAACGCCTAGCTGTTCATCCCAATGACCTGGCCTCTCAACTCTTAGGTATCCTTCGGCCATGGAGAAATGACTAAAAAGGAAGGATGTCTTCTAAAAAGGCAGATGAGGCGATTGGCCTGTCGTCTTCCACTGAACTCATCTTATAGTCTAGGTCTTAAGAGACTGTACAACTGGGTAAACAAACGGAAATTTGTTCTAGATTCCACAAGGTCCCTATAATAAGCTACACCTGACGAAACAATTAAATTATTTAACATAGTATTACGGTTATATTGCCAGAGATCACACTCCACTCACTGTCGAACATTGGCACCATGTGAATCAATAAGTTTAAATGAGAACAATTTGCTTTTAAAGTTGCCGTGGCCAGTAAGAAATTGGGCAACACAGTGATCCACCTCCAACCATGTCCTCTCCAGCCGCTCATGCACGGATGGGAAGAACTGATACAGGTGGCGGCCCTTAATAGAAGATGCCCATCTACACTGCCATTCGGTTATAAGCTCGCCCCAAACGTCCGTCACTAGCTTAAAAAATCTATCAATTTTATTTCTATCACGTTGTGCTAGAAAGCTTGCTGACAAATTAGGCCTCGCATATCATCGTTATACAGACTCTTTTTTGTACCTTTAGGCTTAATTCATTCTGTCTCCTGCAGTAATTCACTGAGGGAAGTGGAAACTATCGTTTTTTTTTCTCCTCTTATAATATCTTCTGATTCACTTCGTTGCGGGAACCAAGACCCGAGTTATTCATATCCCTGGGACGCGCCGAATTTCAGTGTTCCCGTGTTTTCATGGTTGTATCTACTGTAGATCCTGGCTTACAGGAGTTGCAGCGGTTTTAGGAGGTTGTGGCTGCCCTTAAAAAACAGTCTAGATCTTAACCAAAAAAAAAATAATATTTCGTAATACTTAATACTAGATTTTTGAAGGTAACCTTGGCGTGATAGCAAAATATATACTGTCTGCGAAACTGTGTTCATTAAGTGTGACGCGACAATTACCTATGTCACTTTGCTATGACTTTTGTAACTATGTTAAGTCTAATTTTACTAAGTACATATTGTGTGCCTCGACCTGTGAATATTAGATTCGAAACTATGACGTGACGTTTTGTAATAAAGTCGAAAATCAACTGATTTTTTTTACTGAATTTTTTCATTATAAACTTATTCTTCAGTTATTTAAGTTATATTTTTCTTTAGCATAACCGTGCCGTACCACGGGAACAAGGACAGGCGTTTGCACAGAAACACAGAATGCTGTTCATCGAGAGCAGTGCTAAAACACAGGAGGGAATCAGCCTTGCTTTCGAAGAACTTGTGCAAAAGGTGAGTTAATATGTGAAAAATACTGTCCAAATTTTAGTTCAAAAATCATTCAACCTTCATGCAACTTCTTCCTAAAACTGAGAATGCAAAATTATAATATGCTCTCAAACCGAATAGAAATAAGTACCAATAGATAAAACAACCGAAGCCTGGTCAAAGCAATCTATTTAATTCGTACTGTTTCGTGTTAACCAGTACCTAATTGATTAATAAATAATTAAACCTACCAATTATGTCCCAGTGATTATTTTAATCGATTAACAGTTTTGCTCAGTAATTTTGTTCAATTCAAACATTCACATGGTGTTTGTAATTATTATTAAACAGATACAGTTTTAGTTAAAATTGAACTCTAACGCACAAAACGTAAAGTTACATTTACAAATATTAGGAATTTTAAAGTTTTGCTGATTTTTACACACATTGAGACTTGTTAAGATAATTTAATTTTATAAGATAAAAAATTAAATGAATTGTAATTTATAGAAGAAAATACCATAGCAGGAGCAGCTTGTGTGGGACCATATTAGAGGTAGTATTAAATAGAATTTACTTTTTTTTCGCGACTTAATTTGTCAATTCAGAATTTACTTGCACTCAATATTATTACTAAGAATTTAAGGAGACTATATTTTTAAACTTTAAATATAATTTCCGTCTCTAGATCATAGAGACTCCAGGACTTTGGGAGTCAGGAGGCTCTTCATCAAACATCCGCATATCACATGACGAGAGGAGACAACAGGAGGAATCTTCATGTTACGACTACACCTGCACGATTTAGAATAAGCTAGGAGTTGGCTGCGTCTGAAGACTTTTCTACTATTTGTATGTATTTGACTGAGTGATGCATCAAGAAGGCTTATTTCCTTGCATGCCGCAAGTACTAACGTTATTCGCCATGTCTTTTCGATTGCGTGACGTCACAGTTTGTCTCCTTTTACGTACGAGCCGTATTGTAAGCGTATCGTCACGTCTTAGGACTATCGTAGTGTCAATATACCTTCTGCATCTTATACATACGATTCGCTGCAACATCACTCCAATAGCGAACTTGTGCTTGTTCGTTGTACTCTAGTTTTATCGGCGTATTTCAATACGCTTATAATACGACGTCGTGTGCAAAGAGATAAAATCGAAGTAAAATAAATATCACCCTGTAAATGCACCACTATTGGGTCACTTCTTACTTGGAGAAGATGAGCATGACTAAGTTTGTTTGTATAATTCTGCCGTGTTGTGAAACAAGTAATAGCACCATCTCTTTCTTGCACCAAAAGCTATGATGAGTGGTCAAATAATCGTGTGTTCATATTAAATGGTTGCCGCTAAACGAGTTTGTGTCGATATTCTAGTAGGTACATACATAAAAGTATCAATTTATAAGGGGAATAAAAACAACCAGTGATTTAATTGTAGAATATCTTCAAAGTCAAAGTCAAAATCATTTATTTCAATTAGACCAGGAAGGCACTTTTGAACGTCGAAACAAAATATAAAGAAAAAATGTCAATCTGTAGGTCAGTCCTCTAGTGAAGCTATTTGCTCGTTCCAAAGTGTAGATTCCTATGGAGAAGAACGAGCAAGAAACTCCATAGGTTACTCTTTTTCAATCATGTTCACAATACAATTTTTGGTTACATTCATTTGTTGAGTTCAATAAGCTAGCCTTCACTAAGCAAGCCTTGTAAAATGTATAGAAAATGTAAATTTATAGTTCGGAATAAATATTTTGTGATTAACTCGTCGAGTACCGGTTTTGTAGACACAATTATAGAACAATAGGTTGCGGTCACCGGTGACCGCTTGGTGTTTGACAGTTTAAATGTTACCGCTTAGATGGAGTTTTGTTTAGTGTGGGGAGAATAGGGTAGTTTCCTAATTTTTATTTTAATGTCCGTCTGGTACAATAATTTAAAGCTTCAACACGTATTTTTTCTTTTCTCACAAAATTAAATACTTTCGGCGATATATTAATTTGAAATATCGTGTGACGTCACAGCGTGTCACATTTTGTAGCGCGTTATGACGTAACAACCTCCCACTCTTAAACTTAGCGCCATTTTATCTAATTATTGCAACTTAGTACGAGAAAATAAAAAAATATATGTGTAATATTTTTTCATTATCGAACTGACGGACTAATTAGATTTTTGATTTTGATACCCTAGACACTACACAATTGAAGTGATTGGTGATAGAATAGAAATTGTATCGATATTGATGTAGAAATGTAGATCATCTGGACTCTAGACATAGGTACTAAAACATAACAGAAAATATCAAAATCCGATGTCTTTAAGTCTTGGACAAACTTTTTGGCTAGACCTCAAACTGTCGCGTCACTCACCTATTGTTATCATCATATTTACCATACGTTATCATAGTCACAATTACTGCTGCTTAGAGATCAATGTGAAGGACTGGTTTACATTTCATTAGTCAAAGAGTTTGTCAAGAACTTTTCTAAGACGACCTGGAGCGCATGGGGCCAAAATGGAAATACACTGAATCTTGTTGTAATTGCTTTTTGCGTTAATTTTGTTAATAAAATAAATGCAATGTCATAAACACATACCTATAAGAAACGTTTAAATAAATTGTTTTAGCGTTAATTTTATATTAATTTAGTTTTAGTAAATTTTACACAAAATATGTGCATTGTATTTGTTATTACATAGGGAATATAGTTTGTGTTTAACGTATAAAGTACCCTCATTTTTGGGCAGCAAAAAGTACAATAAATGTAGTTTGTTTTTGAACCTCTTCTGACATGCACGTGTTTCTTGGCTGTATGGCGTAAAAAATAGTTTTATTTATATTTTTATTTATAAAAAATTGTTTGGTTTGATTGTTATGTGTTGGTTTTTTATATAAGTGTTTCGTTGTAATCTTCAGATGTATGTCAACTAAGGCGATGTGATATCTCTTGTCTGCTTTTGTACATAGAATTAATAAAAATGATTATTGTATGTTGTACACTATATTATTATGAATAAAATATTTCACAAAATTGTATAGTTTTATTCATTTTGATCACAACTGTCCATCGGATATTTGCTAACCTTAAAGGGGACAACGTACCTACGTTTCTGTAATAAAAATACACATATGTGTAACATACAATATGTTTGACGAGAAACTCGACTAGTTTCAAGCCATACTAGAGGGCCTCTAGTAGAGGCTCACGTTCATGACTAGCATTCCGAGACACACGACGCGGCCAGGACAGTAGCATCCTGACAGTCGTCGCGACATGAGTAACCTGAAAAACGTAACAATTAACTGTACTACTTTTCATTAAGCGAATTTTCGATTTTGGGTTTTCTCAAATATTATAGCCTAAAACTTCTTCAAGAGTCTTCTTGTCGAGTCAGTTAGCCGTTAGCCACTATGGAAGTAGCGGAATAATATCTGTATAAAATCTGTAAATATTGTGAAAAATAAAAGGTTAACGCTATTTGAGTTGATAGAAATAATAACACTTTTAGTATAGATTTTATAGAAATCCCTAAGATAGAACAACCCACATCCATCTCCATCGTTACAACCTCCATACGCCTTTTATTTCGAACAACGTTCAGACGTCCAGAAACGCCCACGAGCTCTTCAAAAAGGGAAACGCGAGAGTATAACAACCAATTTATTTCTACCCACGGTAGAAAACACCATGCGAGTCATTATCACCGAGCTTTTATGGGGCAATTTCTCACTAACTCTCCTCAAAATGCCCGCACTTTTTGCCTTTACCCCGCTTTCGTATTATTGACGACCATTGTCCAGTTAAACCTGGCTGTTACTCAACTCCAGTTAAGTATAAAACTGGTGTTTATGATCGAAACTGGCTATGTGAATGTAGATTCTAACTTTATAAACCCTTTCTGCGGTTGGCGCTTAGTTAAGCTAGTAAAGCTGGCTTGACGATGAAGCTATCGAACGTAAATATTTACTTTTATTCGTGGAAAATAATGCAGTTTGTATTCTAATTTTGATTTTGTTGTTAGATAAAAATCACACCAATCTACTGTGTTTATTACTTTTTCTTGAAGGGGTAAATCATCCACTGACTTTTCCTGCCTTGGTTGTGGTGACAGTGTCAGACTCTTACTGACCGTTTCTACACACCTCTGCAGCAACCACCCCGTTCCTGCAGAGCTGGAGGCTCAGTATACTGTTAGGTTGTTCGCAGTTCCAGGTCCGGGGCTACAGCTATACTGGACCCCATCTGTGTTTATTTAATACCTACCTCCCATATAAAAATAACTAACTAACTAACTCCATAACTTATCTTTCAGTGAGTATTAGACATAGTTAAAGAAACAATAATAAAATCTACAAAACTGATAATGATTATTTTCAGCCAATAAACTCCCGCAACAAACAAATACGTGGGTACAAAGACCTCAGGGAACAGTAGGTACCTTTTACCATATAGAGTTACCTACAAACACAAACGTCTAGCGTTACTAAGTGACCTCACAGACAAAGCACACCCTAAACTAGCTACCTAACACGCTAAACCTATATATAGGACCAAGACTAGGTAAGTACATTGTCTACTACTAAAGGTACCTAGGTACATTCTAATCTTTTTACACAGCTACCTGATCTGTTCCCTAGAACTAACGTTATAATTATGTTCCACAATCAAGTGCCTACTTTATTTAATTACTCACACTTAGATGTCTGCTTCTACTCTTTAAAACTTCTACATTACGATCGCAAAGTTTTGTGTCTAAGTCTTTCTGAGAACCTAACTCAATAGTAGGGAGCTAATCACTTAGGTAGGTATTATTTTATTCTAAGTTTAGGTGCTTAATTAAATGCTATAGGTAAGTTAGTCTGGTGGCTGAGTTGTAGTTACGATAACCTATGTAGTAGGTATAGTAAGTAATACGTACCTATTATGGTAGGTATAAAATTCAACTGAAATAATTCAATTAATTCAAAATTACAGTAGGTAGGTACAATACCAATAATATATCTACAAAATATCTAACTTACGGCGTCGAAAAATATTGTTACGTTATTTTAACTACCTACAGATGTTCTTATTCTAAAAGTCATAGAAAAAAATAAAAAGTATGAAAAAGTTACATAGGTAGGTACAATATGTCACGCCATGTCACGGGAGCACAAATATAAAAGGAACACTCATTTTTCACCAATTTTGTTATGAGTTCCATGTAATGTGTGGTGTGGGAGAGCCATGTTTCGGCACGAATGGGCCGGCTCGACCGGAGTGATACTCCGGACTCATAGAAAACCGACGTGAAGCAACGCTTGCGTTGTGTTTCGTCGTTTGTGAGTGAGGTTACTGGAGGCCCAATTAAACCTCCCCTTCCCCAATCTCCCCAATCCCTGAATCCCCAACGATCCTCAAACTCCTAATCACCAAAAAGCCTGTAACGCACTTTTGTAACGCTTCTGGTGGTCCAGGTGTCCATGGGCGACGCCGATTGCTTACCATTATGCAATAAAAAAAGTAATAATACTGGAGATAATGCCCAAGTATGTGCTGAAAATTTTCAAAAAGTTCTAATAAATCCTGAACCGAGAGTCAAACCTTATAGCTCTTGCCCGACTAACAAGGTAGTTATATACTTAATTACCTACTATTATTAAGAAAATTCACAATAAATATAAAATAACAACTATCAAAATAATTTCAACAAAGGCATTATGTGCTTGAAATATCTATCAATAGATAAGCCTGTCTAAGGAAATATCGTGAGCGCATTGTTTACTAGCCGGTACACTGCACCGATAATACAGTGCCTATAGATTACCTGCTTATGTTAGCGAGCAATGTAATGCAAACTGTAATCAAGGCTAGAACGATTGTCGGGTTTCTCAGAACGTCATATTTACTGGAATATATTTATGGAATTTTCACCCCAATTGACCTAGAAACTAGTGTCTGGCAGCTAGACTTACGTATTAGAGTCACCCTGTTCGCAGACGACAAGGCGGTTTCTAGACAAAATAAATATTTTGAAATAAAAAAGACACATTAAATAGAATATTAGGCATCACAAGTTTCAAATTGCTATTACTGATCATTTATTACGAGAGTTCGGTTTGAAAAGGAAAATGAGCATTAAGACATAAATATACGAACTAGAATTGCGTAAAAACATGTAAGTATTTCTAATGGTAAATATTATTTTCTTGTGAGTTAGTTGGAATATACGGCTTTATAATTTTGCCGTGGTCGTTCTTGCAACACCTTACGATAAACTAACTACATAAACTTACGATGAGTCGGTAAGGTAAATTTTTAACTACCTGCCTATTTTATTGTATGCTATCTTTTTTCTTCAAATTCTTAACGGTTGACTTCAAAAATCCAGGTAATTCTACTCTCGATCAATTATTTTACTATCGAATTTAAAATAAAATATAAACTGCCATAAAAATGTCATCCTTGGAAATAAAAAAGAACTCTTAACATCTGCACAATAACACATCTATGCACTTCTAAATTCAAAACACCTCAACATTCACAATTCCAAATCCTAGTACCTCGGACGGACCCCAATAATTTATCGCCAGCGTTTCCACCACAAGCACCACACCGTATGTTTCCCAAGCGCCTCTTTCTGAATGTCTTCAGTTAATACCAGTGCCCCGGACATTCCCATTTATCACTAACAGTCGAGGACAAATAGGCTCAAGGAGGGCTGCCCCCAATGGCCTTAGATGGAGCTCATTAATGGCCAGTCATCCCTCAGTACTGAGGATAAACGTTGACAAATATAAAGAAAACTTGTTATGATTTACGGTATAAGTGGTTCGCTCCAATGATGTATGGTAATGCATGCTTTGCTTATTTTTGCTAGTACCTAATTGATGAGGGTTTTGTAGTGCAAATGTTAATGTTGGTAATTGCGGTAAGTTTCTTTGATGGGTTTAATAAGCAGTATAAGATGATATTTTATTACGGATATGTTGACACATTTGCACTTAAAATCGTAAAATAAAGAAAATCCGTCTGTCATTCTTGGCCCGTATCTCTTTTACAAAATCCCAAAATATAATAGGATGATTACAAAGTGATGTCCGAAATTTCAATATTGCCCAATAAATAAACGAGCATCTAACTGCCTACATACATGGTGTTTAGTTTATCGATATTCCGCATTCGTTCATTTCTGCATACAAACCAAATAGAACCGTCGACGAGCGCTCGGCACGCCGCGAAATTGAAACTGAGCATGAATAAATTACATAGCACTGTATTTACACTACCATTTTATATTCATGTGTGAAGATTGATAATAGATTCGATGTGGATATAGATATGTGTGAAATATTATTAAATCCCCAAGCGGTCACCGGTGACCGCTTTCCACTAATATTACATTACATTATAGACCTTATTTCTAATGTATAGAGACTACTTTTGTATGACCAAATTTAGGCGATGGATTTCAAAGGGATTTCAATTTAATGGAATGGAATGGATTTCAATATTATAATCGTTGGCCGAGTGGTCGCAATTGCGACTGCCGGCCAAGGGGTGTCGGGTTCGATTCCCGGTCGGGCAAAGTATTACTGGGGTTTTTTTTATCCGAGTAGTAGCACGGAGTCTGGAACTGTGCCCAATATATGGCAATAGGCTCACCCCCTATTACATGGTACTCACAACATAAATAGTGAAAAGTGGGTGTTACATTGTACAGTGGTATAATGAGCACATCTGCCTACCTCTTCGAGGATAAAAGACGTGATGTTATGTAATGTAATTATTAAAATATATGCCATGTAGGGCATCAGACGCAGTTCAGAGATTTTGTGGTCATGGAATTATTACACTGCATTCCACTTTAAAAATAATGTTCAATATTTTTAAAATTTGCTTTTCTAGTGGTACATTTCCTAAATGCCTCAAGAAAGCAGTAGTAATCCCTATCCATAAATCTGGTACAAAGGACTTAGTAAATAATTATCGGCCTATTTCTATATTGCCGTCAATCTCTAAAGTTCTTGAGAAAATTATAAATAATAGACTAGTCTCGTATCTCGAAAATAACTCCCTTATATCTAACAAGCAATTCGGCTTTAGAGCCAAATTATCGACAGCTGATGCAGTACATACATTAACTGACTATGTATCAGGAGAGCTTGGACAAAGTAAGCAAGTAATGGGAATTTTCCTTGATTTAGCAAAAGCCTTTGATACGGTATCTATCCCATTGCTACTAGACAAACTGGAGGGGTTGGGAATAAGAGGGACACAGTTGGAACTTTTTAGAGACTACTTGCGGGATAGACGGCAATGTGTAAAAATAGGCGACGTCATTAGTTCCGAATTACTGCTACCGCTATATGGAATTCCACAAGGGAGCGTACTCGGAGGAACCCTATTTCTGGTATACATAAATGACCTATGTAACCTCAAACTACAGTGTGGCACTATTGTATCATATGCGGATGACACTGCTCTGCTGTTTTCAGCAGGTTCTCTTACAGAAGTTCAAAGCTGTGCACAGCAAGGGTTTGATGTCGTAAATAATTGGCTTAAAATAAATCTACTAACAATAAATACTGATAAGACAAAATTTATAAAATTTAATATGCGTAAACCTCTAGCACGTAATGAATTTCACTTGTATGCGCATAAACCAGAATGCTCAATCGTGACTAACGCTTGTACCTGTCCGGAAATTGTAATAACAGATAACATTAAGTATCTAGGAGTTATTCTAGATGAAACCCTTTCCTTTAAACAACATATCGCTGCATTAACATCTAGAGTTCGGAAATTGATATTTGTTTTTAAAAAATTGCGGTTTATTGGTGATCACAAGTTAATTATTCAAATTTATAAAGCCCTGTGTCAATCGATAATCCAATACTGCATTACCTCTTGGGGCGGAAGTGGAAAAACATTGATACTTCCAATCGAACGAGCGCAAAGAGCCATCTTGAAAGTCGCCACGCACAGACCGTACCGCTACCCCACAGGCTTACTGTATGAGTCTAGTAAAGTGCTGACAGTGCGACAATTATTCATACTATTCACTGTACTAAAACAGCATGCTACACTTACATATGACGCTAACCTCACTAACACCAAGAGACGGAAAGATATTGTCTGTACTGCTAGCTATGAATCAAAGTACGTATTTACACATAGATTTTTTGCATTTTTAGGGCCATATCTGTACAATAAAATTAATAAAGAAACCTTGGTTTACGATGTAAATTACACCAGAGCAAAACAGCGCATTTCTCAGTATCTACTATCATTAAGTTATGAAAAAAGCGAGGATTTGTTGATTGTCATGAAATAAATAATATATAGATATAAATAGATAATAATTATTGTAATAAATGCAAGTATAAGGTTAGTGTTTCCTAAATTATGTATACATACCTCTACATATTTAGGTTTTGTAATATTTACTGTAAAAAATAATATTGTTAAGGCTTAGTTATATTATCCTAATGTATAATGCACGCGACCACAAAGCCTGTGGTACAGATTTAATTCTATACAGGCATTGTATTGTAACCTACCTAGAATAGTTAAATAATAAGCTTAGATTAAGTACATATATGTGAACAAAATGGAAATAAATATATTTGTTTGTTTGTTTGTTTTGTTTGTTTGTTCAAGTGGATTTTTTGTCAGTTATCAATGCTAAAATTGCCATGTTATTGGCAAACCCAATGCTGTACACGATTTGAGACGCTATGCTTGTGAACCAGTTATGAGTACCTACGCAATTTGGGTACTAAGACATAAGAATCTTCCATGGATCACCATAAAAATTCAACCAACGAGCCAGACAGCAATGAAATTATAATTAGACCAGAATATAAAGAAACACGAGTACTCAAGTAATTACGATATATCAAACTACAGCGGTGGAATACTACCTTCTACTTCAGCAATTAATTGTGCCGTGTCACGAGTATTACGTGTTCGTGGGATCTTAACAGATAACACGGAGCTATTCTTTGAAACGTGACACGAGAATAGGATCATTTACTTACACGTACCACTTAGGATCTTCACTCTTGTAGACTTAATGTGACATTATGTTTGTTGTGTGTGAAGCGTAAGAAAAATTAAGTAATTCCTCGGCCCTACAATTTTCGAAAATTCCCCTCGGTTTCCCTAGGATCCCATCATCAGATCCTGACCTGATGAAAATGGGACCATCTCGGGAGTATCCCTTTCAAACAAAACAAGAATTTTTTGAAATCGGTTCACAAATGGCGGAGTAATGTGCGAAGAAAAAAAAACCATCAGCCGAACATAGTACCTCCTCCTTTTTTTGAAGTCGGTAAAAAGTAAGACTATGTAAAAGGTTTCATATCATGTCTGTCTACAGCAGCATATCATTATCATCATATAAATTCCCACTGTTGAGCAAAGGTCTTTTCTCACATGGAAAGGAATGTGGATTAATCACCATGCTTTCTGACTGCAAAATGATCTGCATGACATACGAGTAGGCACCTTTAAAATCACGTTTTTAAGCAGCTCTTCATAATCAACCACTATCAGCCATTTAACCTCACTGAGCTACTCCTCCAAAAGTGACATGAAATTTAGAATCAGGATTCAGCAGTCAGTCTTCTGACTACCAGACCATCAGTCAGTCTTTACATCCTCAACCCAGTTATATCATCGATTGCATATTTTTCTAGGCGAAGAGCGCCAACAAATCGCTCCGAGCGACGGCATAAAATATTTGCAATGCAAATCACCGATTTCTCTCATAACTCAAGATAAGGAGGTATCGTAAAAATGCTGTAAACCCGCCTATATTGCTCCGTCGAGGATTTTTTTCTGTTTTTACCTATCTATCGGTGGTCCTAACGATATTCTGTATCTTATAAATCTGAGTTATCGCGTCGTTAACCGATACATTTGCATGTTTCGAGAGAAACGTTGGTGTAGTTTCGCTTCTTCATGATCAGGACAATGGTCGGTTTTATGGTAATGGGGACTGTTACGTAGTTTTCTAAGTACGTATTTTTCTTCTTTAGTTTTGAATTCTAACGGAAATATAACGGAGGTTGGATTTTTATGTACGTCCATAAATAGTTGTCTGTAGACGGATGGGATGGAATAAAGGGGGGTTCATGGACCCTGAAGTCTACAGAATATATCCTGTGTAGAGTTGTGGATGTGTGCAAAATAAATCTTTAGTGTAACTGTCTCTGGAGATCAGTCTGTATTTCAGCATTTCCTGGAAATGGCGGGCGATTCTTAATAAGACGGTTGTGTTTCGCATAACGAAACATTGAAGCAAGAAATAGGCTGTTATTCATTAAGTTTATAATTTAAAAACTTTCCAGAATATTTATCATCATGTCAGTCATTAGCCTAGGCAGGTGCTTTTTAAATAAGGTACATCCACTTTCTACGAGTTTTGCTTTATTTAAATTCTTATTTGAATGGCTCGTTGTGTGACCATCAGTACGTACCTATGAGTAGATTATTGTGTGGCAATGGCCACCTCATATAGAATGATAGGTACTTAGTATTTGACAATAGACTTCCTAATAAGCGTAAAGTATGCAGTAAGAAACATTTCGTATGACTGTCTCGTTGGCCGAGTGGTCGCAAGTGCGAATGCCAGGCAAGGATCTCGGGATCGATTCCTGGGTCGAGCAATGTATTACTAAGTTTAAAAAAAATCTCAGTAGTTACTCGGAGTCTAGAATTGAGTCCAGTATATGGCAATAGGCTCACCTCCTATTAGATGGGACTCATAACATAAATGGGGAAAAGTGGGTGTTACATTAATACAGTGGCATTGAGTGCTGTAATGTGCATCTCTGCCTACCCCTTCGGGGATAAAAGGCGTGATGTTATTTTGTGTCAATGTTAAGAAACATTTCACACCAAAGAGTTAGTAGACTTCCCGACATAAAACCGAAAGCCACAAAAACATTAAAACCAAACTCAAACCCAATAACAAATCGAAGTAATACCAAATCGAATCACAAAGACGAATACAAAACCGAAATCAATTTGAAAACGCAAGTAGTTTCATCATTTGCTCTGATCTCACTCGTCTACTGGTTCCGCTATGAAAATCGTAATTATTCCCGGAGAAACGAAATCCTCTGGTGGATTAAAAGCGAGCCTGTATTAACTGGTCATTTGAAGATAAAATTTATATGGAGACGGTTTTTGGATTCAACTTTTAGTGCGCTGTTTGTTACAATTGTGGTTGTAGTAAATGCTTCGTAATTGAGACGGAACTAAATTTTATTGTGATACCCTTTTAAACTATGATTAGAATAATGGTAATTAAGTTTCGGGCTCACTACCGGGATTTTTAAAAGAAACGGATTGATGGCCGCATATTTCGTGTCTGATTAATCGACGAAATCTGACGTACATACATGATGAAGAAACTCTTTTTCCTTAATAAGCATTTACCAATGAATTAATCAACTAATTTAATTATACAATCGAAATAATTTGTATAGTTAACGCTAAAGTATTATTATTATTAATTCCGAACCACAAAACTAGTTTAATACGCAACGCAAATATTGTATTGACATAAACGTATAAACTACAAAACCCTGTTCCCCAAACACAGCCCTGGCTCAAAGCTTCCATTTTTATCTCGACTCCAAACTGTTGCTCAGAGTATCTGCTGTCCGATCTACAACGGTTACGACGATAAGCCTAAACGCGTTCGTGATTACAACAGCAAAAACCTGATATATATCATGGAGTTACTCTGTGGTTGACTGGGTGTAAGTCGGGTAAGTCTTATTGAATGTTTTCGGTATTCAACTTTTAGTAGGTTGGTATCAGGAGAAGAGTCCAAAATATGGCTATAATATGCTTCATCACTTCATGGGATGCATCTCAATGTAAGTAATATGTATGTGGTGTGCACACGTCATGTATATTGTCTACCTAGACATAATATCATACGGAGCCCCGGAGAACTTAACGGGTTACCAGGGCTCCGACTCGAAGTGCAGGAGTAGGAACGGGGTGGCACGACATCACGCCCCTTATTCCCGAAGGGGTAGGCAGAGGTGCACATTATGCCACTGTATAATGTAACACCCACTTTTCACTATTTATGTTATAAGTCCCATATAATAGGGGGTGAGCCTATTGCCATATACCGGGCACAATTCCAGACTCCGTGCTACTACTGAGATTTTTTTTAAAACCCAGTAATACTTTACCCGACCCGGGAATCGAACCCGAGACCTCTTGCCCGGCAGTCGCACTTACGACCACTCGGCCAACGAGGCAGCCTATAGATCAGAAGATAAAAAGCACGTCGAATTTATTAACCATTATCTCAAGCAAGAAGTCACTCAGATTTACAACTTGAGTCAAGATTGATTCCGCATTATACAACGTTACTTCCAATATTATTACGCCATATTCTAATTTCCATATCGGATTTTTGGGATACGCTTTTAGGTTTTGATTAAACTTGCTAGGCAGGCGTTGTAACCTAGATATGCTGTATAATGTTACAAGATTTCCTACAAAATTGGTTCAGTGTGATTTTTTTACAAAATGGCCGAATGGTAACGGCAGCAACGTCTTCGGTCAATAAAAAACTTCATATTTTGACAGACACTGGTTAGCAGAGTTCCCTTTTATACTGCAGTCTCCAACTCGCAAGAGAAGAGTATTGCAAACCTTCTAATGCAGTCCATAGTCTAGAGCTATTGATGACGATTCTTATTGATAATAAACTATGGAAAACCCGGGCCAATAACAAATGGTTGTACCAAAGACCTCGTTGACCAGTACTGCAATGACAATCTAACAGAAATTATTTTGAAATAATCTGATAATATCAATAACCATCTCCACACTAAGCTAGCTTTGAAAACGTACGAGTTAGCAACTAGCGTTGTAAAAAGAAGACCATCGGCCGTCCGCCACGAAATAAGAAATAACAGGGCCACCGCTAGATAATTCAACTTAAACTGTCGAACACCAAGCGGTCACCGGTGACCGCAACCTATTGTTCTATAATTGTGTCTACAAAACCGGTACTCGACGAGTTAATAACAGGGCCACCGCTAGATAATTCAACTTAATAACAGGGCCACCGCTAGATAATTCAACTTAATAACAGGGCCACCGCTAGATAATTCAACTTAATAACAGGGCCACCGCTAGATAATTCAACTTAATAACAGGGCCACCGCTAGATAATTCAACTTAATAACAGGGCCACCGCTAGATAATTCAACTTAATAACAGGGCCACCGCTAGATAATTCAACTTAATAACAGGGCCACCGCTAGATAATTCAACTTAATAACAGGGCCACCGCTAGATAATTCAACTTAATAACAGGGCCACCGCTAGATAATTCAACTTAATAACAGGGCCACCGCTAGATAATTCAACTTAATATCCAACTATGTTCGTGTTTATGAAATTTTCTAATCGAATCGAATCACTATGTAGACGACTTTTTTTAAAGACTGACAATTGTCACGTTTTTAAATTATGTAGCTTTTAGGCGGAGTTTCGGTTATAAATTGGATTATTTGTAATGTGATTTCTGATAGAAAACAATGGGAAAATGGCAAGAACATATAAAATTACGTAAGATACGAATAAAAACGTGATTCTTCACTTACTCAAGTTAGCAAGCTAATAGTAAGTGTCTACAGCTGCTTGTGACAGTCAACTAGTAGAATATCTTTTCCTAGTCTGCCTTATTTACTTAGAGGGTTTGGTCTGGTACTTTCATAACGCCACTTTTTCATTCGATGTCGTAGTGGCCCGGAAGTTCAAGAAGCCCGCTTCTCATGCATGAAAGTGTAGGCTCGAAATCTACCAATGCCAAGTATCAATATGAACTTTTCCGAATTATATGTATTTTCTAAGATTATATAGAGGTAGAAACCACTGACAGACAGTGAATGAAAATATCGTGAGGAAACCTGCGCTTGTCATTTTTAATTATAAGTTTGTAATCGCCAACCCGCATTGAGCAAGCGTGGTGATTAATGCTCAAACCTTCTCCGTGTGAGAAGAGGCTTTGGTCAGCAGTGGGTATTTATAGGCTGTTGATGATGATGATGACTTTTTCTATTTTCGAATTGTTTACGCATATTTATTTTACTAACATTAAATCATCAGTAGCCTTTGATCTTTATGTCCACGTTGTACGACATCCAGTAACACTATAGCCCTGTCCTTCAGATATCAGAAAACAATTGCAATCACTCAGCTCTTATCAATCGACATTGAATCCTGCGACGAACGTTTTAAGGCTTCATTTACACTATCAAATTTGAAAGCACTTTGTGTATTTTCGCAATAACAAGATTTTATTGATGGTATACAATTATGGTTTTTACATTATCTTATTGGTTCAAAAGTCAAAAATCAAAGCAATTCATCCAATTAGTCCTTAATTAGGCACTTTTGAAACGTCAAAAATTGTATTATCCGTCCATCTGTCTATCAGTGAAGCTAGGCGCTTGTTCAAAAATGTTCAGCAGTCGCAGGCCACAATGCTTGGGAGTGTGTATGGGAACAGGATGTCCCCATTATATAAAGAGATCTTAACATGACTGAAGAAAAGTGTGACAAACGTATGCACATTTAACGATAAATTAACACGTGTACCGCCACGTAGGCCAACGGTAATCTACATTTGCGGAGTATTTGCCTTCAACAGTTTTCTGTCGGCAGTTAAAGACTTAAAAATCAAATAAACAGTGTGATTTAGACCTTGAAAACACTCGGAATAATTTAGCAACTTCCTTTGGTTTTCTGTGGCAGTAGAAATCCAATTACAACTAACCTAAGATACTTTAACAAATGATCTATCAGAAAAGTTCTACGAAGTGAGAGGGAGCTCAAACAATCGTATGTAACCTGCCTAAAAGTTTTCCTTGGAGAAAAACCTTCGACCGTTCCGTTAAGACCATAATCCTTATCTAAGACCCCTTGGGCAGCCGTTAGCACCCCATCAATTGGGCGAACCACCCTCTATAAATTGTTGTTCAGATAAAACACCAATATCAATCACGAGACTTTGTAATTTTTCTCAAAGTACTAAGATTTTTTTAGTGTTCCCTTTCTTCTTTGCAGCTAACTGGATGTGAGAGTATGGACTGACAAGGAATGCATAATACGAGAAGTATAACAGAACAGAGGAAAGTGATGGGAAATGGGTTGCCTAGGCTATCATTTGCTTGCTTTGCTACTTAGCAGCTGAACCTTGGCTGAAGCGATGATGATGTTGTTTGCTTGTTATTTCGAAAAGGCGTAAAGACGTCTGTACATTAAGTTTTGCTAGATATATTACGTTCGAGTAATAAACGATGAAATTATTACCAAGAATGAGTATCAATTTAGCTATAAGTTTAGGGCAATAAGTCAGGACTAAAAACTCTCTGACTAAGAAATTTCCCCAAAATAAGAAAAGAGTTTAAGGAGTTCCACTTAGCCCGATCAAGGAATTCAAACTGAAATACATATATAACTCAATAACTACACTTACGAGCACTCAGTCAAACAAGCAAATAATCTCACACATTGATATCAAATATCAAAATTGATTCCCAAAAATCTCCTAAAACAATACTTTCAATCATTCACATCAACTTCGACACTTGACCTTCTCGAGCCATTTAAATTTAATTTCCCTCCAGCCACGTCCATTATGTGGTTGTATTTACTGAGGGATGAACCCACTTGAGGAGGATCATTCGATTCTATTTTATTATTTTATCGATGAGCCGCCCTTCTCTATTGAATGGGAGATTCGATTTAAGGTACGTATGTATGTATTACTTTATGTTTTGTATTTAGTATCGGTAGGTTTTAGTTCTATTGATTATGTACCTAAATCAATTTAACAACATAACATAACATCACGCCTTTCTTCCCCGAAGGGGTAGGCAGAGGTGCACATTATGGGACTTAATACCACTTTACCATATAACACCCGCTTTTCACAACTTTATGTTATGGGTCCCATGTAATAGGGGGTGAGCCTATTGCCATATTTCGGGCACAATTCCGGACTCCGTGCTACCACTGAGAATTTGTTAAAAAACCCAGTAATACTTTGCCCGAGCCGGGAATCGAACCCGAGACCCTTTGCCCGGCAGTCGCACTTGCGACCACTCGGCCAACGAGGCAGTCAATTTAACATTGATAAATATTAATATTAACGTATTGAATTATTGAAAAAAGATTACCTATATAATAGTACAAATCTATGAAGTAAGAAAATGGATATTCCATTTTCTTAACTGTACACTTATACTTTATTAATTTTTATATTAAAATTAATTATTGATTTTTCGAAACAGTAGATAGGTATGTACTTGATGTGACACTGAAGCTGAACATAATTACAAACAACAACAAAAATTCTATATCATTGTCCATTCCATGTCGCAAAAACAGAACAAACAAAAGATAAAGCTTGAAAAATTGCAGACATATATTTCCAATTTGCTAATCAGAACAAATATTGCCTGCAGGGCTCGTAACACACACACATATGTACCTACATTCAAATATACATACGTATGTACTTGTATATGTACTGCATTGTATAAACATTCCAATCAATCAATGACATAATTTAGGCAGAAAAAGAGTGGGTCAACTGGCTATCAAATTGGAGTTCTTATCTGTTAAGTGGAATGTTACTCTTGTGTTTTTTCATTTTAAATTTTAAAACCAGTTCAAATACAATCTACATGAGCTAAGTATTGTGATTGTGAAGTATGGGCCGCATTGTACCATTTACATTTTATTGTCTATTTAGTTATCATTATACGCTACGTTCACATCTTTGTCCTACGAATTTTACTTGCTTGCCGCATACGACGTGGTCTAAACAGCCACATGTTGGTAGTAAGATTATTAATTATCCATTCCTAAGTAGAACCTAGGGTTATAATGGTTCTAGTAACAGGGTCTTAACCCTATGAGTACCGTCATTATAGACACAATTAAAGATCAATAGGTTGCGGTCACCGGTGTCCTCGCAGTGTTTGACAGTTTAAAATGTGTCTTATGAATGGTAAGAAAAAGTCATTTTTCGGACAAAATTAATAAAAGTTATTACATCGTTCAGATTTACCCCTAAAACTAATGTAATGTAAGAAAACCTGGAAAAATATTGTCGTTTTTCACAAGTTATGTATCTTCATCTCAACAAAAACACAAAACTTTACCACTAATAGTATGTACCACCCCATACTAAGTTGAAATTGCACCCCAAATCCAATAATACAACAACAAATGCACATAAATATGCCCCTTAACAGGCAACAATCAATCTCCATCACAGATACAGCATGTGGCATATTTTGTATGTCGAAATATTTCGGGAGGCAAACGATAGCGATGGCGGAGCGAGCGCCCAGGTAAATGATAACCGTCGTTTGTCATTTACTTAATGTAACATGCTGTACCTCTATATTGTTGTTTGTTTATTTTTTACTTTTGTGTCGTATGGTGCATACTATTCATTTGTGTTCGTAAAAGAAATTATTTTGTATTAAACTAAATTAAATATACACTTTAATTTGAACTTATTTATTGAACATCATTTCATGAAATTCTTAGTCAGGCAAACTCCCTACCGCCTCACCCAGGCGGCAGAAGTCATTCAATGATTTTCCCACCTGAAAAAGAAAGAGACATACCTAATTACTGATTGAAAATTTGTCAAGACAAGTTGATTCATTGGACAGGATTTTTGACTGGTATTAACAAAGAAGTGAAACGAAAACAATAGTTATTATTACATCTCCAAAACTTTTTAAACAAGATCTCAATAGCACGGAGTAATAGCAAAAACTTACAATATCTGTATTGAATATTTGAATATAACAAAATAATTGCCAAAGTAAAAACTGTTGTATGATTTTTACAAAACAATTTCACCCAAAGCTGAGTGACCACAAATAAAATTAAATTGTCAATCCGCAAAATACGAAAACTCCTGACCTTCTATCGTCGATAATAATTTTTAATCCAACGAGCAACGTTGCTTGACCACTAAGCTAATAAGGCTTATCTCCTACGCTTTCATTCTTCATTCCCGAGGGTGGCACAAATGCAAATTTAAAATTTCGCGGATAACCAGCAACGTAACTAATTCAACGCGTTCCAATTTCTGGCTGAATTTCGTTGAGAAATCTTGTTTACGAATTAATTCCGAATGAAATATTAGAAGCTAAGATCGTTTGTTTGAATTCTTAATAACTTGTTTAACAAATTGACTGTTAAAGACATGGTATGATATTGTCTAGTATAGTTCGTAGCTGCTACGCCGCTATTGCTACGGCACGGTGTAGCAAACTTCGTGTTTATAATTATAGTTATTACTATTAGTACAATCGTAGCAATTAAAGTTATTATAAAACTGTACTTCCTGTAAGGTATATGGTGTATACTATTCTATAAAATTTTAGGTAAATAAAAGTTTAGCTTATTGTAACACAATTTAAGTAGTTAGTAAAAATAATGCAACAAACACTATTTACTTACAATCTGGAATTCAACTTAACTCTTTGAGTATTGTCATTATAGACACAATTAAAGAACAATAGGTTGCGGTCACCGGTGTCCTCGCGGTGTTTGATAGTTTAAAACCTTGACTCGATAACAACCAACTAACAAAACATTCAAACTAGAAAGAAGAATAGTTTATTTGCACACTGTCACAAAATTCAATATCACGAAAAAAAAAATCAGTCAAGACGGCGCGTAAAGGCCAGAGCTCAGCTTAAATACCGTAACAGAAAGCGCAATGGCTCGATTCGCGCACTCGAACTATTCAAAAACCCATAAAAAACTCAACATAATTTACAACAGAAAGGATAACAAACTTAGAACCCCAAGTCGAAGCAAAATGAAGGGTGTCTATGAACAAGTTTACCTACCTTCTGCCTATCATAAATTGAACAGTATTATCCAAAAGGGATCCACTCAGTATTCACGTAACGGCGTGAACCCCAAACCTGCATTAACTAAGGTATCCAATGAAATATGTAACGTGTTTTATCAATTTTTTGTACCATAATAAATTGATGGTGTTAAGCAGATCGAGCCAGGACGTGGTTTGCAAATTTTTGGGTAGTTTTCGAGTTTTAAGGTTGATATTGTGAGGGTTTTGTGGGTCAGTAGGTTGGTTCGTAATGGAGTTCAGGCGTGCCTGATAGCGATATTGCGGTATTCTGTGTAACTTATCATAAGAAGAATCTTATGTTATTTATTGAGTGATTATTATTCGCTGTTCATTATATACCTTTTCTTTTTTCAACCATTGTGCAACTTATCGATAGATAGATCAGTCGAATGATTGATTTCCCGATACATTTTTAAATTACTCTTTTACTTTGGAAAATCGAAATATAGTATACTAGCAGCCCGTACCGGCTTCGCACGGGGTAGACAATTATTTATTTTTGGAAATTTGGATTGTTGTAGTGACATAACTACAATAGTTGGACATAAGCTACCGCGGAGTTTTTTGTAGACATAGGATGTCCTTTAATATTGTTGTACATTATTTTGTTCAATCGCTAATAGTTTCGGTAGCGCATTCGACGAAAGACATTTTAAGACTCATTTTTCTACACCTTCGGTTACATTGTTCAAATTTTACAAAGGATCCCTAATTTTTTCAAAATGAATGCATTCTATTGATGAAAGATTTTTTTAAATCGGCCCAGTACTTTTTGAGCCTATTCATTACAAACATATAAACATACAAAAATAGGTACAAATCTTTCCTCTTTATAAAATAAGTATAGATATAAGACCTATACTTTTTTAAGGTACTACGACCTATGACATCATTCATTTTAAAACGCAATCAAATGTTAGTATAAACAAAAAGCTTTAAAACCAGCAACAAAGCATAAAACCGGGCCAAACCGGACATAACTCTAGGGCAATATGCGCCGATGTGTTGGACAATTGGCTGAAAGGCTGAACCAGCATAACTTTGTCATTGCACTAATGGCGCCCGCGGGACGTGGCCTCGGTGGCGCTCTGTCGAATTTAAAGCATTTCACAAATTAGTATCACTATCGAAATATCTACTAGTTACATTTTGGTTTTTGACGTTTAGTTGTTACTCTTGAAACTTACTGTTCCATTTCCATAAAAGGTAAAAAAATGAGTATTAAAACAATGCGTCTTTTATTCCGCAATGGTTGAAGATAAAATAGATAAGAATCTATTTTTGTCAGTCATATTATTGCTATAATGTAGCAGTCATAGCAGCGTTGAAAGTCATTCGAACTACGTGTGCTGTATGTTTTTAAAAGCCACTGACTTCAAAAGCCAAAAATTTTATACAGGGTGTAAACAGCACGTTTTCGAAAACACAGACAAATTTGTTTTGTTTTTAACCGACTTCAAAAAAGTACGGAGATTTTCAGTTTGCAAATTGTTGGACCGATTTTGATGCAGTTTTCAATAAAATATATCCCACCAAAAACATAAATGTAAAAAAGGGGAGCCAAGTTCAGCCCAAATATTATGCTTTGACGTGGGCTTCGCCGAAAAAAGAATGAAGATCTAAATGAGTGCCAAGTTCTATGCAAAATTTAAATATGTATTTATAGGAACAAAATAACGTTATGAACGAGAATCAAACTATATTTCTTTGCTTTATTGGATACCTATAATAATTGCTGTTATCTAAAAATCTGAGATCTTAAAGTAGGTTAGATTTGACTTGGCTAGTTTTTATCAGTATAAAAATATTGAAAAGCTTTATAAAAATAATGAAGAAAATCCTAGTGTGGGGCAAAGTTTAAAAAAAAATCTTTGTTGCAATTAGCAGAAAGATTTAGTACATTATTTAATCAAGTTAAAAAAGAGGCGGTTGAAGTCGGTGTTTTAAACGAAGTTTATACAACAATTATTATTACAGCTAAAATGTATTTATGCAACATCAGCCTTCAGTAGTAGATTACAACTATTATAACGTAAAAAGACATTTATTTTTTTAACATTACCGTTTTTACCACCATCTTCGTTTTTTTGAAAGTGTTCTCATTACTCCTTTCTATACTCTCATATCGATTGCGATTATCGTTGCAGTGTAGAACATTTTATTGTAAAAGTCCTGTTAAGTTTATTTGTTTCTAAAATATAAAAAACAATTTTAATTTCGCATTGATATAATTTATTTAAGATAATCGGGCATACCATAAACACATCTGCAAAATGAGACAACGCTATTAAAAAAATAGAAAGCCTGCCTAAACAGATAGGTGACTGCACGGTTGGTGCGGTGGCTGGGCAACCGGCTGCCGTGCAACGTGTAGCGGGTTCGATTCCCGCACGGGACAACACTATGTGTGATCCACAAATTGTTGTTTCGGGTCTGGGTGTCATTGTGTATGTGAACTTGTGTGTTTGTAAACGCACCCACGACACAGGAGAAAATCCTAGTGCGGGGCAATTCTAAAAAAATAAAAAAGCTACATCTAAAATATTAAAAAAGTTTTAAAACAGCAATATTTATCAAGTTAATGAATAATATATTTTAAATCTGAAACAGTAACAAGTTTTATGAAAATATTTCATTTTAATTATGTTTCGACCAAACAAGTCGCTAACTCAAGTTCACTGTTTAAACTTACTTAGCACTTTTCTTAGAACCAATTAACTTAGAAACTTATTTTTAATTAATATAACATAACATATGACATAATATTAGGTGTTTTAATATTTAATTAGTATTCAGAAATATCCTACGTAACATTACATCACGCCTTTGATCCGCGAAGGGGTAGGCAGAGGTGTACATTATGCTACTGTTCAATGTAACACCCACTTTTCACAACTTATGTTACGAGTCCCATGTAATAGGGGGTGAGCCTATTGCCATATACCGGGCACAATTCCAGACTCCGTGCTACTATTGTGTTTTTTTTTTAAAACCCAGTAATACTTTGCCCGACCTGGGAATCGAACCCGAGATCCCTTGCTCGGCAGTCGCACTTGCGACCACTCGGCCAATGAGGCAGTCAGTCTAAGCAACGTGTAACGATATAACATAATGTATATATGTAACATAATATATACATGTAATGTGGTCATCTTTTTGTTTTTTTTTGACGGGAGAAAATCCTACAATGACTTCTCCCACCTTGTGTTAGGCGAGAGTTCTGATTTTTTTTTATGAGCGGGGAAAATCGTCGTCGTAGCCTATTTTTTTTTTTTTAAATCTTTATTTAATAAGAAGGGCTTTTTTCCATAGAGGAAAATGTCAGCCCTATTATAGGATACAAAATTCAATACAAAAAATAAAGCAGCTAAACCTTTTGTAGGTTTAACTATCCCTTAAGCTCAAACACAAATTAATTAAACTATACAATTTTCTAGCGTCAGATGACAATGGTGACGCTAAAACACTGTTATAAAAACCAATATTAAGGCTCTTAAAACTAAAAACCTGATTCCTCTGAGACTCAATACGTCGACACTCATACAAAATGTGTTGCACATCCTCTACAACATCACATACAGCACAATTTGGTGATTCGACTTTATGCATCATGAATCCGAAACTATTAAGAGGCATGTGCCCAGATCGGAGCCTTAAAGCTGTGACGATATCTTGTCTACTCAACCCGCCTTCACCGAACCAGAGGGCACGAGGAAGCGTCGGTTGTATTGTTTTATACCAAATGCGTCGTCGTAGCCTATACAAATTACTCTTAGAGCTAATCTCATCGACTTAACCTTCAAGTCCTGACGTGGTTTACTCATACCATAAACGGTGACGTGACGTTTTGACATACGTCACCTTAATAATTAATCGAAATGGATTACTATTAGTTACTGATTTGCACAATATTTAATTGTATTATGATTGGTCCAATATTTTTTAAACTTTTATTACTATTAAGGAAGTGTAAAAAAAAAACATTTTCGAATGAAATCAGCGGCTTTTGATTCAAATTCTATAAACTTAAAATATAATATTTCGCATAACTTAAAAAAATATATGTTACAATCTTATCTACAATACTATTATTTGGACGTTTTTTTTGGAGAATTCTTATATTCGTGAACACGCCGTCTATGAGACACCCACGTCAGTAGTTAAAGGTTAAAATAAATTTCAAAGAATACCTAAATGTCACCTAATATGAAAATGTCAAACGGATCATTTATAATTATCTCTTTCAATAGTGATTCGCTTGGCCAATTTCAAACAATAATCGAGATAAAATTAAATGTTGAAAATTCACCTCTAAATCTAAAACTTATAATATAAATAATTCAAGAACCTTTTCGTCATTTTCTTCACTCTTGGTTGATCTAGAACCTTCAGAAATTCCCTTAAAACAAATGATTTTAGAGTCTATTTTGAAATAGCAACAGTTGCTGTTACGCAAAATGTATTAAATATTCGATAAACGTTAGTCTAGCTCTAAAAAGGTCTCAAACCTTGACCTTAGATCAAAATTTGTATAGAATAACAAATTAACTGAAGCTCCAATTTTAGTTGAATTTTTGCTGCTAAAATATGAAATTTGGATCTCAATAAAATAAGTGTAATTTCATATTCTTCGAATGCATTGCTTACCTAATTTTTGTTATTCTAAATATTGAAGAAATAGTAATGCATTTCAAAGCATGTATTATCGCAAGGGATACTTATTTTATGGTAAACTGTTATTTTATATGTTCGAAAAGCTTTCGTTCATCACCTAGAAAAAATACCAATAAAATACGTTATTAGAGCTGCGTGTGTTCAACTAATAGAAATACTTTCTATGGAATAAACCGATAAACGAGCAGACGGATTACATGACGATTAGCAATCGGCGTCCTCCATGGACACCCGGAACACTAGAGTCGTTACAAGTGCATTGGGGATTCAGGGATTGGGGAGATTGGGTAGGAGGGGGTAGGAGTAATTGGGCCTCCGGTGACCTCACTCACACGACGAAACACAACGCAAGCATTGTTTAACGTCAATTTTCTGCTCGGTCCATTCGTGCCGAAGCGTGGCTCTCCCACACTGAAATTTACTATTAAAACATTCACATGACTTAACTAATAATGACTTTAGTCAACAATGTGGTTGTCGTTATTAGTTGTTTAACCCAAAACAATGCATTACAATAATCCTGTGATCAACATAAAGTACTTATTATGACTGTGAAGTGTGAACAGAACACAAAATCAGGCAATAATCCACGTTGCAGCAAGTTTTAATCCCTTGCTTCATAGTCCAGTGTTATTTGAACTCCGCGTACTAAGTATTATGGAGTCAACATTTTAAACTGTTTACAGACGAACTTTTCTTGTCGAACTGGTGAGGAAAATAATTTTAGAAAAGAATAGGGATGATGACAGGGTACGAAAATTAAAAATCTAATTAGTCCGTCAGTCAGGTAATGAAAAAATATTAGACACGTGTTTTTATTTTGATTGTAATGACCTGGGTTCAAGTAACTGGGTAATGAAAGATTAAACAGCGGCAATAGGTACATACAATTTATTCAACACTGACAAATACTAAACTAAATTAAATCACTGGAAATCACTAAAAAAAAATAACGGAAAGACATAAAACCTAAATAAAGCAGTAAAATCAGAATACAGAAATAAACAGAATATAACAAAAGTTTTCTAAGGTTACTTGAGAACAGCGGTGAATATGTTGATCTGTAAGCGTCGAGATCAACTGGCGTAACGGAAGCTGAATCACAGTTCTAAATGTTTCTTCCAAATAATTAAGGGCGTATCCGCAAGCTGAGGACAATGTAAAAACAATCAGCCTTGCAAAATATTGCCGATGATCCAGTGTACACTTCCGTAAAGTAAACGCAAACACTTACCCCGTTACTGCAACCACACTCACTTATCACTGGCAATAATACTTATATATTTACTATTCATTACACATTTCTGAACAATTATGGCTTTAAATTACAGCAATTATGTAAATTAAATGAGGAGCCCGTTAGCTGTCTCCTTTCTTTATATAATCCTCATCTGTCAGATTTTTTTTTTATTTTCTTTTACTGCCACCCTCACTTGACCATGATAAATACATGATTTATATTAATGTGGCTAGTCTTGTAACGCCATCTATTAATGCACTTAAGAACCAAATATCGATCATTACATGATGTAGAGGTATAATAAAATGATACTTAGATATAACGAATCGAAGTTTAGGAGTTGGAGCTAAAACGTAATTTCTACGTATAAAATGTACATAGAAGTGACGTCACATGACATCTCAAATCAATGTATGGTCGAAAGTATTCGTTTCTGTAAATAAATAAAAAATACGTAAGTAATGTTTTAAAATACCCTATTGATAGTAGGGGAGCCCATGAAGGGATTTCGGTAGTTACTCGAGCGCGTCAGATTAACATATGAGGAAAAACTAGAGTCCTGTTAAATATACCCACCATATATCCGATCTGATTAAAAAGGGGGGACTAAAAATAAAAAAAAGTCTGACTAAATAAAGTCAGTTTCGTCAGATTAAGAGAAGGTAGGTCAATACCATGCTAAAGGAAGTGTATTTAAAAAATGTGCCCATTCCAACTTGATTTGCAAGAGATTTTGAAGGGTTCTCGTTTGTACTCTCCAGAACATTCAACTCCACCATGCAAACTGGCAGATTAATCGTTTTTTATTATCAAAGTCACATGAAGCATGTACATTATCAATATCTGACACGCTCGACCACTAGAACAAAAGTTACGCGTAACAGATTCAAAGATCTGTGGATTCCCCCTTCCCCCACCGGTGTAAGAAATTGTCACTAAACCATTTTTTCTTTCTATCAGCATATCCTACATCGATGCTATATAGATCCTGCAAAGTTTTAACTGTTCGCCAAATCTATGTAGTACAGCTAATACTCAAACAACATTCACTACTCAGCTTCAATGTTAATAATCTTACTAACAAAAGGCGGAATGATATAGTTTGCACTTCAACCTCAGTGTCAAAACACGCTTTTATAAAAAGATTCTTTATCTTTCTTGGCCCATTTTTATACAATAGAATAAATAGAGAATTAAGTATTTATAGCCTCAATCACTTTCACTGTAAAAAACTATTACATAATTATGTACACACCTTAACATACGATCAAACCGAGGAATTACTTGAAGTAAGCAAATAATTTTATTATTGTTGACTTAGCTATTTTTGCTTACGTTTGTTTATGAAACTGTACACGCGCACCTGTTATACTTAGAGACTAGTTTAATTTAATTTAGACATAACATTTTTAGTTTTATAAGCAATATTATTGTATTTTAAATATTTCAGTACATTTTTAACCTGAAACACAGGCTTGGACCTAGTTCAGGTTTCACATATTTTTAGACTTTGTTTAGATATTAAGATTTATTTTGTAATCTGGCTTTTTACACCAAATAAACATTTTATTTTATTTTATTTTTATTTTTTATTTATATTTTTAAAATCCAGTAGGTCCCAACGACGCTCGAGTAAATCCAAATTTAGCATCGTGGGCTCCCCTACTATGAGTTCTGAATTTTATTAACTGTAGGTATAAAAAACTAAATTAGCCTGTAACCGATCAAACCACAATATGACATTTTTTCATGCAACTAATATAGTCTAATACGATCGTCATGAAATTATATGAAATATTTGACTTGATCTGTTCCAACAAAATTTGCAACAGTTTTTTTGAGAGGGAAAATCCCACCTTGTGTTATGTGAGAGAGAGTGTCAGACTCTTACTGACTAAAAATCACCCCGTTCTTACTCCTGCTCTTCGAGCCGGAGCCCCGGCAACCCGCTAGGCCTGCCGCAGCTCCTGCATGTAATGGGTGATGTGAAAGGCGCCGTCACCGATTGTATGCCTGAGGACATGGCGGTGCTCAGTGACGCAGGGTATACCGCCAACATATGCTCCACCGTGTCCCAAAACTTGACTAACTAGCTGTGCTAGCTAAGCAACGTAACATAACATAACATAACATCACGCCTTTTATCCCCGAAGGGGTAGGCAGAGGTGCACATTATGCCACTGTACAATGTAACACCCGTATTTCACAACTTATGTTACGAGTCCCATATAATAGGGGATGAGCCTATTGCCATATACCGGGCACAATTCCAGACTCCGTGCTACTACTGTGTTTTTTTTTAAAAACCCAGTAATACTTTGCCCGACCCGGGAATCGAACCCGAGACCCCTTGCCCGGCAGTCGCACTTGCGACCACTCGGCCAACGAGGCAGTCAGTCTAAGCAACGTGTTACCATATAACATAATGTACTATGTATGTATTAATGCTATACTAAGCGTTGTACGCAACAATTCCCCTACACCACCAATAGAATTTGATACAGCCTGTGTCAACAATATCCACCGCTACATTGAAGGCGTTGTCTTCAATATTTAATTGCTAAAAGCCTTTTTAAGCCGCGCTTTGAAGTCAACCGCGTCTCTTGCCACCGGCTGTACGCTTAGTGAATGTTTAAACCAAAACGTACGTATTATGTAGCCATGGTATTTTTTTATGGCATAAGCTGGTATACGAGCAGATGGATCACCTGATGGTAAGCAATCGGCGTCGCCCATGGACACCTGGAACACCAAAGGCGTTACAAGTGCGTCACCGGCTTCTTGAGAATTAGGAGTTTGAGGATCGTTGGGGATTCAGGGATTGGGGGTATTGGGGAAGAGAAAGGTAATTGGGCCTCCGGTAACCTCACTCACATGACGAAACACAACGCAAGCGTTGCTTCACGTCGGTTTTCTGTGAGGCCGTGGTATCATTTCGGTCGAACCGGCCCATTCGTGCCGAAGCATGGCTCTCCCACACTTAAGATGTAGCTTAGTTTCAGGTAAATAATTTAGCAAGGCTTATTTTTTTAACTGACTTCAAAAAGGAGGTTCTCAGGTTGACCAGTTTGACCTGTATGTATGTATGTATGTGCGAGATTATCTCGTGATTGGCTGAACCGATTTTGATGCGGTATCTAGAATAATGTTTGTTATAATTAGAAGAAAATTTTAGTATATTAATTAACCGACTTCAAAAGAATAAGGGGTAGATGTCGGATTTTTATATGTAGTTTATGGAAGAATTTTTTTATAGAGTGAAACATAT
Source organism: Spodoptera picta (assembly GCA_038387885.1). Taxonomy (NCBI): domain Eukaryota; kingdom Metazoa; phylum Arthropoda; class Insecta; order Lepidoptera; family Noctuidae; genus Spodoptera; species Spodoptera picta. Next base: position 170,870 of record JAZHFQ010000580.1, on the reverse strand, counting down.
TTTTTTTCGATAAACGGATTGATTGGCTTGTTTGTTCTAGTACCTAGGTTGTCATTTATTTTAAGATTCGAAATGATTTTCGTATTCTAAAAACACACTGTATGTAAAAACGAACGAATATGATTTCAACACTTTCAATGAGTATTAAAAAGATATTCCTACTGAACGCTGTTTATTTACCCATGAGACATATCATTCGACATTTTTATATTAAAATGCTTGTTTGAGCCATCAGATATGGAAAATCATGTACAATTTTAGCCTTTGTTCTGGACTGGACGTATATACACGAGGCATATTCTTCGTTAACTTTATAGTGATAAGCTTGTTTAAACAACCAGTTCTACCTCTAAACATCATCAACAGCCTATAAGTGGCCACTCCTGACCAAAGGCCTCTTCGCAAACGGAGAAGGTTTGAGCAGAAATCACGCTTGCTCAATGCGGGTTGGCGATTTCAATCTATAATTACAAATTATAAGCCCAGGATTCCTCACGATCGCGATGTTTTCCTTCACCGTTTGCCAATGGTGCTAGATAATCTTAGAAAGTAGATATAACTCGGAAAAAATCACATTGGTACTTGCAGTTGGTAGGTTTCGAAACCGCACTCTCATGCATGAGAAACGGGCGTCTTAAACCTCCGGGCCACCACGACCGTCACAAACATCACATACAAATTATTCAGTAGATTGCTTTCAAAGTGTTACTTGTAAAAGCGAGACGAGTTAACAGTCTAGTATAATATTAGTTAGTACTAAATTATATAAAAAAAACATCAAAGGGAAGCAACTTCTGTTTTCTTTGCGATTTCACGCTCTTTTCGCGAACGTTATATAAATATTCAGTTTGAAAGAGGGTCGTTAGTTGGTGGGTCAAGTTAGAAACTTGTAGCGATAATTAATTTATGTATTTAACTCTTCATTACATAGTATAAAACAAAGTCGCTACCTATCCGTCGTCTGTCTGTCCCTATGTATGCTTAGATCTTTAGAACTACTTTTTTTTAATAGATAGAGTGATTCTTAAGGATATATGTAATTATTTTTAAAATAAATTTATAATACATGCATATTGCACCCGTGCGAAGCCGGGGCAGGTCGCTAGTTATTTATAAACTATGATTTAAACAAAACCAACTTAACATTTTGTCATAATTGCAAATGCAGTTATGTAGTTTACTGAATTGCCTGCTTTTAAAATTTCTCATCAAAATAAAATTCAAATTAATTGTTGTAATATCAATTAAAATAACGTACTACTGGGTATATTACTTGTATCAGTTAGTTTAGGTAGTTGACAATACTATTTTTAAAAGAAAAGAATAAAAACTGTCATGGCTGTGTGTCTGTGAAAGTAGTTATTGGAGAATAGTGTCTCTAATAAAACGAAATTAAATTCAACATCTTTTATTGAAATCACAACATTTATTTATTCACATTTAAATAGAGACATTACATTTGATGGTTTTATGCTACATTCTTTATTATTATAATGTATTTAGCCTTACTTAGGGCATGCGAAGTTAAGCCTAGGTACATTTATATAATTAAGTAAAATCCACAATGTAATCCAATAAAATGATTCGTCTTTCATTTGTGGTTTTTGTTTTACACTACAATAATACGCGTTCGCATATTAAGTTTACTCAATACCATACAATAAAACGAACACATTAAAATAATTACACAAACCTCGGTAATTCATTATTATCTTATTTACCTTAAACCGCTATGCACTCATCTCTTTTACCACATTCGACAAAAATTATTATAACTTTGCTTTCGAAATGAATCGCGATATAATATAATTATCATTTCCTAGATTACTCGGTCCATTTGAAAAGCCAATCTTTGTAGTCGGGGTGTAACAAAAATTTGGAAATTCTTTCGAACAAAGTATTTGTTCAGTTTTTAATTTATGTAATATAGAGGTAATTACAAGCAGTTCATAATACCTTTTAATTAAAGATTTTATAATTTAAAAGTGAAAATTAAAATTAGTGAATAGTTTTAACAATTATTTATTTTAGAGATAGTTTTTTTATGGCATAACCGGTTTGAAGAGTAGACGGATCACCTGGATGGTAAGCAATCGGCGTCGCCCATGGGACCTGAAATACCAAGGCGTTACAAATTCACTTTCGGCCTTTTGGGAATTGGGAATTTGAGGATTGTGGAAGATTCGGAGATTCGGGAGACTAAGATAATTGGGCCTACGGTAACCTCACTCACACGACGAAACACAACGCAAGCGTTGCTTCACGTCGGTTTCCTGTGGTGTGAAGTGAGGCCGTGGTATCACTTCAGCTGAGCCGGCCGATTCGTGCCGAAGCATGACTCCCACACACTTTTATTATGTTAATAGTTACTTCTCATAGTTATTACATTTCACCTTGTTTATTTTCAAAATTTAAAACCTTATTAATACTTATAGGCTTGATAAATAACGTGAATTATAAAATATCTTTGAATTACTTGAAATTACCCGAGTTAGTGAGTATGTAATCGGTTACATACAGAAAAAACTAGTAAAATACACGAAAAGATTATTCATACCCTAAATATTAAAAAATTAAAACATTTACGAATATTTATTTCTACTTTATTGAATTACAAAGTTAACATAAAATAAATTGATTTACAAAAAAAACTGAGGATAAGAAAAATCCTCAACAAGACACCAAGTCTTATCAAGAATGTGAACTTTAAACCCTTATCTCGCTATAGAGGGTTAACTAAAACACAAACTGGCAATATCGTTTAAAATCCCAGCCTCTTGAAATAAGAGCAAAAGATAAGGGCCCTGATAAACTAAGAATTCTAAAACATTTTCATTACCCAACTATATCACCGTTTAAACATCTTATCTCAACGCTTTCCTTGGCACGGAAACTTTTCTCATTATAAAGAAGTAATTTAGGAGGTGAAAATGAGAATAAATAAGAATAAAAAAATAAATATATACAAAAAAACAACGATTCGAAGAGAATCTAATTAAAAAGTACTTTATTCCGTCGTCGTGTGTATTTCTTCCGTCGATATAGATGCTTTTTTATTCTATGTTCGTGTGGGTGTTCGAATTTTCAAGTCTAATGAGAACAACAAATAAAGTATTGAAAGGATAATTGCGCTATTAATATTCTCATTATTGGTTTTTCTTGTGTGTTTTTAAAAGGTATTGTTGCTAGTGTACATTACTTGTAGATTCGTATTGGTGTTATACGCATAAATATTTTTTACTGAAATAATGTTGGACTAAAAAGGTTAAATACTCCGTAGTCGAGTTCTCTTGGTAATGTTGGTCGTGATTATAAATTTCGAGATAAATTTGCTTTTAAAATAACCACAAAATTTTCTAGAAATGTTTAACGTATGTAGATATATTATGCAAACTAGATCTTCTAGTATCTAGGTGAACCCTTCGGAGAACATAGATGTTGATTTTTCGGAAAACGTACGTTAAGGCTTCTTCCAAATCATAACACGTCACTTCTTATTATAAATCTGACACTTAGACTTCTCCTAAGTCTGAGATGAAGCTATAATAACAATCAACCGTTGTATTAAAACAACCCAAATACATAAAATTAGACCTTGTGTAAATACTAACGAAGCTCAATTTTGAATAAATAATGTTAACCAAATAAGCTTGAAATAACACAGGGTGTATGTAAATTACAGTTCCACAATCGTAATATTCAATTTTGCCGATGCACGTTAGAAAATCCCGCGATTATGAATATGCATGTGCGCGAGTTGCCATCAAAATGCCGTGTATGTATCGTTTTTCTCTAGTTTTTGTTTCGGCATTTATTGAAATATGTTTTAGGAGTCCGTAGCGATATTGGCACTGATAAAAAATTATATTTTCTACCTATATGCTATGTATCAGTGTTTTAAAAGACACTTGCCAAAATCAACGCTCATATTGTTCTCGAGGTTAAGATTTCGGTTACGATAAATATCTTCAGCGTGCATTTTAGATTCATATACAGAGAATGTTGAAGTTTTACAATTGGAGACGGTAATTATCATAATTTAATAACTTGAACATCTAATTACATAAGTCACTGATTTCTTAATAAATTGGCACAGGAACGCGAGCTCAGAAATCGTCACGTCATTATATCATAATCGTCTCCAATAAGACCAACTGTGTCTATCAAAAACCACGCTTGTCACATATTTCCCGCGGCGAGGCGAGGCGAGTAGCTAACCAATTCATTAGTATTCCACGCAGGATCCATACACGTAGCCGTTTGTACCAAAGCGGACAAATCAAAAAGTTTCATTTTTTTTCAACGCGTGATGCAGTTTAGGCCTCTTTTTATTTTGTCAGAAGCTCTGTTCGGTCCGCAAAAGGGATATTATTGATGTTTTTGTTTCCCTATGTGTGTTACGTGCTGGCTGAATAAATTATTTATTTTTACTTTTTTTTGGAGCTCTGTTTCAAAGGCTGTCGGCATGTGCTGTTGCCGGTTCAGGCTCTGGATACTCGATTGATACCGATAGTATGTTGTCTCTTTGAAATGTATTCCCTAGTGTTGTGAATAATCTCGAATGATGAAATATACTTACTTACCTTTGTGATATAAAGATAAATAAGTAATAATAAAATGAGTTGTTTTAAGAAGTATTCTGTTTCTGCACTTTAGGTTCAACAGATGTCAGCTTGTTAGTATTGGTAAATTATCAATTATTGGTAAAATCTTCCATATATATGACAGTTTAGTGCATGACACTGAATCATGTACCTCTACATACCTCTATATTCACATTATAAGCAACATTAGATAAAACAACATCATTATATAACAAGCCTGTTTTAGTGTCGGGTCTTAAAAAAGAAAAAGATTATCATTAAAAACGAACAATTCCAACCACAGACTAAAAAAGTTCGTGACGACGAATATGCTAAAATATAATAATATACATTCACCTTTTGACTCTCAGAAACCTTTTCAAAAGAAACGGACACATTTAGCTTCCATTCATTCATAAATAGAATAAACGTATTTCTTTTAAACGTAAAGCACTACGGCATTCATTCTTTTATGCCAGTCTTATCTTTTATTTTCATTTTGCATTGTAAAGAGGATACGACCTGGAATCACCCGGCTAAATCATCAAGTCGCTTCGACCAATAAAATGAGGCTGAATAAGCATTCACCTGTAAAAAAAAGATTGTAAAGTTTGAAATTGATTTTTTTCCAAGTGTTCTGTATGACTGTGATTGTGATTAACCATAACATTTCAAGCTGTTAAGTACTGGTTTTTAGAAACGCAGTGTATCATTCTTCTATATTACTACTTCCATCAAAAACTGAGTTTATTGCAAAAGACTTATAACAAAAATACTAGGCACAAACATACACACATACACACATATACAAAAAATCTATTTCATTTCACTCCCAATGCTACGAGGAAGCGAAATATTCCTATTTTCCGCCGAACTTTTCACACTGAGATTACAATCATTTTATTGGACATCTGTATCTGGATTCACAGCCTATACGCGGATCCCAAAAATTCGGCTAGGCCGAATTCACTTCGGCTTTTAACCTTTGCCATAAAAGTTACATTTCTTCCCCCCGCAACGGATACGCCGATCCTACTGATCTCAGATTGCAAGAAAATGCGTTACATTGAGAGAAACACTGTTATCCAAACAACAAATGAAAATACATTTTATTTTCGAGAATATAAAGCTCAATTCACAATGTTATTTGAGTCGTGAAATCAAATTCTTGGTAGTTGAAAGTTAGGCGCCAAACGCCTCTCATTTTTGCAATAACAGTGTTTAAAAGGATTTTTTTTTCAATCCAAGTTTGCGTCATTACGGAGAGTTCTACAATTTGGGGCTCTTTTATGTTCGTTACATTTTCATTGTTAATTCTTTTTAATTAATAAATGGTTGAGTGGTCTTCGGAAATGTGTTTTGATTATTACCTAGTATTGTCTTTATAATTATGTTTAAATTATTATGATTAACATGAAAAAAGGGGAATTTAGTTTGTTAAAAAAATAATTTTCAGTGTTGGAAATAGGTATCGGCGAGATGATGTTATGTGTAATTTTGATATATTCTTCTAAATGAATATCGTGCAAATACCAAGTTTACCTAGAAAAAACACAAAGTAAAATGAATATCAGCGAAATTTTGAGCCTAACCAATCGAACAGCTGAAATTGCACAAAATTTACTTGAAACACATCAAAAGAACTGCAAGAAAGAATAAAATAGGGTTCGTGTAGGAATGAAGATAACAAAGACCCAGTTTCTGTAACTTAACGACTTTTCTTGATGTCTAGACTATAAAGGTAAAATCTACTGTTTTAGATCGCGTAGGCTAGTCAGCTTTTAGAACAGTATTTTCTTGTCAAAACTCGTTTATGTGATCCCAATCGTTTCGTTTATAAAATATAAAATTGTGAAATATTTCATTTGATTATTTTGTTAACACACAGTTATTTTAGTTCCACTCAAAAATTGAACTGTTAACATTACATTGAAAAAATGCTCGGATTTTTCATAATGAATTTATGTTTCAAATAACACACAGGTTCTGCTGGTTATCTCTATTTTCAGCAATTAAGCGCACTGTGCTAAAACAGAAATGGAAATGGAAATCCGATAAACGAACAGAACGGATCACCTGATGGTAAGCAATTGGTGTCGCCCATGGACACCTGGAACACTAGAGGCGTTACAAGTGCGTCACCGGCTTTTTGGGGATTAGGAGTTTGAGGATCGTTAGGGATTCAGGGATTGGGGAGATTGAGGAAGGGGAAGGTAATTGGGCCTCCGGTAACCTCACTCACACGACGAAACACAACGCAAGCGTTGCTTCACGTCGGTTTTCTGTGAGGCCGTGGTATCACTCCGGTCGAGCCGGCCCATTCGTGCCGAAGCATGGCTCTCCCGCACAAAACTCACACACTCTCCTTGTTTGAATCTGTACATCATCGCTTACCACCGGGCGAGATTCTTTTTAAGTGCATAACCCGGTAAACGAGCAGAACGGATCACCTGATGGTAAGCAATCGGCGCCGCCCATGGACACCCGAAATACCAAGGCGTTACAAGTGCGTTACCGCCCTTTTGGGCATTGGGAATTTTAGGATTGTGGAGGATTCGGAAGACTAGGCAGGGGGGTAATTGGGCCTCCAGTAACCTCACTCACACGACGAAACACAACGCAACCGTTGTTTCACGTCGGTTTACTGTGAGGCCGTAGTATCACTCCGGTCGAGCCAGCCCATTCGTACTAAAGCATGGTTCTCCAACACTTAAAACGAGATGGTGGCGAAACGTCAACCTATCTAATATAAAAAAAAAACATATGTAAGTATGTATTTCTACAACAGCACCTAACTGTAAACTCACATACAAAACACCATACTACTACACAATTCGAAACCTGAAAGAGATTGAATCTCAAGTTTAAGCTCAAACCTTGCAAATCTGATTAAAGAAATCAAGGCGTTCGGTAGTTGCACCATTCAAAGGCTTCGCATGCGTCAACTTGCTAACTTTGTAAATGCAGCGTGCATTTACTCCGTAACTTAGTTAAGTTCAGGACGGTGTAGTTGATGGCACTATGTTGACAGAGGTTAAGGTGAACGACGAACTCAGGATTGGAAAAGGATTTAAGATTTATAAGGTATATGATAATTTTTATATTAGAAATGAAATAATGGATTTTCACTTTTAAACCTGCCACAAATTTTAAGGAGATTTGGATTGCAAAAATTTGGACTCATTTTTTAGAAGAAGAAAAAGATATCAAAAATGATCCGTGATTAAAACCGCCGAGGACCGAATATTACCAGACAGTTACATAAAGTATTTGAAACGCATTGTTCAGTAAGCACTAGAATTCTAAAATAAAATCTTTTTTTAAGCCACTGTTAAGCCTATGAATTGCCAATGCTATGTACACCATTATTATCGCATGCATCAGACCCTTATTTTGTTACTATTGTGTATTTTGAATGTTATATGTTTGTGATGTGGCCGTACTCCTTCGAATAAATAAATAAATAAATCATTCAAGACCTTAATTACAATTGATATTCCATGAACTTCACAAATTAATAAATACAGTCTATTAACTAACGGTGCAACCCACCCGAGGTTAGTGATGCGCAGTCCTTAGTCCCCCGCGTAAGGCGTCGAACTCTGCAACTTGGAGGACTCAGAGGAGTTGCAGTAGCAGTTGCAGTTGCCAGCGTTTTGATACGCCGCGTGCCGTGTTTCGTGTTCGTGAATTGATTACTTTGATCAACTCTATTTACAATTAGGTGAATCAAGAAATAGATAGTTGCTTGGTGAGCAAAATGAAGTTCGTCTGTATCGGTATTTTCAATTAATTGCTGAATGAATTATGTATGCACTTCATTGATTGTAGTTGATCTGGAAAACGGTGTGGTTTTTCGAAGTGTGATTATTAAAATGTGTTACTATGGTAGTACAGAAGTTGTGACATAAAGAGGGTTGTTTTTTAATATAACATCTTGATTGCATAGTCAACCATAGTATTCTAATGTTAACCCATTACTAAACTAACAACTGGGAATAACAATATTTCGTTTTATTCCGCTGAAGTAATGAACTTGCAGCGTGCAGTATAGAGGATAAATGCTCATGTAGTAAAGATGCGACACTAAACACACACAAGACACCCAACAAACTACACGAAGCACTCTCCATCACTAAGCATTTCATTCGCGATGACCGTCTAAATTTGTTACCGATGAATGGTATTTTATGCCATCTTTATCACAACATACATTTCGACAATGGTTTTGTAATATCAAAAGATAGGTATAAGTTAGAAGAAATTAGTGCAATTGCAATTATGAACTTTCATCGGCGCAACATCGATAAATGCATACCGAAATTGTCCCATTCTTATTCGCTTCTCGCTAAATCACTTCAACAAGAGCTATGAAATTCAGCCTGCATGCATATTGAGGTACAATTACAAGGGGCTTAGCTGAAGCGTCGCGAGCGTTAGTTCCATTACATAGAAGATTATCTGATATTACGTGGATTAACTGTTCTATTAAACGTACTTCAATGAACAGATTCACGGAATTTCCTAGGAAAATTAATATCTGCCTAGTGTTCAGTTTTCCTGTGTTGGGTTTTCCGTGAAGTAAGTAATTTGGTGTCTTTTTGTTTTTTACTTAAAATTAAATTACATCGACCCATCACACATAATACAAAAATGTGTTGTCATCATTTTAAACTGTCAAACACCGCGAGGACACCGGTGACCGTAACCTATTGTTCTTTAATTGTGTCTATAATGACAATACTCAAAGGGTTAAAGAGAAATACTAAATTGTATATTGTATTGTACTAACTGATCTGGCAACCTTTGTACTGCCACTTGATATGTACAAACTTTGTATTACATATTGTCATTTTAAGTTCATCATTATTACAAAATTATCACAACCTAACTACCTCCAATTAAGGTTTAATTTCCAAGTAACAGAACACAGTTTAACAGTCTACTGAAGTCAATTTTCACTTTCACTCTAAACCAACCCCAAACCGACCATTTCATTAAACATCCACAAATCGGTCACTGAGATCAAACGTTGTAAAGACAACTTGACTAGGCAAATCAAACCTTGCCTTTAAACCAACACAGCAGAGGGAGCCACATTAACATAAAACATAATAGTATATTTTTCCAACGCTTCCGATGGTTCCTTTATTCAAATTTCCGACGATAATATGCAAAATTGGGTCTCCATTGAAACATTGTTTTTAATATTCTGGTGATTTGAGGTGCCAGCTGTTTATCGTTACTGTTTTAATATGCCAATAAGTGGAGACTCCAGGGTCATGGTGCCTGGATTATATCTTATGGAATTATCTTCTTAGAAGTAGAGTAGCGTGATTATCTGCTATGAGTCGGTTGGGTTCTTTGGTGTTTTTGTAATAGTTTTAAATCTGAAAACTACATAAACATAACATCACGCCTTTTATCCTCGAAGGGGTAGGCAGAGGTGCATCTCTGCACATCATGCCACTGTGTAATACCCACTTTTCACTATTCATGTTATAAGTCCCATGTAATAGGGCGTGAGCTTATTGCCATATACCGGGCACAATTCCAGTCTCCGTGCTACTACAACCTAGATTTTTTTTAAACCCAGTAATACTTTGCCCGGCCCGGGAATCGAACCCGAGACCCCTTGCCCGGCAGTCGCACTTGCAACCACTCAGCCAATGAGGCAGCCGAAAACTATATTTTTTTATTAAAAAACCTACTTTATAGATTTTAAGCTGATTTAGCATATCTAATTGTGAATATGGTTTCGAGTAGTTTAGTAACAAATATCAAAAAATGGTACGCTGTTTTTAGTATAATAGTTTCCAATATTTTGTAGTAAAAATAAACGTCAAATTTTAAAACTAAACGAGTTACCAAATATGATGGAATATCGATAAAATACTCCACCCTGTTTTCAATGTTATGCTTTGAATGTCCGATTTTTTGGACGTACGCAGATTAGAGGTTAATTGAGTAACGCCTGAATACTGAAATGCTACTCTATTTTAAGTTGGTTTTAAATATAGTTCTGTCTGTCATTTTATAAAGAGTTTGTAGACCCAAACTATTTTTTAAAGTTGAAATTGAGTCTTCATCATCATCATCAACTGCTGAGCAAAGCCTCTTCTTACACGGGGTAGGTTTGAGCATTAATCACAACGCTTGCTCAATGCGGGTTGGTGACTTCAAACTTATACTTAGAAATTATAAGCCCAGGTTTCCTCACGATGTTTTCCTTCACCGTTTGTCAGTGGTGTCTGAATAATCTTAGAAAGTACATATACCTTGGAATAAATCACATTGGTACTCGAAGTTGGTAGTTTTCGAACCCGCACCCTCATGCATGAGAAGTGCCGTCTTAAACCTCCGGGTCACCGCGACTAAAATTAAGTGACATTTGAGTATTTGATTTCTTTCAAATTATATCCAACTTCGCCTGATGTTACATTAGTATCGGTCGATATTGCTATTTACTTTGATTGGCAGGTTACTAGTGAAAGTCTGGGGAGTGACCACCTATTTGTTAAAGTTAAAGTCAAATATAATGAAGAGGTGTACATAAATATTAGGCGGAATTTTAAATTAGCTGACTGGCAAGGTTACAAAAACACTTTAATTGATGGTTTATCCTTACCTGCAGATGAGACTAACGCTCAAACCATGTATGATCACTTTATTTGTCAGATAAATAATGCGGCCAATTCCAATATTCCGTTAATTAAAGTTTGTAATAATCCAAATAGCAATTTTAAACCGGAGTCCGGCCATTTCTAAATTAATCGGCGAACGTAGATTAGCCCTAGGTAATTTCAGAAGAAACCCAACACCCGCCAATCTCTCACTACTTGAAGAAAAAATACAAAAATCTAAGCGCGCTATACACGCGGCTAAATCTGCAGATTATCAGAGATTTTGTGATGACATTGATCAGGAGGTGTCAGCGTCTGAAATGTGGCAGCGGCTGAGGTGGGTGAAAGGCTATAAGAGAACCAGAGCTAAATGTTCTCAAGAATTAAAAAAACAAATGTTACGTGATCTTGCACCTGACTATGTCACACCATCTAGACCATTTTTTACTTCTGAAAATAGACTGTTAGAATCAGACTTTTCACTGCAAGAATTGATAAACTGTTTGAAAAAGAAAGATACGGCCCCAGGTGAAGATAAAGTGACTTATTCCATGATCTCACATTTACCATCTATTGGAAAGCTTTACTTACTCAAGATTTACAATATTATATTGAAAACTGGTACTGTTCCGTGCCAATGGCGTGACATTAGAGTAATTGCAATTCCAAAATCAGGTGGAGGTACAAATATCAATAATAACAAACCAAGACCTATATCATTGATTTCTTGCACTTGCAAAATTTTTCATGCCATGATAGGTAAAAGATTGGAGTGGTACATTGAAAGGAAGCAGATTCTATCACCATATACAACGGGCTTTAGGAGAGGGCAATCCTGTCTAGATTGCTTAACGCGCTTGGTAACTCAAATTCAGATAGGCTTTTCAATTAATTGTCCCACTCTCGCTTGTTTTTTAGACATTAAAAGTGCATACAACAATATTTCAATAGCAAAGTTATTATCCATTCTCGATAAACTTAATGTAGGTAAAGGCATATGTAATTATTTATGGAACTTTTTAAGTGAGCGTCATCTCAAAATCTCTGATGAGTCTGCGGGGGGAACTGATGTGATCAGATATACAGGAAAAGGATTAGCGCAAGGTGACCCTATGTCACCGCTACTTTTTAATATAGCGACTTACAAATTTTGTCGGGAAATCATTGATGTGTTTACATGTCAGTATGCTGATGACTTTGTACTGTATACAACATATAATAATATTTTAGACGGAAGGAATAAAATTCAAAACGCACTATATGTTTTTGTGGCTCTATTAGACGATTTAGGGTTGGAGATATCTACTAGTAAATCCAAATATTGTATTTTTAGCAGAGGATTTAGAAAACAAAGAATTCAGCTTTTGGTTAATAATTGTGAAATTGATTCAGTGCCAACTTACAAAAGTGCACTACAACATATAGCTCGCTGCGCCTCTGGTTACAGAGGTGCATCGATAGCTTATGGTATCCTTTCTAAGATACAAAATTTAACCAGCAATGGGTTTGATCTGAGATTGCAATGGGTTCCTTCACATATAGGCTTACATGGTAATGAGGAGGCAGACCGGTTGGCAAAATTGGGAATTGATGAGGGAAAGGAGGTAAATATTGGAACATACTACGTAGAATTATTACCAAATTACAAAAACAAATGCTATGAACTTTGGAAAGAATATTTTTATGAAAGGTCCAAGAATAAAGGAATATGGTATAGATCAATGGTATCGGAGCCTCCTCATGTACCATGGTTTTACAACACCAGGTTATCCAGGCGGCTGGTGGTGACCGCGCACAGACTGCGATCTGGACACATGCCCCTCAATAAGTTTGGGTTTCTAATGAAAAAGACCGACTCACCAAATTGTGATGTATGTGGAACACCGGAAGACGTTATACACTTGTTGTGGGAGTGTGCCAGATTTCAGTCGAACCGAGTAGAACTATTTAAGGATCTAAACTTGAATATGTATGATGTAGGTGTATTTCATTGCCTTTTATCTACACCTAATTCGGAGGCTGCCTCCAAAGTATTTATATTTGTTAGATTACGTTTTAGTTAGATTATACCTCTATAATTATATTAGTATATAAGGTATGATGGGACTGGCGTACACGTCCGTGTAAAAGTCCCTAATAATAAATAAAGAGAAAAAAAAAAATATCCAACTTACCTAAGACACTAATTCGAAGAAAAAGTACAGAAAAAGGAACTAATGTCAAAGATCATCTACCAAAAAAAAAAATTTCCAAATGTTTTACCATAATTTTAACTCACCTATAGTTTATACTGAGACTACTGAGCACACTTACTGAATATCTCTCACAAGGATCTCACAAACAATTATGTTTAATTAATCAATAAGAGGGTGCATTGCTGCACAATGCATTATAACTTCAAGCGAGAATTGCAGCCGACACACTCGCAATATTACTCGAGTTCAGTTCATGTTTGATTTTCATTTAATGTGTAACACAACGGAATGTCGTGTTCGAATTTATTTAATTATAGTTTTGTCATGCTACATTATGGATGCTACAAATACCTAAAGATTTGAATACTTAAGTTTTCAACCTTATTACAATGGGTATGTTAATTAAAAATACAATAAGCCCGTCAGTTTGATCATGAAAAAATATTAGACACATATTTTTTTCCTCGTATAAAGTTACAACACTTAGATAAACTGCAGTTAAGTTCAGGAGTGGCAAGTCGTTCCGTCACAAAGTGACAAAATGTAGCACGTTGTGACGTCATACGATAATTCAAATTAATATATTATCGTCGAAAGTATTTAATTTTGTGAGATAAAATAAATACCTGTCTAATGTTTTAAATTAATATACCAGATGGACATTAAAATAAAATTTAGGACACTACCCTATTACTCCGCGTTTCGTCTGTCTATCTGTCAGCTGACTGTAACCCACGTACTTTGACAGCTATACACTAGACGGTTGACACTTTTGACAATTCAATTCAATTGATAAAATAGACAAAAAAGAAATAGAAGATGAAAAAAAATAAGTGACTCAATATTTAACTAGAGGTGACTTTATAGTTTCAATGTGTCCTTTATCCTCGTTCCACCAATAAAAAAGTTACGACTAACCTCTAAAGATTATCACAACGTAGAAATACAACTAAGAATAACATTTACAAGATTTAACAAAAAGAAACTCGTCATATCATTAGCAATTCATCAGACATTCCAGTTTCCGAGTGCCAAGAAAACGGGAATCCATTTGGGTGGAGCCACAATGATAGCGGATCAATATTGCTGGGGATTCCGAAATGGATATTTTTCCTTATAATTTTTAGTGACGGTGAGTTTTTTGAAATTGATATTTGCAGTTCAGTTACCGTACCTTTTTTTTTAATTGAATGTAATTTTTCTACAATATCGTCTTTTACCTATATATTAACTCGTAAGTTTTATATCAGAAGATAGTATTTTATCAGCGAAATAAAATAACTAAATGCTGATATTTATTGTTAATACTTGAAAAGCAATCAAAATTATAATTTCACGGCAATTACAATCGTCATCTTAAAACCGCTATCAGTAAAACCTCATCCAATATTTCTAAATGAATACGCAATACAAGAAAGATAAAAAAGAAACGAGAATAGCCAACGCTCATTAACAATTCTCATTGTTTCCTTAATATAAAAGAAAATAATTAATTTACTTGGCCTAGAAACAAACAATAAACCAGACAATGATTTCGCCTTTTCTTTAAGATTTTTGTTTTATTAAAAGTAGGTTTAAGATGGTATTTGGCAGCCGGTACCGTATTGTTTTCCGTGTTTCAGAATAATTTACGATTTTCCTTTAGTTTTCATTCTTGTTATCAACGATGACGGAAGCTTTGCTACAAATAGGAACTTTATTATTAACTTCAGAAATCGACATAACTCCCTTTTCTAAGCCTTTAATGTCTGGCTCCTTAAAATAACAACTGACAAATCGACAATACTGACTTGAATACTCGAATAAACTTAGAAATACATAGAGTCTACTGCATACCTAGTAACAAAAACAGAATACGCCAAAAAAAATAAAATCAACATCCCAATACTTGAAAAAACTAAGAATCAAAAGAACATAATTACTTAATCTAAGATTAAATCTAAAAGCGCTTGAACAAAAAACAAACAATCACAAACAAGTAGTTCCAATTAAAAACTCAATAAAGGCACATAAACTAACTTAATTAAGTAATTTTTAACAGAAACGGGAACAAAGGAATGTGAAACATTCGATTTGTTTTCTCTCATAACATTTTTTCTTTATAAAATTTCGCGCTAAATAGGATTCGTAATAGAAAAAGTTTTTGTAGCGAACGATCCTCCAAGCCAGGTTTGATTTATGAAAAATTCGCTTTAACGAAAAAAGGAGATTCCCTAAAGACGTCTTCAATATAAAAAGATTTATTAAATGCAATCTATTTGATTGTGCTGCTCTTAATATAGGTCTAATCTATTATATACTGCCGCTGAAATTGAATCAACTGGCAGGGATTGGGGATTTGTTAACGTATTAATTTCGATTTTCTGTTTTATTAAAGTTTTTCGTATTACATGAAAGTTATATTTTTATTTATTTTATTTTTAATAAAATTTTAAAAAAATTGATCATAAATGAATGCTTTTGAAGTGTACTTCAATAACAATAAACGCTGCACCTAGTGCACAATCGCAGTACAAGTAAAAAATATTTTCTTTTAAATATTTTTTGCACTTTTTCCATAACAAAATCTCGATTTTTAATAAAACCAAAAAGCCATCAAGTGACCTATCGACCGGTTTTCAGACCGGATTAAAGTGTTCCGATAGTGATCCGTAAACATTGGCGTTCGTTTTTTACCGGACGACCGGACAAACTGCGATGTATTTTTGAGCTATTGCCCACGGCGCCTGAATGTGCCGGATGGCAGCCGTACCGGGGCAGAAAACAAAGACTGATGTGAATAATAACGATGTCTAATATTTCTGTTTAGAATCTATAGTTGGTATTGTTTTGGGAGAGAATATGTCTGAAAGTTTTTCTAAGTTAATTATTATACTTTTACTAATGTCTAAGACTACGTACTAAAAATACTTCATTTAAACAGAAATAGAAGTGTGTGCTATGTTTCACTAAATGAGTTTAACAAATATCTCATTAAATTGATTTGAACCCCTTCCCCAATCTCCCTGATCCCTGAATCCCCAACAATCCTCAAACTCCTAATCCCCCAAAAAGCCGGTAACGCACTTGTAACGCCTCTGGTGTTCCAGGTGTCCATGGGCGACGCCAATTGCTTACCATCAGGTGATCCGTCTGTTCGTATACCGGCTCATGCCATAAAAAAAATCAAAATATCTATAAATGGTATAAATATAGCTACAGCTGCATGACATCAGTTTTACACAATACTACTTTCCTTTAGAATATAATTATTTTCTACATTCCCTACTATGAAGAGAAAACCCAACACCACAAAGTCGTTCATGTCAAAAAAAATACAACCAGTTTCATAAGCCCCTTTATCTCTGTACCAACCAATGGGTCACTTAAACCATTAACAGGACATTCTGTCGGCATCTCATTATTACGCTATTCCGGTCGCGATTTTACGTGTAATCCGGTAATTTCGTTGCCAAGGGTCCCAATCTCGGCAGATTTACGTCCGACTCTTAATTAACTCGTCGAGTACCGGTTTTGCAGACACAATTATAGAACAATAGGTTGCGGTCACCGGTGACCGCTTGGTATTTGACAGTTTAATGGATACTGGACCTGTGATGGTTATTTTTTTTTTATTTGGTTGACATTGGACTGTGTAATGTCTATGACATTGCTTTAGAAATAGGTAGAATCTTTATACATGAAAATTGCATTTGTTATTTTTATATTTCATAAGCTACAAAGAAAACAATATTTTCACTTTCCCAAAATAACATAAATGATTCAATATATTGTTTTGCATTTTTCTTTATCGCAAAGTATTAAGCAACTTTAAATAAACAATACTAACACAGCACCATAATCTCATTTTTAAAACAATAAAGCATCCTGTCGTCGTACCTCGTCGCGTAGCATGTGCTACGGTGCTACGGCGCTACGCTGCAGACGGCGTAGTAGCTCACCAATAATAATTTACAATGAGCTTACACACTGTAAGTACATCATCATAGGACTGAGAAGCAGTATGTTGTTATTACTTAAATATGAAAAACCTATTAAAAGTAATAATTTCATGTAGAAATAAAAGAAAAGAATACATAAAAAACACAAATTCGTCTCCATAAAAAAATCACTTACATAACTTCTATCTTAAGTATACCACATTTTTTAATATTGAGTCTTGTATGTAAATCACTGAAAGACAACTTGTGGCATAGAACATATTATGATCTAGTGATAAGTAAGCGTTACATAGTAAGTAATTTAATACATAATTCAACACTTTAATTCTAATGTAGACAATCTAGTTTCCTTATGGCATCGAGCATTTCTTTATTGAAACAAAGAGTTTCCTTTTTCTTGTATAGAAGCACTAATTCTATGGATTGTCAGTATGCATAATTGTGAGCACCATGTTAGACGTTAAGATTTTTTTTATAATTCTAGTAAGTTATTAGTATAATACGTCAAGCGTGTCTTTGCATTGTTCTTACATATGCGTACAGTATTGAAATATTTATCAGAGACATTGTAGAACATACTTTTTTAAAAAGAGTAACGAATGGAGTTTCTTGCTCGTTCTTCTCCATTCGAATCTACTTTTTGGAATGAGCACCTAGCTTCACCTAGTTTCACTGACGGACTGACTGACAGACTATTATTTATTTTGTATTTGTTGACGTTTCAAAAGTACCAAACTATGGTTTGATTGAAATAAATGCTTTGACTTTGACTTTGACATTATACATATGTACTCTACCTACGTATATTTCTGTTTATCTATTTGGATATTAAGAAAAGACGTCAATATTATGTTTACGCAACATCTACACATAGCGCAACAAATATTAACTTGACCCAAATTCCCTTTACATAATTGGCGACATCACGCTTAAGAGAACGTGCGTGTCTCTTTAACATGAATGAATGAACTCGAACCATCTTAAAGTCTCATGCGGTCCCTTAACGAGCGACGTCACTTACTCGCGTCTCTTAGGACCAACAGCTGATTGTGGAGCTCGAGGAAGGGCATAAATAACCACTTTAGTCATATGCTGTAAGAAGGTCCCATGACCTTCTAAAAACTCCATGGTTTTTGCGTAATAATGACACACAACATCACGCCTTTTATCCCCGAAGGGGTAGGCAGAGGTGCACATTATGCCACTGTACAATGTAACACCCACTTTTCACTATTTATGTTATGAGTCCCATGTAATAGGGGGTGAGCCTATTGCCATATACCGGGCACAGTTCCAGACTCCGTGCTACTACTGAGAATTTTTTAAAAACCCTGTAATACTTTTCCCGACCCGGGAATCGAACCCGAGACCCCTTGCCCGGCAGTCGCACTTGCGACCACTCGGCCAATGAGGCAGTCTAATGCGGCGTAATAATGATGTAGGTATAAAAAATATCTTGAAGGTAGTAGAACCTACCTTTGAGCAACGTGACAGGACCGGCTGGACCAGCGTAGTACTACCCTATCACAGAAGTGAACTGGTGACTTAATTAAGAATATTTTATTCAGCAAAATATTGTATGATATATTATTATTGACTGACATATTCAAACGTGTCCTATTGAATAAAAAATATCACCTATAGAAAAGAAAAATAGGTACAACATTATATTTTTGGTGCAAAAAGAATCTTGGCACGTGGCACGATATAGATAATTCTCAACAAGGAAAGGTTATTCCTTTGGGAGTTAGACCCTTAAAATGCTGCTTATTTACGCTGCCTCTTATTGAGATAACTTTTATTTATCTTAACGTAGTATTTTCCTCACGGGAAGGGCAAAAGTCTAAATTATGTAAAGGCTTCGAATCAGCTGTTACCATCACAATGTATTGTTAAACTTTTATCAGAAATATTTTTTTAAATGAAAAGAGTTTTTCGTTAATGAAACGTCTTAAGTAAACTAAAAGGAAATTAACTTTTTATAACATAAACAAAGACTATGAGCAAATTTCATTAAAAACTGGTATCGAAAATATTGTAAGACGAATGTCACATACTACAAAATGTTTTAATTTTTATTAAAACATTCTGTAGTGGGTAGGTTGTATTGAAAAATAACAAATATCAAATATCGAAAGTGACAAACTAGAATTAAGTACCTCGTTAAAATTTATTTCCAATGTATATTAATCACACCTAATGCAAGTTTCATTAACAAAAACATAAACATATTACATATTTCATTTCATTTATTTATTCATGAACAATTATTACATTGTGTTTGAATTTGTACAATACACCTATATTCTAAAAATTATACATATGTAGGTACTTAACTCTGTGTAAAACAAAGCGCTTGAAACACTATACGACCCATTGAAAACGTGTACGTTATTTTCATTAAATTACAAAACAAAACGAGGAATTTTCATAAGGAAATTATTTGGCACTCCAAGTGAATACTTGGAGATTTTCCTCTAAGAATAGTTGAGAGCGACATTTTATCATCGCGTGTGAAAATAGAGGTATATATCGTGTGACGTAGTTAGCGTGTACGGTAATTGAGAGGGGCACGCCGCAGACGTGAAGAATACTAATAACAAACAAACGTACTCATGAATATATGCTTTTTGTAACACCAACTAAAGATCCCCACATATTAATGTCACTTTCATGCTTTCACGTCGGCCGCAGTTTTATAAGAAATATTTCCCGTAGGAGCGCTGAGTACTTGAGTGTTATTTTAAAACCCACCTGACCAAGTATACTGATACTTACAACGTACAAAATAATATTCAAGTCTGAGTATTAGTGAAACAAAGATATCAAAATTACTAGGATCTTATCAATACTACTAGATACTAATCTTAACTTTGAATAAATGAAATAAATAAGGTACTTACCCATGCTCTAAAACAGCATGTTAAAAATTGTTCTATTTAGAGTGTTCAAAAATCAAACGCCAGTCGATTAAATACCATGCCCGAAATGAGCATGCTAATTTTGAGCAACATTCCCACACACATGCTACTAAGTGAAAACTGCTCAATTGAAACATCATGCTTTCGTGCTTAAAATTATCATGTGTAAAAGTTTCATTACTCTTTGACTCAGTCGCTCAATCATGTAATAGATTGTCATAATTAGTAATTATATTCGTTTTATAGAATGTACATACATAATAATTTGACCATTCATCGGGAATGCTATCAATTATAACCTGTTCTATCATGACAAAATACATAGAAATTCGCCAAATCTGTCCACAACATTACGATCCCGGGCAGACCGCATCCCGTGCACATATCGAACATACATTCAGCGCATACTTTCACAAATATTCACCGTGCGCTGGTATTTTACAAGAAGGGATGCGGATCGTATAGGCAAAGGATTTATATAATATGTCCCATTTTTTTTTATCGCATTAGCCGGTAAACGTGCAGACGGATCACCTGCCTGGAACACCAGAGGCGTTACAAGTACGCTACTGGCCATTTGGGGATTAGGAGTTTGAGGATTGTTGAAGGGAAGGGTAATTGGGCCTCCGGTAACCTCACTCACACTACGAAACACAACGCGACTCCGGTCGAGCCGGCCCATTCATGCCGAAGGATGGCTCTCCCACACTTAAAATAACTTGTTACGAATATAATGTGGTTAAAGTGGAACACTACTTTCATGGGTATACTGCTAGAAGTAGTCCGACTACTTACGAGCCTCTACTGGGGTTCATAATAATGTTGTCAAGTCAGGTTGTGTAGTAGTACCTGCCTAAATTAAGTTCGTTAATAAGTTGTACGAAAAGAAAATAACAGACATTGTTCTATTACCAAGGTAATAGCGTTTTTGTTGTGAGTTGATAAATAATATTGAGAATTTTTTATATTTTTCCGTTACCTTATAGTAAATCTAGTGACTGTAGACGTAGGATGAACTGAACTATGGCTTACTTTCTCATCAACATAAGCCTATAGATAGCATCCAGCTGACTATTCTATCAGCAACCAGCTAAACTTAGGGATGTGTGCTTTACCGTTGTAATTTAACATTTAGCTAGCCGACCCATATTTCCATTAGGTAACTCTGGCAAGCATCCAACATCGTTACCGAGAAGAAGTGTTGCAATGTTGGTTCATGGAAAAGTCTACGTTCAGGTTTATTGTGTTGACTTTAGCTTTCTATATGTACTACACGTACCTCATACCATGGTCGTGTGGTAACGGCAGAGTTGACTGCATTTCTTATTACCACCTCTTACCACGTGTATCGTAACTCGTAAGAGCCGACTAAGTCGCAGGCCACATTGGCGCGAAGCGTTTCGCCTCTGCAATAATGCTACGGATTCCCGACGCGATTTTCACCCTCGCCCGCCGCGGAATAGAGATTTATTTTCAAAACTCACGAGACCGCAGTTTTCTGCGGTTCCGCATTCGCCTCGGTTGCGATTATTGCCCACAAACTTGGCGGTTGATTATCGCAAGCCAGGCGGTTAAACAATCAGTTGATTTCCAAACCGGCAGTCCTATTGCGATCCCCCGCGAACTGATCCCGGCCGCGCTCGCAGGTGCAGCGAGAGCCGCAAACATTCGCAAGTACGACTCGGCAGTGCGATCTAAAACAAATCTCCCGTGATTTTAATAATAAGAAAATTAATTAAATAAAACACAATGGAAATAGAAGAAAAAGAGAGCTAATTATAAACTTAATATCAAAATTGATTGTAAAGTAAAAGATGTAAAAAAGGGAAAAGTAATGCGTATATTAAATGAAAACATGTAAGAGGGAGCTTTGCGACCGACAGTGGCTCGGGGCGGTGTAATTGTTTGTAGGTAAAGTAATTAATTTTATTTCAACTTTGAATTGTATTGTAGAACTGTGTATAGGACACAGTGGGACTATTTCAGTATATTATTCATAAATTATATTTTTATTTTATAGCAAGTTATTTGTGCTGCACTATTTATGGATATCACAACGAATATTTTTGTGGTGTTTATGTCCAGTTTGTGAATGAAAGGTGAATTATAAATTTCATGGTAATTGCGCGTTATTACCGATATCCCAAATACCCAAACAGGGTAAACAATGATCGCTCAGATACGCTGAAACGAACATGTATGTATTAATATACGTACTCATTTCTGCGTAGGCGCTAATAAAATTTTCGTGAACCCGGACAGCTGATATTTTGTAAAGTTTATAACATCATGCTTTTTATCCTCAAAGGGGTAGACAGAGGTGCACATTTCGGCACTTAATGCCACTGTATAACGTAACACCTACTTTTCACTATTTATGTTATGAGTCCCATGTTAATAGAGGGCGAGCCTATAGCAATGTACCGGGCACAATTCCAGACTCTGTTCTACTACTGAGAATTATTTAACACCCAGTAATACTTTGCTCGACTCGGGAATCGAACCCGTGACACCTTTTTTTGAGGGGGAAAATCATCCAATAACTTCTCCCGCCTTGGGTTAGGAGAGAGTGTCAGACTCTTACTGACTGAAAACCACCACGTTCCTACTCCTGCTCTTCGAGTCGGAGCCCCGGCAAATCGTTAGGCCTTCCGCGGCTCTGTAACGGGAACCCGACCCCCTGGCAGTCGCACTTGCAGCCACTCTGCCAACGAGGCAGTTTATAAGATCTCTTTTTATAAAACCTTTTTATGAATTATTACACTTGATAATAACAAAACCTTATTTACCTCTTAATATTCAAAGCGTTAACGATGCCATAAGGAAGTTTGTGTAAAGATAATAAAAGATGTAAGTAATGACCTACGAAATTACCTGTTGCTAACGTTTACGAGTTAATCAGTAACTGTCGGATCCTTCACTAGTTTTAGTACATCGTTAAGATGCTGATAATTTATAGCCTTCAACTCTTGAATAGGTATTCTAATAGTGTTCTTTGTTTAGTTGATGCTTTTAAGTATTTTATGGTATGGAGCGGCAAATGAAAGGTGGATCGTCTGATGGTAAGCAGTCGATGGCACTCACTGACACTGACGTCACCGGACGAGTTATAAGACCGTTGTTGACCGGTTGAGGGTTTCGAATTTGAAGTTTACAGTTGCGGAAGGAGGAGAGTATTTCTTAGATGCTGATAATTTATAGTCTTCAAATCTGGAGTAGGTATTCTGGTTTAGTTATATTGCTTTCAAGTTTTAAAGCATTTTCAGTATAGCATGCCATAAAGGTAAATTCACTGCAAAAGAAACCCAATGTCATAAACAAACAATCATTAATTTCTTCATCATCTCAAAACCGCAATACAATCTTAACATCATAGAATCTTATAATCAAAAGCAATAGACACTTCGTATAATTAACAAGCCCGCCATCTTTAAAACGAAGCCGACAAATCTTAGCGATAAGCCAGCACTCTGTACTAAATACTTAGAGGCCACATGCTTTACATGTATTATGATGATGTGTTTTGTGACATGTTTTTCGTATAAATATGTTTTGTAGGTACAAAAACACTTTATTAAATTTTTTAATCATCATCAAATCTGTACACACAGTTTCGTCTATAGTTACAAGTTACAAACTCGCCAGCATTCACCAAATAACCAAAATCAATTTGTTTAAAAGCAATATCGCTGTACTCTTTATCTCATTAGGGATCAGGACTCCATTCGCTGATTACTCTGTGGTTCGAACTAAGCTCGCAACTAGCGTTCGAACTTGTATGTTAATTAGATTATCTTGTACAGGTAAATGTTGTATTCTCGGTAAATTTGCGAGAAATATTAGTACTCCCATGGTCTCAGTAACTCATAGCCTTTGCTGTTTGCAACACTGCCACAAAACCTTATTTACCTCTTAATATTCAAAGCGTTAACGATGCCATAAGGAAGTTTGTGTAAAGATAATAAAAGATGTAAGTAATGACCTACGAAATTACCTGTTGCTAACGTTTACGAGTTAATCAGTAACTGTCGGATCCTTCACTAGTTTTAGTACATCGTTAAGATGCTGATAATTTATAGCCTTCAACTCTTGAATAGGTATTCTAATAGTGTTCTTTGTTTAGTTGATGCTTTTAAGTATTTTATGGTATGGAGCGGCAAATGAAAGGTGGATCGTCTGATGGTAAGCAGTCGATGGCACTCACTGACACTGACGTCACCGGACGAGTTATAAGACCGTTGTTGACCGGTTGAGGGTTTCGAATTTGAAGTTTACAGTTGCGGAAGGAGGAGAGTATTTCTTAGATGCTGATAATTTATAGTCTTCAAATCTGGAGTAGGTATTCTGGTTTAGTTATATTGCTTTCAAGTTTTAAAGCATTTTCAGTATAGCATGCCATAAAGGTAAATTCACTGCAAAAGAAACCCAATGTCATAAACAAACAATCATTAATTTCTTCATCATCTCAAAACCGCAATACAATCTTAACATCATAGAATCTTATAATCAAAAGCAATAGACACTTCGTATAATTAACAAGCCCGCCATCTTTAAAACGAAGCCGACAAATCTTAGCGATAAGCCAGCACTCTGTACTAAATACTTAGAGGCCACATCTCTGAAACACGAGTAAACTGGCCTACATTAAGCTTCAAAATTTGCCACGAAACGTATGCAAGTTACCTACATTCTCGTATACTCAGGAACATTATGTAAGTAGCTCGCAGGCATTGTGCTAAACCCAACCTGTAGCTAAATATACAGCGTAGTCTGTTGAAGACACGATAAAGGCGATAAAACACGGATTTGTGAGTGAATGGAGAGATAATGTTGGGGAAAATAGCACCCAATAGCCACCCGTTTGTAGCGTACAATGCAAATCGAGCAACGTTTTGCTTTACATGTATTATGATGATGTGTTTTGTGACATGTTTTTCGTATAAATATGTTTTGTAGGTACAAAAACACTTTATTAAATTTTTTAATCATCATCAAATCTGTACACACAGTTTCGTCTATAGTTACAAGTTACAAACTCGCCAGCATTCACCAAATAACCAAAATCAATTTGTTTAAAAGCAATATCGCTGTACTCTTTATCTCATTAGGGATCAGGACTCCATTCGCTGATTACTCTGTGGTTCGAACTAAGCTCGCAACTAGCGTTCGAACTTGTATGTTAATTAGATTATCTTGTACAGGTAAATGTTGTATTCTCGGTAAATTTGCGAGAAATATTAGTACTCCCATGGTCTCAGTAACTCATAGCCTTTGCTGTTTGCAACACTGATAAAATAATCATAGTTATTATGTACGAGCATGCACGCATTAGCTTGGGTTCTAATTCAATGTACAATGTACTATGTATATTGCTAAACAAAGATGTTTACATATTGCGATAGAAATATAATGTTTTTGACTCTAGCAATTTTCCAAAAAGTACATTTAGTTTGCCTTCATTTTGTTAAAGCTAACAAATTGTTTGTGAAAAAATATTCAACGAGCCATACTATAGCAACTTTTCTTGACCCACTGAACTGAAAACTGCAAAATTAAACACTCGCATAACTCCACTATTCTGTTTCCATCTACATAACAAAGAGAAAAAAGAGACTTTAATAGTTTTCTCCTTTGAAGGCGCCAAAACGAAATTTCCGCGAAACTTTTTTTCTTTCTGAAACGCTTTTTACTTACTGTGACGCAGATCAAAGAATCCAGTTACACTTTCGGCCGATAAAACGAATAAATCTAAGAATTCTCGTAAATTTTAAACTTTGCGTTACAGGGTAAAGTACTTTCTAAATTCCAGACAGCATATTGATAGTTTAACTAAAAGTTTACTTTAGAATTTTCGTTACAGAATAAATTTTATGTAAAGCAGATTATAAATATTGTAGAATTTAGTTTTCGGTTGTGTATTTTTTAAATATTGATGAAAGTTTCGTTCGAAATTCTCTTCTAGACTTATGTTTATGAAATTATAATGATTTAGAATCAAGCTGTTGAATTTTTTAGTTGTTTTATTATAAGTAAGATGTATGAAACAAATAATTTGTGTATAGTTTGCGTAAACAAAGTTAATAAAATATTAGAAAAGATAAGTTTATGCATTAAATTATTCGATATCGTCGTAATAAGAGATGAGAGAAGAAATATTATTAAGCATTTGAAAAGTCTTTCTCATTGCAGATTAACTCGTCGAGTACCGGTTTTGTAGACACAATTATAGAACAATAGGTTGCGGTCACCGGTGACCGCTTGGTGTTTGACAGTTTAATTGAATTTATTAAGATCTATGGATTTGTACATGTGTATCTAAAATGTAGATAAACGTAGAAGTAGATTTATTACCTTCGTGCTATTTAACCGTTTAATCGAAATCACATAAATCTTTCATGGCTCCATCATTAGTTTATTCGAATAAAGTATTACAATAGATTAATGAAACATTTAATTCATGACTCTCAATGTGAACATGTTCGACACATTATTACACTATTATTATAGATGTGTAAGTTGTTTGGTTATTTGTCCGTCAATTACGCCGAAACTACTGACCGGATTTTGATGAAATTTTAGTATCCAGGCAGGGTATGGAGTGACTTAAGTGATAGGATACTTATATCTCGATGAAATACTCTCATGGTATAAAACAGGAATTTTATTCTAGGTGAAAGAAGTCGTAGGCAACAGCTAGTTAATTATAAAAATATACACATGTATTTTATATTTATAGAAAGTCCAACTAAACTATTTTTGGAAATAATGAAATTTTCGCAGTAGGTACATAATTCTGCTCGCCAGTGTAATCTCACTTCTGTGCCGAAGAACACTTTGATGTCTGTCGTTTGTGTATGGTGGTGCGAATGTGCGCAGTTTATTGTTACTATGTTATATTGTACTGTACTGTTGCCATGGCAACACAAATTGTTCAACAAACGAGAGTGGCTTTGTTCAATTTGATTCCGATATTATTAGTTTTTGTTATATAACAACTTCGATGTAATGGAGTTGTTTCTTCGGGAATAAAAATATATTTAGATTTTTAACATAACATCACGCCTTTTATCCCCGAAGGGGTAGGCAGAGGTGCACACAGAAGTAACACCTACTTTTCACTATTTATGTTATGAGTCCCATGTAATAGGGGGTGAGCCTATTGCCATATACCGGGCACATTTCCAAACTCCGTGCTACTACTGAGAATTATTTAAAAACCCAGTAACACTTTGCCCGACCCGGGAATCGAACCCGAGACCCCTTGCCCGGCAGCCGCACTTGCGACCACTCCCCCAACGAGGCAGTCATTTAGATTTTTAGTAGTACATTAAAAACATTTAAATTAAACCTTTTGTTCTACGAATGAATTGACAAAATTACATTTAAGTAATCGAACCAGTGATCGTGCACATTCGTTTTTAAAAGGCCGGTTATGGCAACGCACCTGTGGGCTGGGACCTTTTTTTGTGTTTCAGGTAGGCAGCGCTGCAGCTGTAGCCAAATGAAAACTAATTTACATGGAATTGACGTAAATTTTGACACGTTTGTCAGTGTCATCCTCATACATCTTGATTTTTTTCTCTCTCTGTAGACAAGCGCTAAAGTGGCGTTTTGCTAATGGCACTGATCGCTTACTATCACGTGATACGTCTGCTCGTTTGCCTCCTATTCCATAAAAAAATAACGTGGGTCTACAATACCAGATATGACTTCTTAGGAAAGAAATCAAAAACATTTAGATACTTTTCTTCATATAGACTTCAGCGTGTGCGTTAATATTAAGATTTCATGACCTCATTACGGTATCAGGTCATTATCAGCTGAATAAAGCGCTGAAGCTGCTTAATGACAAAATTCGTATGCATTGTCCCTACTTTTATTTAGATAGCAACCGTCGTCTGTAGCGATAAGGGAGTAGAGACTTATATTTGGTAGATAATATGGATATGAAATTTAAAATTTAGAAAGTAATTTTAATTTGAAGAACCTTGATTTTGAGTAAATCTGTAGGTAAGAAATAAAGATTCAGATTTAATATTCGGGTTCAAAAAAAAAACTTTAAATAATAACGAATGCATCTTACTTGTTAATCCTCAAAGAAGTAGATATCGGCATTACATAATAGAATATCAGTGTATTACTTGGTTTACTTCCAAAATTATATTTTTTACCCGTTCAACTTTTCATTTCGAAACAGTTTTACGAAGTTTTAATATTGAGCGCCAAAATAAATGTCAACTTCAAATGACCACAGACAAAGATTGACAGATCGAATGCTGAGTTGCCAGCAACAAAAAATAAAAATACGTCATTTTTAAATTAATTTGCTAGAGTCTGTATTTCAGCCTTGGCGTCTTCAAGGCCCGAGGGAACAGGTTGCTTATGGGTCAACATACTCCATCGTAGACTATGAT
The DNA here is from genome assembly GCA_038387885.1 of Spodoptera picta. Taxonomy (NCBI): domain Eukaryota; kingdom Metazoa; phylum Arthropoda; class Insecta; order Lepidoptera; family Noctuidae; genus Spodoptera; species Spodoptera picta. Next base: position 142,193 of record JAZHFQ010000580.1, on the reverse strand, counting down.
GCGGACCTTACCACCAGGCGAGACAGTGGTCAAACGCAGGAAATAACTAAAGTAGAATAATGTCCAAACGTATTCTAGACTTACGTTATCTTATGTTTTTGGCTTGAGACATATGTGTCCCCATGGTCAAAGGGTTACGACTTACTAACAACATATACACACAAAGTTACCTACAATAACAATCAATGCACGCTAAATTGACTACAAATTGTCGTGAACCTCAATCAAGTGCACTCTATTGGTCCGTGTTTTACCGACATACTCCCAATCAGTAAAGTATACACCGACTTTATTTACTATTATATTTACGTTTGACCCCTCAGGTAGTGAGTACTTGGACAAAGTCCAAAGTAACTTCGAGAGTTGATGCAAGGGAGAAAATTTTGCGGTTATTTTGTAAAAGTAACTTTAAAATCAATTAGGCTTTATAGTGTACGATTGGTTAGTTTATATTATATTACCTCTATATTCTCTATATTCAGCAAACAGAAAATTGTTATGAATAAGTCTGAGGAAGCCGGTTTTGCAATATCTAATTTATTTAGAGTATTAACTGACAGATAAATAACAGTGTGGAAGAGCCATGCTTCAGCACGGATGGGCCGGCTCGACCGGAGTGATACCACGGCCTCACAGAAAACCGACGTGAAACAACGCTTGCGTTGTGTTTCGTCGTGTGAGTGTGGTTACCGGAGGCCCAATTGCCGCTACCTAGTCTCTCGAATCCCCGAATCCTCCACAATCCTCAAATTCCCAATTTCCAAAAAGCCGGTAACGCACTTGTAACGCCATAGTGTTTCGGGTGTCCGTGAGCGGCGCCGATTGCTTACCATCAGGTGATGCATCTACTCGTTCACCGGCTTTTGCTATGAAAAAAAAAAACATTTTGACGGATTTATTTGAATCGAGATCGATTCCAAAGTCAATATTTTTTATAGGTTACTATCAGTTTTCTGTAAATTCTCAATAATATCACATAGTTTAGAATTTTAATCAACAAAACTCTTTGTTTCTGTTACAATTTCCAAATCGAATCTCCAAAAGTGGAATTTGACCAACATAATCCAAGTCACCAACAAAACATAGTAAGAGTATCACAATTTTATCAAAACCTCGCATCTTAATTAACAAAGGGAAAAAATAATGTAAGGCGGTCGAGAACTATCCAAGTTTAGCCGAGCAGACAGTAATAGCTTAAGATATTGTTCTAACAATAATCAGGTTATAGGTACATAGCCAAGTAAAAGGCCAGTGGAACAAACTTGGTATATAAATCACAGATCGGAACAGTTTTGAGGAATAGGAAAAACTTAGAGTTAATCCTTTATAATATCAGTCCCTTATTCTCTAAGAGAAAGATGTTCTTACATGGGTTAATTTCAAATGGGTATAGTATTTTATACTCCACCGGTTATGTTCTATATGGAATGTAGCAGAATCCGAACTAATTGGGATGATGACAGGGTATGAAAATTAAAAATCTAATTAGTCCGTAAGTTAGGTAATGTAAAAATATTAGACACATTTTTTTTATTTTGCCGTATAATAAAACAATACTTAGATAAAACTAATCAAAGTTTAGGCGTGGGGGTTGATCGTCATGTCTACGTATAAAAGTACATAGAAGTGACGTCACGCGACATTTCAAATCAATATATCGTCGAAAGTATTCTTTTCTGTAAGAAAATAAAAAATACGTGTTTAATATTTTATAATAATCTACAAGACGGACATTAAAATAAAAATTAGGCATCTATCCTATTGCTACCTATATGTATACTAGAAACGCAATTTCAGAATTAAATAAAGAATAACAAAAACTTACAATATCATACATCCCAGTACTTTACTATACTTTAGAAAGAGACAAAAAAAAAACTTACTGTCCAATAACTAGATGCAATTACTAAGAATTTTTACAGTTGAATTCGAACTGTGGAACACTTGCTTAATAGTAACACTGGTACCCACTTGGCTATCGAGGCTAAGTTACGGCAAGTCGAACAACTTGGTTTATAAATCACCGACTCGACGGGCAGCTTTCGAGAGGAAAAACTAAAACTTAGTCGTCCATACCCGGTTATATAAACAGAGGAAAAAAACAACCGCTTACAGACATCGACAGTTCTAGTTTTATTTTTGCTCAGATTCCGATGCGCTGACGTGATAACGAGGTGGTTTTTATCGTCAATAACTAAGTAAATTTTTAAATTATCTATGTCATTTATGTAGTTTATTTAAGTCTGACTCAGATCAATATTGGAGCCTTTAATATTTATTTTTGATACTTTTTCACTGCACTTTTCTCAAGACTAGACAACATTTACTCTCGAGTGACATTGTGACGATGTTACAGTACTCGACCTCTATTACATTGAACTTGTCACATAATACGACTTTAGTGCTTCTACATACATAATATCGTGTTGTACTCTCTGATGAAATCCTTTTCTATGAATCGCAGTACTTAAGAGTTGTAAAGAAAGTTGAAAACTCAAACAAGGAACCAATTCGTAGCTGTGCTACGGAACAACGAAAGGAACCAACAAAGCGAGTGCATGGTAAACTAATCCCAAGCAGGTAAGTCTTCATGAGATAGGGAACTCATAACGTTGTTGTGCAACTTTTTATCGCTGCAAGTAACTAGACGTCTTCCATCGTCTTCCGAGTGTACTGCGTTCTTGTTTTAATGGATATCGCTTTAAAGCGCTTCGGGGTACACAGCGGCTTTATTTTATGGGTCATGTGGAGCATGACGGTTATAATTTAGTTTACAGGGTCTTAAAATATAAGCTCCTCGACTCTCGAGATGACATTTTCAGTTGAGCCTTATAATAACATAACCTATTTAAAACTGGGGCTCTGATAACAGAAAATTGGCAATGAGATCATCTCTGGAAAGTATTGTGTTGGCGTTATTATGTTGTGTTGTGAATACGATGACGTAAGACTCTGCTTACATTGGAAGTTAGAAATATTAGAGGTTAGTGACCCGCTTTTTATTTATGCAGAAACTATTCGTTTCTAACACTTGATTTTAACTTGATTCGTACCAATGCTAGAGGTCAATATTTTACTTGAGCGCTAGAGCCCAATTACGCCCCCTCCCCCTCCATCCCCAATCCCTGAATTCCTAACAATCCTCAAATTCCTAATCCCAAAAGGCCTTGTAATGCCTCTGGTGTTCCAGGTGTCCAAGGGCGACGCCGATTGCTTACCATCAGATGATCCGTCTGCTCGTTTACCGGTTAAACTGTACAAGAATTCAACGTTACATATACATATTAAACTCTTAAAAGCAAACTCGACATGTTAAAGTTGAACAGTTAAACAAACATAACACTCAAAGTACAAACGCACTTACAACACAACTACATTTACAACTTACAACTCCATAGAGACCTTTCACGGAATGCATTGTAAATGGTGTGACAACGACCCTTGGAGGGAAGGTCATAAAGACTATATTATGTTGGGCCTCATCAGATGGCAATTGCTCAGAATGTTCAGTAGCCCGCACATGACACTTCGTCCCACCCAAACAGCTGTCTTTGATGGATTATTCAAATTCCAAAGAGTTGCCAAACTTAGCCGGCGAGACCTAAAACAATAACGTTTTTGTTTGATATTTAAGATGAAAGAGATAGGTTGGTGCTCATTTTTAGTTAATTATATAATATAATACGGTATTTACTCTTTTTTTATTTATTTATTATTACATTTCAGTACAGTTTAAAATTTCTTAAATTTATGTATTATTATATTAATGGGTGGAGTCTTTTGGTGGCTTTAAACTTCTATTAGAGAAAAGACAACTCTATTTAAATTATCCTGGGTTTAATTTTTAGAAAGTGCATTTTCATATTTTCAACAATAATATCGATTTTGAAATTGTCTACGATTTTTATGCACAATAGGTAACTACATAGAACCAACCATGATAGGCTAAATGAGATTGTAATATTTCTGTAATTCCTGATCTAACCTTATTGAATACTAGTCGATGCCTGCAGCTTCGTTCGTGTGGATTACAGACTTTGTGACTAACCTACGTAATATTAAAAGTTGTGGGACGACGTGCTCCACCGTAGACCGCATCATCGCTTACCATCAGGCGAGATAGTGGTCAAACGTCGCCCCATCAAATTTAAAAAAATACCCTGTTTTCACCTCTTTGTGATTCTAGATATTTTACTCCAAGCACCTCTTGTTAAATATATAACAAACCTCTTGAAATTTTCGCGCTCTATTAAAACTCATGGCATACCTGGTAAAACGCTGATGTTACATTCAAAACAGACACTCTACCTTCTTGGAACCCAATTACTTTCCGACTTGAACATATTAGTGTACCTAGACACCATTCTCGAATATAATTCGACGTATCTGGAATCCAGACACCGTACTGCTTCTGAGAATTACAGTATCAAATACCACATCGTAAATTGGTGATTTTGTGATACCTAACCACTGTTTAATATCGTTCAGGACAGTTGAAAAGTCGTAAACTGAGAGAATTATGACCGAGTGGTAAGACACTGGAACAACTATCGTAATTGTCAAATAATGCGAGAAGTTACATGTAAGTAATCAAATGAACTTGTAAGTACTGCATTTTAACATTTAAATATTCATAAGCATCTGTATCTTCTGTTATTAATAAGTGCGACTACAGGACAAAGGGTCTCGGGTTCGATTCCCGGGTCGGGCAAAGTATTACTGGGTTTTTAAATATTCTCAGTATTAGCACTGAGTCAGGAATTGTGCCCGGTATATGGCAATAGGCTCACCCCTTATTACATGGGACTCATAACATAAATAGTGAAAAGTGGGTGTTACATTGTACAGTGGTATAATGGGCACCTCTGCCTACTCCTTCGGGAATAAAAATGTGTTAAAAAAAATAATAATTGCATTAGTCAAATGGCTTCAATTACGACTGTCGAGGTAAAGCATTATAGAGGTTTATGGTTTGAAATCGTGTGTTTCTCCTGATATTTAATATTAGGCTCACACGCTACTCCTTGGAACTCATAACATTACTGTTGAAAATTGGGTGTCAAAATGGTGGTTTTTTATGAAAGAGGAGAAAAATGCGCAGCCGTATCATCTGATAGTAAGCGAGTATTGGCGTCCATGGACACCCGCAACACCAAAGAAGTCACAGGTGCGTTACCAGCCTTTTGAATGAAATAGTGGGGATAGATACAAGTTAATTATTTACAACTTAGAAGTATGTTAAGAATTAAAGATTGATTCAGTATTAAATAAAAACGAGTCACCTTTGGTAAACCCAAAAATTGCACCTTTTACTGTGTTTGTTAATACACAAAGACAGTACAATTTATTATAAAACAAAAATAAAACGACAATCTACAGAACTTCCATCCGATCGATGATAGCTCAAGTAAAAAGTGATCTTTGCAATTGTTAATAAAGTTGGTATTTCACCGACACGGTGGCTGACCTCAGGTAAAATTTCACTAATAAACTTTCGTAGTCAATAAAAGAAACGCGACTGAGAGGAATTTGAGCTCTGTTTTAATGTTTTTGGGACACACTGGCGAATGATTCGACTAATCTTCCATGTTTGACAACTTCATCTGGATTTACTAGATTAGGATATTACAAAGATGCTTGATACATTTTTTTATTGTAACGTAATGGAAAAATGTTCCAAGTTAAACATACGTGTAACGAATAGTATGATACTATAATTGAATTATGTTAAACACTACAAAGATGGATGTATGGATCACATCAAATGTTTTACTGAAACTTGAGTTCAAAGTGCCACGCAAGAACAACTATCGTATTCGTAACGGAATAGTATCGGACGCGTTCAGCGCTTGGATTGGTTGGTTCACTAGAGCCGGCCAATTGGAACGCCGAACGCGCTCGGCTTCGCACTCTTATCTGTATAACATCTATATTTGGAGAATTTCGTTCAAAACAAAGCATTTAAGTTAGTTTGTGTTTCAGACTAAACCTAAAAAGCAGTCAGTCCTTCCAAACAATGAGTATACCAACTTATAGGTACTGCTTAACTTTTCCAATAAAATCGAAGTGAAATGAAATTTGGAATTTAGGAGTGAAGGTGAAACCGATCTGCGCTGCTGTCGATGCTAATTTAGAACATTTCGCTAAAATGACGATATTAAATTTGGCAGGAATCTGTGAAAATATTTTTTCCTTCCCTATGTAGATCTCAAGTTACCGACGAAGTTCTTTTCGGTTGCAATTGATTTTTTGCTCCCCTTTGAGCGAAATGTTCGGCTCATGTTCCGCTTGTTTGCAAATTGAATTTGTGGTAAGTAAAAGGCGAAACTGTGTTTTCATTTCATATTGATATGTCAGGAAATGCAGTCTGTCTGTGAAAGGACAGATTCAATTAGCCGCTCAAAAGCAATGTTGCGAGTGGAATTCGGTTTGTGTTCCCTTTATAATATTTTTATTACTGAGGAAGGATATATTTTAAATGCCTTTATCAGAGACTTTGTTTGTTTATCAAAGTAATATCATTTATAATAATGTCCTTTCTAGGTAATAAGGTTTTATTTTTTTGAATCTAGAAACTAGTCCAATAGACTAAAGCGTTTTCTCACAACACTAATAAACATGAGCTCTCCCAAAAGAATACACATTAAACAAAGATTTTCACACATTTGTTGCTCGTAACCACAGAACATATGCCACTTCCGATATTATACATAAGCGCCCTTATCCTGTTCACAGTCAGGGAACTTCCACAGTGCGCAAAACTTGGATTTTCCTTGAACATAAATCTGAACTTAAGTACGCATCAACTTGCCTTTAGTAAACTTGGTACACACTTGGGCAGGAGTCACTTTTTGCGTCTTAATGTCTACTAGATTATGCAGTTGGTTAAAAGTGCACTTAATCAAATGTTTGAAACATACATTACTTAATTTCACATAACAACAAACAGAAATATATGGATGTTCTTGCTCGTTCTTCTCCAAAGGAATCTACTCCTTGGAATGAGCAAATAGTGTATTCTCAAGAAGACTGACCGATAAGCTGACACTATATTTTTTTTGACGGTCCATAGTGCCTTCTTTGTCTAATTGAAATAAATGATTTTGACTTTCACATTATGATGCTACCGTAAGTGGTCAGCACTATCCATGGACACTATTAGACATCTGCACTACTAAAGGAAATATAAAAACATTGTCAATATTAAAGTAAAACAGTAACAACTTGATTTAGATTTCAAAATTTGAAGTAGTAATTAAACATATAAATAATATCAATAATAATTGTCGTAAATTTTAGTTGCAATCAAAAAAAAAATACGTAAAAGTTGTAATAATAATGTAGTGGTGGCCCGAAGGTTTAAGACGCCCGCTTCTCACACATAAGGGTGCGAAACCTACCAAAAGCAAGTACCAATGTCACTTTTTCCAATTTACTTAGTTAGGTTCATCACTATCTTAGTTAGGTTGGCCCCTATAATGTAATACATAAGGTAGGACACTTATCAAGAATGACGCTATCAACCCGTCATACGGTGTTGTGTGTCGTCACGTCGTGTGCTCTGCACATTATATTAATAAATTCAAGAAAAACCTATCCGAGTATAATTTAATAATCCACAAACATAACAGAAACCACGGACAAACGATAAATGAAAATGTCGTGAAAAACCTGGGCTTATAGTATCTTTATATATATAATTCTTCTGTGAGTGTGTATGTCACTGAACTTCTTTTAAACGACTGGACCGATTTTAATGAAATTTTTTGTGTGTGTTCAAGGGGATCTGGGAATGGTTTAGATTCACAAATCAGCCGGGCAGATGGCGCTGCAGTCGATGTTCAGGTTATTTATCTTTTATGGTTCAGGTTATATATAATTTGAATGAATTTTTGTTTATACTTTCAAGTGGATATGCAGGACAACGTCTGTTAGGTACGCTAGTCTAATTATAATTTTCAAATCGCCAACACGCATTGAGCAAGCGTGGTGATTAATGCTGTCTTCTGCGTTAATGAGCAGTAACCACTTATAATCTGTTGATGTGACATGATATGAATATTAATAGTATTAGCTATGATACTTTAGAGACGTACGTAAATGAATTAGTTTATGACATCAGTAATAAAACGGAGGAAAATCTAAAGGCCATGGATACATAGACATTTAAGGCCCGGTACAGACAAAGTAAGGACGCAGCAGAGCTCTGACCGATAAAGTGTCGATTGTCATGGACACTGGGCAGAATAGAATGAAACCGGCGCCAGACAACCTCTCAAATCGTGTCAACTGCCATGTATTGTTAAGTTTGAACTTTCATCTTTTGTTTATAGAAATTGATTTTGAATGGCGAATTTAATATTTATTATAATTAAGTATTGATAGTAACTACACTTTTATTTTCTACGTTAGATTGATATTATTATGTACGTGAAATTTTTATTTTTAGGAGTTTCAGAAGCGACGCTAGGTCATAATTTTAACCCATTAGTTTTTTGTGATTGCGAAAAAATGATCGCTACTTACTTTATAAAGACTACGATAGTTCACGTAAGTAATACCTTGAATACCTTGATTTTTTAATTGAAAATATTCAACACTTTAACAACCTCAAACGCATTTCAAACGAAAGGCCCAGAATGTATTCAGATATTTAAAAAGGCTTACACAAAAACAAACTCAAAACCTCTTTTAAAGGCCAGACTCGCATACATCGTGGGCTTTCGAGATATACCAGTGTTAATTTATGACCCATATTTCGATAAAGCCAACCATTATTAAAGAGCAAATACCTATCACTTATACTAGAGTCCAAGTTACAAGCAGTTGTTATGCTGCGACACGGATACGATAACCTGAACGTGACGACTCGTAGCTAACCAAATTATGTACCAACAAATTTACATTTACACACCCCGTCAACTTTAACTACTACAATATAAAAGTCAATTTTCAATGACCATAAAATTACATGAGTTTGTTTTCAAACAAAGTTGGTTTTGCGGTTGAGATAGCTCTTATTTGAGTGAAGTAAAGATGGATTTTAAATGGTAGTTACAGAGATGGTTATTAAAATGAAAAAGGACTTGAACAGTTAGATTGTATTGTACAGTTGTTAGGATAAGTGACGCGGGTAGAAATAAAATGTATGATGTAGTTGGAAACTTCGTTCAAATTTCATTTTGTTCTTTGTTTTAATTGAATATTTTGTTGTGTTTGAGTGGTTGTGCTCAACCTCTCAGATTTTTCGTTCTCTAACACTTTCATAAAAAAATGTCTGAATTATCTTAGTTGTATTATAATTGAAAATAGAAAATGAAACAAAATATGTCATTACACTCAAAAATTTATACCAACATCTTCTCAGCAGCTCTTGACAACATATAATAAATCTTCCCTATTTTCATGTCGATTGTCAAACAAAGAACTAACGAGCTATTACAATAGTCGTATGTAATTAAAAGAAATTTAAAACGAGGTGTACAGATTATGAAAAAGAGTATTTTATACTTATCAGTTTAAAAAAAGAATAAAAGCCATTTTTTTTAATCAATAGATAATTCTTAACTGTAATTGAAATTAACATTTGACAGTTTTTAGCATGGAAGAATTAACAAATATTCATAGGTATTCTTCTGACAAAATTTAACTGGCTTTGAAAAAATCGGCCCTAAACTAAAAATCCCCAATGGGGTAGGCAGATTAATGCCACTGTACAATATAACACCCACTTTTCACTATTTATGTTATGAGTCTCATGTAGTAGGGGGTGAGAACAATACTGCAACGTAATTATTTTTGTGCTCCAAGCAATGAAATCATAACCACAGAAGTTAACTCAATAAAGATACAACTGCGATACCAAATAAGCAGCCATCTCAAACAATAAAGTACGTAATAACACAATGGATGACTTGTTAGTAACATTTCTAATTAGTAAAACATTTGTCTAAACTTCTAAGTTACTCTGAAGTTGGTACAATGTCTTTGTCTAACATCTTGAAAACTTTTACTATAGAATAAGCTTGAGATAAGAACAATTAACTGTCTGTTTAGAATCATGCGTATATAATCATGTTATTATCTTTGTTACATATCAGTAAGACTTAATTTTTCAAGAAGGTCGTGACTTGTGAGCTTAGATGACAATATCGTTGACCGGACTCTAAGTATCTCTAAGATTTTATTTTTCTCTTTAAACTACTAGTGAATATAAATATAAGAGTGATTTTTATAATAATAATCATGAAATATGCTGAATTATGTAAAAATTATGAGTTACTCGACTTCTCAAGAAGCTCTACTTGTTTCCAGTCACAGAAGGACTCTGCCTCATGAACACTGTGCACGGTCGCGGCGATGTCGCGCAGCCTAGAAGAGCTTTTCTCAGTATATTTACTTGAGTACCTCGTAATTTTTAGTTAAATAAGAGTGAAGTTAGAAAAAATGTCACATAAAGCGTTTGTCAATTCCTCAATGGTCGACAACACAATCGTGTTTCGTCTGGTGCTAAGTAAAAGTTTGTAGTGATAATTTACCATTAGAAGGCACATAAGTTTTGATAATTCTTTAAGTAGAACAAAATATTGTCGCAAGCAATTTGGAGCTAGAAAAAAACCAACTTGCCTTAAATGAACCACCAAGTTACATACTTCTATTTAATCTCTCAACCCTACAACGCTACTCAGCAACAAACACGCCCCATGAACAAAACTTATCAGTCCAGTACACAAGATACGAAATAAATCAACTTTTTTTACTCAACTGCGGGTTTAGAAAAAAAGATGTAGTCCGGTCAAACACGGATGGGGAAAAACTAGTGTCGAAGTTGGCAAGACTCCCCGACTCTCCGAGGAATAGGGGAAGAGGTCGATCATGTTTGAGTTGGAATTCCAGTGTATTGTCTGATTTTTTGTATGTATTTGTACTAGTAAGATATTGTGGAGACGCACATTAGGGTATCAACGACAAAAGACAAGTGACATAATCACACAATCCTATATTGCGCAACTGAATTAGACAAGGATAAAAAATGCCAACAAACAACAACTGTTGGGTAGTAGCCCGCCTAGTACGGTTACCTCGCCTGATCGGAGGATTCACTTTTTCTTAGGGAGGAGTTCCCTGAAGTAGCATACAATACATAACGTCATATTTTGTTATTATTGAGTTTGAGTGCTATATAATGAGGGATGAGTCTACTACCATATACCGGCACAATGCTGAACACAAAGTTGCTACTTAAAAAAATATAATAGGGATGATGACAGGGTATGAAAATAAAAAATCTATTTAGTCCGTCAGTTAAGTTGTGAAAAATATTAGACAGGTATTTTTTGTCTTGTTTGAGCTAAAACGTCATTTCTACGTTTAAAATGTACAAAGAAGTAATGTCTCAAATCTCAAAAAATATTTCAAACAAATATGTTGTCGAAAGTATTCGTTTCTGTAAGAAAATAACAAATACGTGTTATATTACCGTGCTGTCTACCCTATTATCGTAGTAAATTACTATCCATTTTGGTATTTTGCTTTATTATTATGTCATAGTAAAGGTAATCTTTACGTGATCATTTCATTTGTTAGTTTTTATTTTCATTGTTTTTTAATTTAAAAAAATTTAATATAGGATCTATATTTATTGTGTTATATATATTTATATATATTTATTTATATCTATATATATTTCTATGTTGTGTACCTTTTTTCAAATCCCTAAAATTACTCACACTGCCATCATTGTACATTCTGGAAACAGCGCTATTTGTAAAAACTAATTTACATCTGTTTGTTAAATTGTCAGACGTCAGAAAAACTCCTATGCGTACTAAATACTTAAATCAATTATGTCACACAAAATGTAAAACGGCTTTAATGTATAAAAGTTTCTTTGGTATTGCTTCTAGAATTTATAATAAAATATCGGATCAGATAAAACAATTACCTGTCCACAAGTTCAAGAAAACTTTGCAAAAAAATTTAATTGACAAATGTTATTACACAGTTGACGATTTCTTGAATGATTAAATTCCTGCCTACAATGTTATTTTTATTATCTTCAATAACAATAACTTCTAACTTTATTTTTTTTTTAATTGTGACATTTTTTAATTATGACATTTTGTTAAATTGTGACATGTTTATTTTTAATTGTAAGCCACAAAAATTAAACTGCAAAATATATTTGTATGTCTTAGCATAGACAAAACATAGCGCACTGTTGTTTACCTTTAAGATCTATATTTTTGTTACCTATGTTTTACAAATAATAAATGATTGATTGATTGATTGATTGATTATCTGTATGAATATTATATATTAATCAAAAATCAAAGCAAATTCGTTCGATCTTCTTCTTCTTCTTATAGTGCCTCTTCAATGTTGAAGGTCGGCCGTCAGCTTCTTGTATTTCTCCTTGTCGGTAGCCATGCGGAACAATTGTTCGACAGATGTAATGCCGGTCCACTCCCGGATGTTTCGCAGCCACGATTTTCTTCTGCGCCCAGCACGTTTCTTCCCCTCCACTTTGCCCATCATGATCAGTTGAAGCAGTGAATATCTATCGTGTCTAAGCACGTGACCGAGATATTCAATTTTTCGCTTTTTGATGGTCAGCATAATTTTCCGGGTCATTTGGACGCGCTGTAGCACGGATTCGTTGCTAACCCTTTGTGTCCAGCTGATTCGGAGCATACGACGGTAACACCACATCTCGAATGCGTTTATACGTCTCGTAGTGTCCTCCTTCACGGTCCATGCTTCACATCCGCACATGACTAGAGGCCAGATGTAGCAGAAGAGTAACCTAACTCTGAGCTTAATGTTTATTTGACGACAACACAGAACTTTCCTCATTTTGTTAAAAGATGCTCGGGCAATTTCTATCCGGGTCTTAATTTCTTGATCTGATTCCCATACTTCATTTACCCAAGCCCCGAGATACTTGTATTGTCGTACTCGTTCGATCAGTGAATAAAAATATATCTATTATTTAGTATCCATGCACAAATCATCTTTCTTATAGATAAACACAGATCAGCAATGACAAATTTAAATTCTGATTTCTATTGTAGCATTAGACTCGTACACATCAAGTAACCTTAACTTTCACTATATCTACACCAATTAGTCAAAACTACAATAACTAATTACAATATCCTTTCACTCACACTGATAATAATTTACTACAAACTTTGGTAATATCGGATCGCAATGCACTATGACAATCTACGCCGTAGACATTGCTACGCCGTAGACATTACTACGCCGTAGTGAGATTGTAGAAACTATTTTACTACGAAGGTGATTTAGCAGACGTACTTAATTGTAAAACTCATTAGCAGCATCTATTTACACATGACTTAATATGCTTTTATATTAAATAGAAATAATTACAGTGAGGCTAATTTGTCTTCAAAATACTTTGAACTCAAAATACTGATATGTTTAATTTTTATATTTATGAATGATGGAATTTCAGTTAAATAATAGCATATATTATTAGTTCGGGATTGTGTGTGATAGGGTGTAAAATTGCTTTTTAATGTTTTAGAAATATCTACCCACAATTATGTAAATTAATTGCAAACCTTTTCATTCGTTCTATTTCGATGTACATTTTGAATAGCTATTTTCATGGCTTTATTTTACATTGGTTTTGTCTTATTACTAAAAGTTAAATTATGTTTTGAATATACCGAACATAAATTATACTATGTGAGTGTATGAATAGCAAAATTTAATTTGTATTTTATAAGATCTCTTGAATGGCTTCCATCACAATCACAAAAAACAATATTCTGTTTTTTATAGTGCTGTATCAAATTCAACATTAGTCAAATTGATTTTATTTTACTATTATTTTGTCTGACTATACTAGCTTTATACTAAATAGCTTGACTGTCTGCCTCGTTTGCCGATTGGTCGCAAGTGTAACTGTTGGGTAAGGAGTCTCTCAAGGGAAAAAGTACTACTGTTTTTTTTTAATTTGTCAGTAGCAGCACGGAGTCTGGAATTGTGTTCGGTATATGGCAATTGGCTAACCCTCTATTACATGGGACTCGTAACATGAATAATGACAAGTGAGTGTTACATTGTACAGTGGCATTAAGCGGCGTATTGTGCACCTCTGTTTACACCTTCGGAGTAAGTGATGTTATATATATAATAATATATATAACATGTTGTTGATGTTATATATATAATAATATATATAACATCACATCTCGTGACCAGAGGGCTGGTCTTTTTCTCGGTCAGAGGTTAAGCATTGCCATACAACGTGGCAATGCTGCCAGCCTTCTGGGTACTTTCCCCACTGACGTCGATGCGGACGAGTTTTTCGATGCCTTATAAATAGTTTATTTTTCCTATAATTAATTTTAATCATAAGTTGTGTATATTTAATTTAGTAATATTTAGTTTTAATTTTATTTATGTAATAGTTGTTTATGGTTTCATAATCCTTTGTTTTGTCATAATTAATTCTAAGTATTTATTTTTACTGTACTGTAAAATAATTACTGCATAACTACATAAATATTTAACAACTATATAACATCACTAGTTTGTCCTAGCCTAAACTGGTTTGTCCTATCGGGCTTAGGACAAATTAGTTTGAACCAGGCTATACTAGTTAATCCTAACGCTTATAGGAAGAACTAGTTTAGCCTAGGCAAAACTAGTTTGTCCTGAAATCGGGTTTTGGTTTGGTAAATAGCAATCTTTACATTACATATTACTTAAAACTATATAGGACTGCATTCATTAGGTAATTGCTTGACCATTGCCAAGTTATCATGACGTCACAGCAGTATTTATGTCTGACATGAGAGATGACGTGGTTTAGTGCACAGTGGGCGAGTAACATAGTGCAATGAGTGTTATATGTCGTGACCCGGGCTAGTAATGTTTGATATGTTATGCATTTATCAGCCTATCTTGAGGGCTATGTGGTCGTAAACTACCATTAAGTACATGGATTCCCGTTCAATGTCCAGCCTCTTATAGAGGTATACCTCTAAATATGAAAAACGTTAATCGTATTTAGTGAACAGAATAGCCACTATTATAGTCAGTATTATTAGCTCACGATATAAAAAGATAATTCAAATGTCAAGATTACCCTCCCCAATCTCCCCAATCTCTGAATCCCCAACAATCTTACAATCGTAATCCCCAAAACGCCGATAATGCCCCAAAACGCCGGGGATTCGGGTGTCCATTGCCGACGCCGATTGCTTACCATCATCATCATGGTGATCCGTCTACTCGGTTACCGGTTTATTGTATAAAAACCAGTTTTCTATTCATTCGATTATCTGATATGTATGTCATTAGGTTCATAACACAGATCAACTAAAGCATTTATAATGACTTTGGTTGAAAGTCTCTATCATAGAATAGACGAATGAGACCACATTTTCGGCGGCGTTCTGATTGGTTTATTCTTTGGGGCCAGCCAAATACAGCGCCGAACGCAGTCTCGTTTCAATGTCATTAAACGTAAACCAAACTTGTACTAAGCCTTCAGAGTAGTAAATAGACTTACTTCACCACAAAAGAACAATATCACACAAAAAAGGAACCTACAAAAAGTCACTAAAAAGACAGCCTCAAAATCACAAACACATAAAAGTCACGAATATTTGAAAGGCGTACACAAGTTTTGATTGCTCACGAAGTTCCAGTATGAATCATATGGTCCCTATATGAATCTCGCTGTACTCAGGCTCCAGGCTCAAGTTTTTCACATCTTTATTTATGAGACAGGCTCGTTTACATCCGATCAGTGGTTTTTGCTTCGCTACAAGTTTGCAGTTTACTTTTTTGGCAGCTAGTGATTTGTTGGATGAACTTGGTCGTACGAATTTTGGATAAGGTGACAATATAATAACCCAAAGGGCAGGCAGAGGCCCACATACACATTGACCACTTCACAGATAACGTTATGGGCCCATGTACAAATAGTCAAACGTCGGCCAATCAAATATAGAAATATCCTTTTTATTACTATTTTAACAAAAGGTGGCCTATTGCGACACCACGCACACGATTCCAAATTCGATGATACTACCAAGAAATTTTTGAGAAACTGCAAATCTCTCGTCAGTTATGGAGATAAGCCGGTAAACGATCAGACGGATTACCTGATGGTAAGCAATCGGCGTCGCCCATGAACACCTGGAACATCAGAGGCGTTACAAGTGAGTTACCGGCCTTTTGGTATTAAGAATTTGAGGATTGTTGGGATTCAGGGATTAGGGAAAGGGGGGGGGGGAATAATTGGGCATCCGGTAACCTCACTCACACGACGAAACACAACACAACGTTGTTTCACGTCGGTCTTCTGTGAGGCCGTGGTATCACTCCGGTCGAGCCGGCCCATTCGTGCCGAAACATGGCTCTCCCACACTTTATTGGTCTGCAGTTGGACTTGTAGTCACCCAACCAACTAAACAATTAAGTAGTCGTATACAATATTATAAAATTAATTATGTAATACCTACATCAGATTTAAAGGAATAAAATAATAAACTAATGGAATAACTTATTTTTTATATAGCTTATCGCTTTTCTTTCTACGATCTTTGTTTGGCCTTAATGCAAGAAATTTTGTTTGAGAATACATAATCAGCAGGTTTCTTGCGAAACGTTGTTTATAGCACAGCCATTGTTCAGCTTGTTCTAAGTTTGTTAGCTCTTAGAGTATGGCTGGAGGCTTTGAGGCTGGTCTGTTTAGAGAAACTAGCCTTATAAAGTGCTGATGGTAGTCAATAGGGTAGTTTTCTATAGCTGATAAAAAATGCTACCGGTTTATCCCTATATCATAAAATAGATTTTATTATAAAGAGCAATAATATGACTGCCTCGTTGGCCGAGTAGTCGCAAGTGCGACTGCCGGGCAAGGGGTCTCGGGTTCGATTCCCGGGTCGGGCAAAGTATTACTGGGTTTTTTAAAATTCTCAGTAGTAGCACGGAGTCTGGAAATGTGCCCGGTATATGGCAATAGGCTCACCCCCTATTACATGGGACTCATAACAACTAGTGAAAAGTGGGTGTTACATTGTACTGTGGTAGAATGTGCACCTCTGCCTACCCCTTCAGGGATAAAAGGCGTGATGTTATGTATGTTATGTATAAAGAGCAATTAAAGATACCCATAAAAATTGTGATTTCAAATGTAATAAATATTAGGTCTATTTTCCGTTGACATATTTTAAAGGTATTTAGATAAAGCCTCTTATAATCAAGAGCAAATAAAAAATACAGTTTCACGTAGCTTCTAATATTATTCCCATTTATCCAGAAATGCGGTCGCTATTATTAACACACTAAAACAAAACTAATTTATTACTAACCCAAAGGAGCACAGACGTGATCCTTCCTCAACGTTTGATAAATTATTTTTTCCATACGTTCCAAGGTTCGAATCCCGGGTCACGCTACGGGCACCGGGTGTACCCCACGTGACTCCCACCCATATTGAAAGCTGCCAATAATAGGGGCATTATAACAAGGGTTTACTTTTCCCGACAAATATTATGGGGTCGAAAAACTTTGGTAATACATTACATGGTATGGGAAATGTAACTTATTTTATGCGATATTTATGTTTTGGTTACTTTTGGTTCTGTTGTTTTTGGCTAAATTCAAATTTTTTTTGATGCTATGTCATTTTGATTTTGCTTCTATTTGAAGCTTGTTACATAGCAACAGTCCATGGATTCCGCAAATTGGCAAATTATTTGAAACACATATGACACAGACTGATGCAATATTAGCATCAGTCTTGCAGCGATGGTGAAATTGCTGCATTAGTCCATTGTGCCCTACAACGTGACGGACCGGACCACGGCATCATTTTCTAGAATATACGACACTTTTGTTTCCAACTTCGACCAAGAGTCACTTAATATAGAAATGATACTTTTCTGTAATTTTATTCAATAAGCTAGTTGCAATCAATTTCGTCCTTATTTGCAACTTGCCTGTCGGAAATACATAATTAGCTTATAAATGACGTCAAAATAATGTTATCTAATTACATACTGACTCGAATCTTAAACCATTTAGTCCAGGGTTATAAATAAAGATGGCGTTCCATCTCGACATGTATGAAATTGGCTAAATTATATACATTTTATAAACATATAGGTATAGATACACTTTTTAGAAAATAAAATTCTGTGCCATATCAGTGTTATGGGATGCTGAAGAAGATTCCTGTATAAAATAGAGGACAATGATAATGTACTGCAACAATAATTTCACTTCAAGATTTAGATCAAACGTAATGAGCCTTCACTATTCCAGCTGATGAAGCCAACGTGCAGTTCACAGTAATGACGTCACACGGATGAAATTTCTTGGAAATCTAGCAATTTTTATGAAAGTCCACCTTCCTGGACTGTTTTCTTTGCCCCTGGGTTCTAATTAAAGTTATAGCGAGCACTCTGAATTCTTGTTGTGGTACAAGATGAGAAATGTTAGCGGTTCCTAATTAGTTGTTGTATGGTCCAATATGTTAAGTGCTTGCTGTTTGCTTAATGGTATCATAAAGTAAGATATGCATACAACTCTATTATTATAATGTCTACAGATAAATTTCATAGAATATTAAATAATCTAAATCAGCTCAATGGTACCAATATTATTTAATGAATGTGTTATCAGAACTATAGGTCCAAATGGTGAGGTTTCTATGACATTCAGCAGCTATAAGTTTATAACTTAAATTATGTAAAATTTACTATTTAATTTAATATCTTTAAAAGGCATTAATTATTTAGTAGACTTAAAAACTAATAAGTCATTAGGAATGTAGAACAAAATACAGTGCATAAATTGTTTTGACAAAAGCAAATTTCTAGCAGTTATATACTGCTAGAAATTTGCTTTTATATAAAGCAGTTATATACTGCTAGAAACTTGCTTTACTGAAAGCTTTTATAAATCATTCCACTTCACACAGGCCTCTTATCGTTCTCAATCGCAACCTCCCATCACTTAGACCATGGCCTTATTCCAAGCTTTTATTTGGCAGTCAGAATGATAAATGGTGTTTCATTAGTGTAGACCGACGCAAAGCAGGTACCGGTTCGAAATCTCCCGCCTTTTTATATCGGGAATATAAATATCGTACCACTAAAGTACCGGGGGACCCTATTTAGTAAAGGAAATAGGTGATAAAATGTCCCAGCGTGTTATATGGACTGTCTTTTGGGTCAGCTTTTTTTCCTCAGGCATTAATTTAGGAAAGAATTGGACGGTTCTGTGCTCAGGAAATATAATGGTTGTACTGCAAGGTATAGGGGGTGTTATTACTGTGGGGTTTGATAAAGCATATAGGTATTTATGGTTATAGCATTCTCCAATTTATAATTTTCGTCTCGCACGCGCCGAGCATCGATACGGTCGCGCACATAGTGCGCGTTTGTACGTGAATATGGCCTCGAATCGTGTTAAATGTACAAAGTGTAATATCGTGATTAACGAAATGCTTGCGTTTGTGAACAATAAACTAGATGTGATGGACGAAGAAAGTATCAGTCGAATCTGTGTCTCTGCTTTCTCAGAAGATGATATTGTGTCAGCAAAGAATCTGCTTTTCGAATCCATACCAACAATAAAAAAGCAGAAGAAAACCAGGAAGAGAAACGGAAAAACGCTCAGGAATATAGACGATATAATTAATGCTCTCAAGGGAACAGATCCTGAGGAAATACCTATTTTCTTCGCCCGAGAGCTTCAAAAGTTACCCCCGATTCTCTTCGATCATGTTGATGTAACAAAGATATTGAAGGATCTTTTGTTGATGCAGCAGGATATAAGCCGTATCAAGGAACAGTTTGCTACTACTGAACAGTTAGATATCCTAAAATGTGAAATAGATTTGTTGAAGCATACTTCCCCGATAAACACGAATGAATGCAATGTAAACACTCGACGTGGAGCTGGTCGTATGGAGAGTTTTGAAGGTGCTGACGACCCTAGGGGATCGTACCTGGGTGATGTAAGAGTGAGCAATCAGAGTTACACATTATCATCCCCGGAAACAGTTTATTGCGAAATTGAGGAGAAGAAACTACCAGCTGAAGGTATTTGTGATTCAATATCACAAAATACGAAACGGTCGCCGGCTATTCAAACGGTTGACATCCCAACAACGAATAAATTTCAACCGTATGCTGAACATGATAGGTCAAAATCACGTTGTCTCGAAAGGCGGTAACGTCGGGCTTAAGCGAGCGACGAATGATGGTATGATGAATCACCAAACTCAGCTGACCGCGCGCCCGATAACCGGTAACTCGAGACACACAGATAACGCGCTCAGTGAGCATGCTAGCACGAACGTGCATAAGACTATGGCGGACGTAGTCAAGGATGGTAAATGGAAGCGTGAGGAACAGAATGGTGGCTGGTCTACGGTGCAAAGGCGGAGATATAGAAACCGCTTTGCAGGAAGTAGAGGAAAAGCGGTGGTTGAAACAAACACGAACTTCAAGGCTGCCGAAATAAAGGTACCGATTTATATTTATAATGTGGCGAAGGATGTGACCGTGTGTGACATTAATGAGTACGTAACAAATAAGTCAAACTTAAATGTCACGGTTGAAAAGATGCAGATGAGATTGGGAAAAGGATACAATTCTTTTAAAGTTTTTGTGCCCAATGATAAAATAGATATATTTATGGATGCTGACTTTTGGCCTATGGGGGTTGCGTACCGACGTTTTGTTGAATTTAGAAACAAAACTGACCTACGCGCTAATAGCGAGTTAAATACCAACAATTCAACATGACGATGACAAGAATGATAACATTTAATTGTAAAAACATTGTCAGGTCAGTGGATTGTATACGACAACTTTGTCAAGAAGCCGATTTGATAGCGCTGCAGGAAACTTGGCTGCTGCCACATGACCTGTCTTTTCTGGGTACTATTGACAGCAACTTTGCCTTTACGGGCACCTCGGCAATGGACACCTCGGTCGGTGTGCTGCGGGGGCGACCATACGGAGGAGTTGCCCTTCTCTGACGAAAAAGTGCGTTCCCTGCGGTGACAGTAATCAACTGTACTAGTGTGCGGCTTGCAGCTGTTAAGATAACGCTCAGTGATCGGTCATTTGTGGTATTGTCAGTGTACATGCCTACTGACTGCAGTGATAATTTCTTAGAATTCACAGAATGCCTAAGTGACATTAACGCGGTGATTGAAAATAATAGTGTCGAGTCGGTTTTTATTCTTGGTGACTTTAACGCGCACCCGGGTGAACTGTTTGCGAACGAATTACTTTCGTTCTGTTCGGAGCGATTATGGTCGTGTATCGATATGAACACTCTTCCGTCGGACACCTATACATATGTGAGCGACGCACACGGGTGCCTGCGCTGGCTCGATCACTGCGTAGTGACAGATGCCGCGCTGTCCGCTGTTCTCAGTGTGTCGGTATTGTATGACTCATACTGGTCGGACCACATACCTGTTATGTTAGAATGTAAGTTTAATAATATTAACAAGCACACTATGCTGATAAAGCAGGACCCACATGTAAACAAAGTCATCTGGGGTGAGCGTGATGTTAATCAAGTAGCTAATTATCATGATTATTGTCATTCTGAATTAAAACAAATTGATTTTCCTAGCGAGTTTGGACAGTGTGCAGACAGAATGTGTAATGATACCTGCCACTTACATGTGTTAGACGATATGTACAACAACCTTGAACGTATACTAGTGACTGCTGCGCAAAACAGTTATTGTCAGAGGAATATAACGAAGCGTAGGCATGTAACTGGCTGGAATAAGTATGTGCGTGACGCTCACGAGAGGGCGCGACTTTACTATAAAATTTGGTTAATGTCTGGTAAACCTAGTTCTGGTCCGTTGTTTGATAATATGAGCGAATCAAGGAAAAAATTTAAGTATAAATTAAAATGGTGTCAAGCTAATCAAAACCAAATTAAAATGGACATAATTGCTAAACACCACTCGAGCAAAGATTTTGGTAAATTCTGGAAGTCAACAAACAAGTTAAATCATAAGCCGAGCCTTCCCGTGAGCGTTGAAGGTGAACATGACCAGAGCAATATTGCTGATCTGTTTCGGAAGCATTTCAGAGTGCAATCCCCCTTAAGCAATGAACCGCAGTTGCTTGTGCCCGGTTCTGAGACCGTTTGCTCCGCGCGAAGCGTCACGTTTACTACGAAGCAGATTGCCACCACCATTAAGAACATGGTTAGGGGAAAATCGCCCGGGCACGACGGTCTTAGCATCGAGCACTTGCAGCATGCTGGAATTCACTTGCCACGAGTTTTGTGTTTGTTTTTAAATTTATGTTTAGGTCATTCTTATTTGCCTGAAAAACTTATGCGTACAATTGTTGTGCCGATAATTAAAAATAAAACAAGTGACTCATCTGTATTGTCAAATTATAGACCTATTTCTCTAGCGACTATAATTGCTAAGGTGCTGGACAGTCTGCTTGTAGGCCAGCTTGATAAACACCTTAAATTAAACGATGCTCAATTCGGGTTTCGGGCCGGCTTATCTACAGAGAGCGCCATCCTGAGCCTTAAGCAGACTGTTCAGTACTATACTGCTAGAAAAACACCAGTGTTTGCGTGCTATTTAGACTTGTCAAGCTTTTGACCTCGTTTCGTATACTGTGTTATGGGATAAACTGCAACAAGAGACGGATTTGCCCAAGGAAGTTATAAATGTGTTTAAATTTTGGTATGCGAATCAGCGGAACCGTGTTCGCTGGGCAAACTCCTTTTCAGCTGAGTACAGGCTTGAGTGTGGGGTAAGGCAGGGCGGGTTGTCCTCGCCTGCGTTGTTAAAGATAAAGATAAAGATAAAGACATTTATTTGCGTAAAAACATGGTATACAAAGATGTTATAGTAACAATATAAATAGATCATCATGTTTTGCTTAATAAATAAAGCATGCAAATTTTACCTTAAAACTTATTTTAACTAGCTTACACTCGTAGTTGTTATACATTATTACTTATTTATGTTCAAAAAATTCTGTAATGCTATAAAAATTATTTTCATTCAACCATACATATAATTTAATTTTAAATAGTCTGAGGTTAAGTGTTTTTAATGTTATCGGCAATTTATTAAATATTCGGACACACATACTTAGGCAGCTTTTATTATATTTTGTTAACTTAGGAAACTCCTCTAGTACTAGTCTGTAATGGTCGCGTCGACTTCTAGAACATACATCTTCTGCCGATTTGAACAGTTCTTTATGTTTACGTACGAATATACACACTTCATATAAGTACAAAGAGGGTAGGGGTAGCAAACCAAGCTTTTTGAATATTGGCCGACATGATACATCAGGTGGAATCCCATATAAAGCTCGTATACATCGTTTTTGCGCGATGAATGCTCTCTCTTGATCAGTACTATTTCCCCATGCAATTAAACCATATCGTAGTGATGATTCAATATACGCACGGTAGGACATGGCCGCAGTTTTCATGCAAGTGACATTTTTGATTTGTTTGAGAGGATAGACAAATTTATTTATTTTGTTGCAGACATGGTTGACTTGTTCTTTCCAGTCTAGATGTTCATCTATAAATACTCCTAAAAACCTGGTGTTGTTTGCTTGCGAAATTTTAGGTATATCCATTTTAAAATTAAATTTACTGTTATATGATTTATTGAATTGTACGTAAACTGATTTATTAAGATTGATGGATAGGTCATTACTATCGAGCCAGTTGATTAAATTATCTATTGTGTTGTTTATATGTGTTTCGTGATCTTTAATGGAGTTACGTTTTTTATCATTAGTGACAATTATGGAAATATCGTCGGCAAAAAGAAAGCATTTATTGTTAGTCACATCAACTATATTGTTTATGTAAAGTAAGAATAAAATCGGGCCCAATATACTACCTTGGGGTATGCCCCGCTTTATGCATTTATATTCTGATGGGTAATTGATCATATTCTGACTTTTATCAATTCTGGTGATAATGACCCTCTGTTTTCTATCAGATAAGTATGACAATATCCAGTGTAAAGGTGGTCCTCGGATTCCGATAACCTCTAACTTCTGCAACAATCTATCGTGTGTAACTAGGTCGAATGCTTTCGATAAGTCAATAAATAAACCCGTTGTAAGTTGATTTTTGTTAACATTGGCTAATACTACTTTCAGAAGTGAAAATATAGCTAAATTCGTGGATTTATGTTTTTGGAAGCCGAATTGTTCCTTTCTTATAATGTTGTACTTCTCACAGTACGTGATTAACCTTCTATACATACATTTCTCATAAATTTTTGATATAATGGGTATTAGTGTTATAGGACGATAATTGGACAAGTCATATTTGTGCCCCTTTTTAAAAAGTGGTTTTACAATACACAGTTTTAACGCGTCAGGGAACAACCCCTGTGAAAAAGACAAATTAATTAGGAAAGTTAATATTTTGGTTATTTCATCAACGCATTTCTTTATTATTGTGGTATTAAGTTCATCGTAGCCTTCCGAGTTAGTGTTATTTAATGATAATATCTGTTCCTTTACTTCAATTTCAGATGTAGGTATTAGAAACATTGAGTTATGTGCTAGTTTTGTATTTCGGCAGGTATTTGTAACGTTTTGTACTAGTGTGGTATTTATATTTATGAAGTGATCATTAAAGGCGGATGCAATTTCTGTGGGCTGTGTTAGTGTGGTAGTATCAGTTTTAATAATTTCAATATTGTGCTTGAGCTTAGCACTGTTTACCTCCTTTTGTATGACTGCCCATGTTGCCCTACACTTATTATTATTATTGTTCATAAATTTTATATTAGCGTTCCGTTTGGCATTATAAATACATTTTTGTAATAATCTAGAATATAAGATATACATATTTTTATTGCTTAAATTTTTAAACTTGTAATATTGATGTCTTAAATAACGTTTAGTTCTAGAGCTTTGCCTAAGGCCTTTAGTTATCCATGTTTGTTTCATTTTATTGCTTATATTTATTTTAACTCTTATTTTTGGGAAACAGAGATTATAGAAAAGACATATTTGTTCATGGAAATGATTAAACGCTGTATTTGCATTTGTGTCCATGTAAACATCACACCAAGATAAGTTTTGTAGGCAATCTCTAAATTTACGTATATTATCTATACTATAATCCCTTTTGTAAATGAAGTATGATACAATATTTTTTGATAATTGAATCTTTAAAGGAAAGCTTAACATTTGTGCCGTTTCGTGATCAGAAAGGTTAAGTGGTAGAACGCTTGCAATCGCGTCTGGTATGTTACTCAGGATGTGGTCTATACATGAATTTTTACGGGTGGGTACGTTGATATGAATTTTTATATTGTGGTTTTGAGCGATATCTTGAAAGTTTTGTGTGATTTTGCCTTTTTTTAATGTGTTTATATTAAAATCCCCTAACAGAACGATATGAGTTTTAGATTTGTATTTTTTGAATAGATCATGTAAAATACTATCCAACTTAGCTAGGAACTGATTAGGATCCGACTGGGGTGTTCTATATAAACAAATAATTACTAATTTTTCATTTACTAGTTCTATGCCACATATTTCGAATATTTTAGTAGTGGCATGATTGTTTAAAAGTGATAATTCCTTGAATTTTAGACCCCTTTTAACTAAAATACAGGTGCCACCTCGCTGGTGTTCCCTGCTGAAATTTGAGGCCATTTCATACTCAGACAAGTTGAGAAAGTTTTCTTGACCTTTTTTTATAAATGTTTCTGATAGGCAAATTACATGTGGGTCATTCTGTATTTCTCGCATATCCTGTAATGTTAATTCCAATATTTCTTGTTTAGATAGAACACTCGCGATATTTTGATGAAGTATTCTGAAGTTATGCAATAAAGGTTGAATTTTAGGGTCGAAAAAATGTGTTAGCTTTAGTAGTGGAGGGAAAATAATATGGTATAGTACCTATTTTTATGTGTTTCTCTGTTGACATACACGTATTTTGAATAGGATTAGGATTTTGAGTAGGATGTCTGCAGTTACGATTTGTGAAATAGAAGGGAATGGTCCCTATTTTAGGTTTTAACGGCTCTGTTTTGTGCAAAGAGTTTGTTTTGCTACCCGCAAGGTGTTTCCTGATTTCAATTGGATTTAGATACTTCTTGCTATAATCCTCACAATCTATAATGTAGTTTATCTTTTTGCAAATGTTAGGTAAGGTATAATATTTACAATCAGCGAAATGACAATTTTTATAATATTTACAAATATTTCTGATGCGATAGTTTAGTTCATTGACATCTAGATGTTTACTTTTGACTACGTTTAGTACAATTATGCTACTGTTATAGAAAGTCTTCAATACAATTTTTAACTGAGATAATACGTGTTTTGTATTGTAATCATTTTCGCCTATACATAATACAATTTTGTCATTATAAGATAAGTTAGTGCTAGTACATTTATTTATTATTGTGTCGCTGAGGGCATTAGGCATGGTTTCTCCTATAATATCGTATTTTTCATACCTGGTAGCCTCTCTGGAACGAGTGAGGGCTGCGGCTAGGCCGACGCATTGTTGTGCGCCAAATATTTTGATTGTATTTTGTGTGGAGTTTCCAATTTCTGCAGGGCACTGTCGTCCTATTGGTGAGGTTTTAAGGGATTTCTCTAGAATCTGCATTTGAGTGTTGAGAGATTTTATTTCTTTTTCAGAGTTAATTAGTTCTCTCTGTAGGTAGGCGATTTTTTCGTACAAATGTTGATATGTTCTATTGGTACGGCAATTAACGTCCAGCGATTGTATCCCAGATGTAGGTGTGGAGAAGATATCTTGACTGGCGATGGATTGTCTTTCCTTTTTATTATTGATGATGATAGGGCTGCTTTCTACCATTGTGGAAGAATTACATAGAGATTTTAGTATATTTATTTCTTGAGTTAATTTGTCGACTTGTTTATTTAACTCATTATTTTGTAATGATACGCATTCCAATTTGTTTTCAGTACTTTCTAGCTTTGCGGTCAACTGGGCTATTGTGTCTTGCATCTCATAATAGTCGTCTGAGCTAGGTAATAATAAGCTGTTCGGGGTGGTGGTGTTAGTTTCGCGTGAGGTGTCGTAATCACTGAGTATATGTGAATCCTGGTTAGGACTCAACGGTTTTCTCTTATTTCTGTGAATCTCAGTGTGTGATGATTGCTTTAAAGACTGCACAGGCTTTTTTCTCACTGTTATGTTTGATATGTTATCGTCAGAAGTAGGAACTTTGTTAGTAGCCATTTTCTTCGTGCACATACTGCAGCGCCATTTAATTTTAGATTCTTGGCTCTTTAGTCGATATGTTTGTAAGGGATAGCCATCGCAATCAGGTTCCATTCGGTTTTTACAAACAGAACACAGCAGTTTGTTTTTCGTTCACAGATTTTTTGCATCTGTAGCAAGTTACTAGTACTGGCATCTTGTGGGTGGTTTTGGTAATGCTTGCTCTGGTTGCCATTTTTGTCCACTAGATGTCGTCAGTATTCGAAACAATTGATAGTTATTTGAATTTAGTTTTTTTTTTTTTGTTTCTTTATTAAATACTTGGTGTGGAAGTTGTTAGAAAAGAAATGCACAAATATTATAATTTTAAGAATTTACGAAAAGTGAATGTCGTTGTCACTGGGGTTCGAACCGGCTGCCACATAACTCATTGTTAAGCAAAACATGTAGTAGCTTCACCCACTCTGCCATGTAAACACTAATTGTTCTAGCGAAATTAGAGATCTGTTTATACTTATTTTTTTTTCAAATAACGATAATTAGGGGGTCAATGTCTTTTTTGTTTACGAAAAATTGAATTTTTGGCGGTTACTGTTTTATTCACTTTTTCACTTTTTGTTTATTGTTTGGTTTATCACATCTGTTTTTATGCTCTTTATATTGTAATATGGCACTTTGTGAGATATTTGAGTGTACTTTGTACACTCAAATATATCTAAAGTATTTATTGAAATTAGTCACTTAGTCACTAAATTTTGTATCGGGCTTCAAAGTTTTACGTCTATAACTTCACAGTTTATGTATAAAACACTTTGAAAACACTGACACTAAGTTATTACATAATGTTTTATTGTTTTATTCACTTTCATTAACTTTCTGGGCACTATTTCTATATTTTAAGGATATTTAACTACGGAGCGTTTGAATTACGTGCGCTTAGGAACAGCGCCACCTGGCGGCGATGTTTAATCTGTACATGAATAACCTGATCGATGGGCTGAGCAAAACCGGGATAGGTTGTCATATTGATGGTGTATGCATTAATAATATAAGCTATGCTGACGACATGGTTCTGCTGAGCCCATCGGTCAGGGCCTTGAGAAAACTGATTGACATATGTGAATCTTACGCTGGGACTCATGGGCTCATATATAATGCGACGAAGAGCGAACTTATGGTGTTCAAAGCAGGTAATAAATCTTATAACACAATCCCACCAGTTATGCTCTGTGGGAGACCTCTAAATAGAGTCGCTAATTTTAAATATCTGGGACATTGGGTCTCAGACGACTTAAAGGACAACGCTGTTATTGCACGGGAGCGCAGGTCGCTGGCTGCCCGTTGTGGGATGTTGGCCCACAGGTTTGCACGCTGTACGGCTCAGGTAAAGGTGACGCTTTTCAAAGCCTACTGCCAATCCTTTTACACATGCAGCCTGTGGGTGGACTTTACGCGGAGGGCATATGATGGCCTGCGCACCCAATATAACAACACGTTCCGGGTGTTGATGGGGCTGCCGCGATTTTGTAGCGCGTCCGGCATGTTTGCCGACGCCGATGTTGATAGTTTCGCTACCATCATGCGTAAGAGATGCGCATCTATGCTTCGCCGGGTTCGCGACAGCCCCAACACCATTCTCGGAGCGTTGGCTGAAAGGTGGGACTCTCCGATCTTGGGGCGGTGGATACGACTGCATGCAGTCAAGTAGACATCCCCAGGTTCGGCGAGCCTCATGCTCGTAGAATATATGTACTAACACTAGTTTATAAGTTCATTCTGTTACTAACAATAATGTAGCTACAATGTCTGTCGTGTATGGAATTAATTCTGAAATAAATGTTTATTATTATTATTATTATTATAATTAAGTTGGTAATATCTCATTTAGGATGATTCTGAAACTCGGCTGGCCGGTTTCATCAACCTCTCCATAATTTAAAGAATCTCCTTAACTGAGGTAGATGACACTTAACATCATTTTTGTTTTCATCATGACACCTAAAAGTACTAAGTCAGTCTAAGTATTTTTGAGTTATATGACAGTTTATCTGTGATTGCTAAAAAAGGCCATTAGAATCTTTTACATATTTGTTTTACTTAAAGTAAAAACCTTAAAAGCAATAGAACTAGGTTTGATAACACATATAGGTATACAATCAGGCTGAATCAAGCTGAATATGGAGGCAATATAATCATAATTAATATGGCATTAAGTGCCGTAATGTGCACCTTAGCCTACCCCTTTGGGAATAAAAGGCGCGATTTTATGTAATGGTTATAATGACTAAAATTTTGTAACACGAACAAAGCACTTTAGGTAATACAAATCCAAAGCTCCTAAACACAACACATTATCGTTAATACACAGCCTATCACAATTCTGTGTGTATAATGACGAACTAATTGTATTTAGTCACATGTGACTGCTCTGTGTACTGATGAACCATTGATAGCTTGATTAGCAATTAACAAATGTTTGAGTAAAGGAAGATCAAACGATACATTGATGGTGATGGTTCGACAAAAGACGGTGATGGTTATAATTGTAGAGGTAGTATTAATGCGATAATGTCATTGTGTTATCAATTATGTGTTTTATTTCAGGGTTAATAAGGATGCACTTCAGTAAGTACAAGTTAGTAGTTCTAGTAATTTGGCTATATTGACTGCACAGGCGCGGTGGCTGGGCGACCGGCAGCCGCTCAACGTGCAGCGGGTTCGATCCACGCACGGAACAACTCTTTGTGTGATCCACAAATTGTTATTTCGGGTCTGGGTGTCATGTGTATGTGGACTTGTGGGGCAACATTAAAAAAATATTTATATGTGATATTAAGTAAATGGAAATCGAGTTCAATAATCTTGAAGGAACCTGAAAACTTTACTTAGTAGTTCTGAGTGACATAGACAGAGGATCTGAAACTCAACATGATGTGAAACTGCTTAATACTCATTTAGACATACATGAAACAAAGTTGTCTACCTCGTTGGCCGAGTGGTCGCAAGTGCGACTGACGGCCAAAGAGTCTCGGGTTCAATTCCGGGGTTAGGCAAAGTCTTAATGGGTTTTTAAAAAAACATCACAGTAGTAGCACGGATTCTAGAACTGTGTCCGGTATATGGAACCTATTGAGGTTCACCCCCTATTACATGGGACTCATAGCATAAGTAGTGAAAAGTGGGTGTTACATTGTACAGCGGCATTAAGTGCCGCAATCTGCACATGTCTTACCCCATCAAAGTCAAAAGACGTGATGTTATGTTATGTCAAACAAAGTTTGATTCATATTAAACTTTCCAAAATTATTAAAAGACTTGACCTTGAGCAGTGAAGTCTAACACACACAGAAACTTAAACCATAAAGTAAAACAGTACATCACTTCAAAACTTACTCTGAGTTAAACTTAAATTCAATATTTCTTAGATTTTCAGTAAACAAACAAAGTTAACAAAGTTAACTGAAAGCTTATCACTGAGAGCTCATTTTTACTTTGAAGTCTAAAAAAGAAAATAAAAAAAATAGCCAATTTTCAATAAATATAGCCTTTAAGTAGCCGTTTTATCAGAAATACGAGGGAATTTTATAATGTTTCTCTTAACAAGCTTGTGGCTTGACTTTGCTCAAAGAACCAAAGACCGAATGTTTATTTTTGTTTTTGTTTTTAAAGTTGAAACTGTTATAGAGTTTGTTGAAAATGAATTTTAGTTTTATCCATGCTTCTGAACTTTAGATACTAATGCTACTAATGTCTTTTGAAGTTACAATTAGGTAGATTAGGATAGCAAACAAAAATTCTAACCTTTTTTAAAATAAAATCTTGAAACAGGGGTGAGGGCGAGTAAAATTGTTAAAGTCAAAGTCAAAATCATTTATTTCAATTATACCAGAGGCCTTAGTACGGGTTTGTTTTACGTTTAAAGTAATCGTAACGAGTGCGCGTTTGGCGCTGTGATTGGTTGCTTCATTGGCGCCGGCCAATCAGAGTGCCGAACGCATACTCGTTTCGAATACTTTAAACGTAAATCAAACTCGTACTAAGGCCTCAGGAAGGCACTTTTGAACGTCAACAACAAAAATGTATAGATTCCTAAGTAGATACCTATGGAGAAGAAGGAGCAAGAAACTCCAAACAAAAAGTTATGCAGACATCAAAATCATGACGTAACACCACCATCCTCAGGTTTGACTTTTGAAGGTCAAGTAGCTACTTCATTATTATATTTATCGACAAACTATCAACCATTAATACCCGCACAAAACTCGCAGCGAAGCAATAAGAGAAAAAAAGAAGATAAAATAAATTACGTCAGAGTATACAAGTGAAAAGTAACTTTATAATGCTGGCGCCAGACTTGTGCGCACTTATTTGTTCACATAAGCATTTCAAGTTCACATAGTATGGCATGAACAAAATAGCATCAAATGTCGGTGCCATACAATGTGAACGTTTATTTGATTTAAAAAAATGCGCACGTGTCTGGCACCAGCTTTAAGAGTAGGAATGAGAGATGACTAAACAATAGTTGACCGTATAAAAATAAATGACTATCTCACTCACTACCGAATAAGTTTTATTCAGAGTTCATCGGAAGACCTTTAGAATGAGTTCTGTACAAGTACTGATTGCAAAACAATTTCGGTGCTAATTAATTATTTTTAAATGTATTTTGTTTTTACTTCGTTTAATGGAATTCAGTTTAAATTCATGGGTATTGATCACTGGGCAATATACATGTGCCTTGTTAAAAGTTTAATTTCCAATGTTTATTGAGATGCTTTATGTACTTTTATGGTTTTAAGTGATCAGTTTGGTATAGAAAGAGTACATGCGTTTATACATTGTATTTACAATTACAGGCAATAAGATATTACCAAGAAATCCTTTCTTCTGTTCTGTCAGCCACGGCGCTGGTACATCATCATCATCAGCCCGTATTCGGCCACTGCTGGACATAGGCATCTCCAATGGCACGCCACTGAGCTCAGTCTTCAGCTCTTCTCATTCAACCACTGCCAGCCACCTTGCGGATGTCGTCACTCCACCTAGCTGGAGGGCGCCCTACACTGCTTTTGCCTAGACGCGGTCTCCACTCTAGAACACGTTTATCCCAACGGTATCGGTTCTTCAACACATGTGACCGGCCCACTGCCACTTCAGCTTACTAATCCTTTGGGCTATGTCGATAACTTTGGTTCTCTGTCGGATCACTCTAAAATTAAAGAAATCCTATAGAATTAACAAACTAACTAATCACACCGCACACATCGTACAAATCAAATCGAATCACTAACTCGACACAACAAACAGCACTTTCAAACGAGATTCAAATCCCATCCCTTACAAATACACAATTTAATAGTTACCAAACTAAATTCCGTCCAACAGAAAATGCAAATAAAGCTAAACTTATTTGCAGACAGTACGCCCGTATCCACAGAGAGGGGGGGAGTTAAAGAAAAGTGGGGGAGAGGTCTGATATCCGGCAAGGCGACGCCACGACGCCGCACTCTTCATAACTTTTACTGTCAACTCAATTACTCTATTAGGAGCGTGAGGACGCCGCCTCGTCACCTCTAAGAAAGATATAAAAATACATTCCAACCGCAGATTTGTTAGACTTGTTTAAACTCGAAATAATTCTTGTAATCTCATTTTTAAGACGGTCAAGGAGATTAAACAAAATGTGTCTGTGTTTTTGTTTTTTATTGTGAATGTGGTGGAGGTGAGGTGGAGTTATGTAACATAGGCATAGCTATGTGACGTAGGTACTAGTACCAATAACTTGACATTTACCTATCAATTAACATGTATGCATGGACATGTGCTATGGCGGACTTTATTTCCGAATGGCATTCTCTACCAGTCAACCGATGAATTATGAAAGTCTAATGCCCCAATACTGAAACGCTATTCCATTTTAAGTCGCGCTTAAGTATAGTTCTGTCTCTACAAATTCTTTGTAAAATGACAGAGATGGCACGATATTTAAGCACGACTTAAAATTGAGTAACGTTTCAGCATTCCAGCAATAGTCAGAGTATTTATTTTAATTATACCATAATTTGGTACTTTTGAAACGTCATCAAATACAAAATAAATAATAGTCTGTCAGTCAGTCCGTCAGTGAAGCTAGGAGAAGACCGAGCAAGAAACTCCATTATGAATCTTCAATTTTAATTAGGTATTCAAAATTAATTTTAGAATGGAAACACTAATATTTTCAAACATAAATCCCATCTTCGTTACGGGGTTATATTCTGGGGTAATTCAACCGACAAAGATATGGTATTCAAGGCCCAAAAAAGGTGCATTCGGTCAATGTATAAACTAAACACTACAGATAGTTGTTACCCGTATTTTAAAGAGCTTAACATTTTAACATTACCGTGTATTTATATAATGGAAATGGCTTTGTATGTCAAGTCAAATCCACATTATTTTAAGAAAATGAACGACGTAGTAGCACTAAGTAGACGAGACGATAGTCAACTATGTCTTCAAAGAGCGAAGACAACACTAATGAGCAAAAGTGTCTGTTGCATGGCACCTAAAATCTTTAATAAATTACCTAAATCCTGGAGAGATTTGAGTATGTCAATATTAAAAAACAAATTGAGAAAATTATTAGTTGACAAGGCATATTACAGTGTTGCAGATTTTCTAATGGACAATGGAATAGAATAATATTTTAAATACTACCTCTAAATGGCTTGGACATTTCATCTATTTTACTATGACATTTCTTAACTATAATCTTTTGACATTGTACCTATATTTTGTTAATGCGACTATTTTAATTTCTGTAATCAATTTAATAAGTACATTGCATAATATTGATTTTATTTTATATAATTTTATTCTTTTAATAATCTGTTAATTCATATTTGCATGCCTCCTGGTAAAATATGGTTGAGCTCGCAATGTACCTAAACACCACATATTGTATTACCCATATTTGCAAATAAACTATCTTTATCTTTATAAATATCTGAATAACATTATTTCAGTACAAGAGACATTTTAATACAAAATAAACAAAATGTAGATTGCGCGATAAAGTACGACCGCAACTCCACCGAACAATTTTGCCCGAGGGACGAATAGAGTGACACAAAACTGCGGCCACAACTACGGTGTGAGTGCCAGACTGTTTAAAATATACAATGTCATGTTTATTGGCTAATATTAAATATGTTTAGATGGTTTCATATACGACTAAATAGAGCTGTAACTTTTGAAAGCATTACACACTCATAAGTAAAAACTGCGGACAAATAAAAACAAAATTGTGTTTCTAACGTTTTACACAATCATATTATACATCCAATATCATTAGGTCATAATTTATTTATAGGAGATTAATTTTTACTTTATATTTTTGTTTTGACTAAATTTAACATTTTTTATTTTGTAAATATCTCACTGAGCTCTTTGTTTGTTACACACATAACATTAGATATATATATAGTGATTGTGTCACTATATCTTTAAAATTATTTAAATTTAATTTTTAAATATTTAAAATGTTTATGACGACTTATGTTTGTGATCAAAATGTAAATTAGAAACCATAGCAATCAATTTGTATTAAAAAGTTTTACACCTCTCTCGTTAGATAGCGTTGGGATCGAAATAGATTGCGCTATGGTTTCGTTACATGACTTTGATAGGGTAATTGACAAACTTCAAATCAATGAGCATTTTTAGAGTATTTATCGAACCAGCAGATTAGAGCACGATAGTCGTTTTATTTTGAACCCTACTAGTGTTCCCACTAGATCACTTGTTGTCAAGCTCGGCAATAATCAACTTATAACACTGCTTGTCATGTTAGATTAACCATAACTTCTATTTACGTAGAATAATTCGATTTATTTTAATTTATATTATCTCAAAATATCAAATAACGTAATTGTAACATTTCAAATATCATCGCCGACTAATTTTCAGAGCGCGCGACCGCACTGTCACTTAAAACCGTCGTGACACCGAGTTTTCAACTAAATAATTAACGTTTGAAACATCAAATTAAACTTAATATAAATCGCCCTTTCTATGACTTTGGCAAACGATGCTTTTCACTTATTTATTTATTTATACGAAAAAGTTTTTATTGTGGCCGATCTTGGGATCGTGTTGTAAGATTTTGAGACTCTTGAACTATATATTCTAATATTATAAAATACTTAAATTTTTGCGAGACTCCATTAACAGAGTACATATCAGTGGTTACACAAATGAATTTGACAATAGACCCTTTGACTGAAATTTCTAATTAAAAAGTATTTAACTAATTGAGCGCACCATAAGAACACACTTAATACAGCCCTACTAATATAGAGTATAACATAACATCACGCCTTTTATCCCTGATGGGGTAGGTAGAAGTGCACACTACGGCACTTAATGCCACTGTACAATATAACACCAACTTTTCACTATTTATGATATGAGTCACATGTAACAGAGGGAGGGCTAGGTAGGTCCAATTCAAACGAGAAGGATCGTCGAATCCAACTTGGATGGGCAGGGTTCGGGAAACTACGCAACATCTTCTCGTTCAACATACCTCAGTCCCTCAAGACGAAAGAAACGTGGTCTCTCACTGTGGGCCTTCAAAGAAGTTCAAGGTCGCTCAGCGCGCTATGGAAAGGGCTATATGCTCGGAGTTTCTTTGCGAGATCGGATAAAAAACGAGGAAATCCGCAAACGAATAAAGGTCGCCGACATAGCCCAGCGGATTAGCAAGTTGAAGTGGCAGTGGGCAGGGCGCATAGCGCGGAGAACCAACAGGAAACCGCTACCGAAAGAGAACTGCTGGGGCAGAAAGGTTCTCGGGTGGAGGCCACGTACCGGCAAGCGCAGCGTAGAACGTCCATCCTCAAGGTGAACAAACGACGTCATTAAGGTCGTAGGGAGCCTCTGGATGCAGGGCGCTTCCAACCGGCCTATCTGAAAGTCATTGGGGGAGGCCTATGTTCAGCAGTGGACGTCCTGTGGCTAATATGACGATGATGAATTGAGGATGAGTCTATTGCCATATACCGGGCACAATTTCAAACTCCGTGCTACTACTGAGATTTTTTTAAGTACCTCAGTAATACTTTGCCCGACCCGGGATTCGAACCGAAGACCCCTTGGCAGTCGCAGATGCGACCACTCGGCCAACGAGGCAGTCAACAACAACCGAGGCAGGAGAAGAGATAATTAGACAAAAAAAAACACCAATTATTACGATAAGGTAAGGCAATTGTCTTTTTAAGCTATTAAACATAAGATTTTTAAATCATATTTGTCTATTCAACATCACATATTAAAATTTATCACTCCTCTTCTAAAGAAAATCGGCATAAAAATCCCGCTACAACTCTTACATCAGACCAACCACTCCACACAAGTTCCCATACACATCACGAACCGTGGTGATAACATGATTTCTTATTGACGACCCCGTAATATATGTAATGTGTTCCTATCTCAGTCGCCATTGCGTCTCTCTGTCTGTCATTCAATTTATTATTATTGAACAGTGTCTATGGTTTATAGTTTTCCAGTCTAGTAGGCGTTGATGGTTTACATGTTATGCGAATGAGTTTCGTAAGTTGTGATCTTTGATGTCTGTGCGTAAATGTGTTGGTAATGTGTGGTTTGTGAATAGGTATGTAGGTTAAGAGAAGAAGTTTTTTTAATGGGGAAATCATTGAATGACTTTTCCCGCCTGGGTAAGGCGAAAGGAAGTATCAGACTCTTAATTGCTGACTAAAAACCAGCCCGTTCCTACTCCTGCCCTTCTAGTCGGAGCCCCGGCAACCGGCTAAGTCCTCCGCGGCTCCGTATCGGCATCAGCCTTATTGCGCCCCATCCGTGGTGGTCTGACGGCATCAATGAGGCGCGCGCGGAACACGACACACCGTACGCTCGGGTCTGGTTGTGGTCAGGCGGCGAGCTACCCATGCTCGCTGTCTGCAGGCCCGAGCTTACAATGGCCGGAGATCGCCTTGCGATCTCCGACGCCCGGAGTGTCCTTCGCGACGGTGGCGCTATGAGGACGCAGTGTTTCATCTTCTTCACGTGCCCCGCCTCAAGAGAAAAGGTTAGGAAAATAATAGCTACTTTCATCTCTGCACTGCTTAAAGGTTGACTGGGAGACAATGTCCACCTGTACACATTTGTTGTATGGAGTTGAAAATAAATAAATATTGAGTATAGTTTTACTGAAATTCCTCTCTCATATGAATTGTAAGCATAGTATTAATTTCATACTAGTTGCTTAGCTTAGCCCCTATTAAAATAATAAGATCTAAACTAGCCATATTATTAGAGAAATGTGACTTCATCTAGCACACACACTGGGTAAAAGTGCATTTTGGTATCTTCAATTAGTACCTCTAGATATCAACTGCACAGTTGAGCAACCGGGTGTCGCGCAATACATATGTAGCGAGTTCGAACAAATTGTTGTTTCGGGTATGGGTGTCATGTATATATGAACTTGTATGTTTGTAAACGTAATGATACAGGAGGAAAGACGACAGTGGGGTAAGGTTATAAAAAATAATAAAGATAAATATCATTTAACGTTCTTCTAAGACCAACAAATGCATAATATGTTGTAGTCAAAATACTATCACAAAACATAATATCAACAAAATATCAAACTAGTACTTCAATGTTCATAATAGTCTGTCTAAAAAACACAAAACTCATTTGAATGTGGTCGTTTTGAAAACCGTAGGGCAGTATTCATACACTACGGAGCATAATGGTGGGATTTGAAAAACCCTGAATTAATATACCAGCCGTTATTCTAATGGAGGCTGAATGAAATGATAGTCCTCGTTTACACCGACGCGTAACAAATTAATGACATTATTATGAGAGCCGCACTTCTTTAAACTTTATGCTTTGCAGAGCAATATTGTGGAATGATCTATCATCGGCGGTATTACAACCTTCAAACCTTCAAAAAGAATGCTTTGGTATCCCTTTTCAGAAGACCAGCAATGCACTTGTAACTCCCCTGGCGTCGCGGGTGTCAATGGGCGGCGCTGATCGCTTACCATCAGGTGATCAGTTTGCTCGTTTGCCTCGTATTCCATAAAAAAAGATTTTTACGGTAGGTATTCTCTAAAGATGAGATGTATTGTACTTCTATATGTCAAAATTATACACTGTATTGTACCGTTGTCCAAAATTGTATACATAATATGAATAATAATTCTATAAATATTGTGATAATAGATTATAGAGGTAGAAAATTTAAACAATTAATCACCTCAGTAAATCATGCATGATTTTAGCAAAACGAACATCACCTACTAGTATGAAATTTATTTTCTCAGAATATTTAAGTACTTTTTGGAAATGCATCCGTGGGTTAGTCCATTACTGTTTTCATTTCATTTATATTAAGCATTAGCATTCTTTATTCATAATTAATGTATTAACAACTCACTAATAACGGATTACGTTTTTAAAACCGACTTTGTTATTACGAAAGTCTTAATACTAGATACTTCGGCGAAACTTTACTATAATTCTATTAATATAAAATTGTTTAAATTCGTGATTTATTAATTGGAAGATTAGATTAAATTTAAAATGAAATTAGTCTAACTTAAGACTGAACAATGAATAATTCAGATTGAAAATCGTTCAACTTGGGCTAGGTTTTAAGTTTGCGCCTATCACTGAAAAGATTAAAACGGGACTCGAGTCTAGCTATCACCTGTTAATAAGAATAACAACGTTTATTTGCACCTAACAAACGATACATTACATTTTACTATCCGAATAACACATGTATAAATATGCACGACCATTAATCTAACTCGGTGTGATACACGTCCGAATATAAAGCGTGGCGCACATAATTGGCCTCATACGGTACTACCGCTTAAAAACCGCAATTAGTACTCGCACAATGCAATCCTATTCACGCTCCGGTCGCCCCTCGACTTTGTGTACTCAGCTTTATCGTAAAAAAATCTTAAAAACCGCTTTTATGCGCAAGTACTTATAGCAATTATGACGTACTTGCATGAACCTTTTAATTAAACTTACGACGTATTATTGGGTTCTTGTATGAAGGAGGTTCATTGAGAATGTTTTTTTTTCGAATAATCATTTTCAACTTTGAATGAATGGATGTCGGATCTTTTCATTGCAAATTCTTCAAAATGCTGAGGTTGAGGGTGTGTTACTTTGTTTTGGAGTTATTTAGGGAAACATGTAACGAAATTATTGGGTCTTTTACTCCTTTTGGTCTTTGTAATATACACATACTTACAATGTGACCAATTTTTCCAGGGTATGATGCAGGCTCTGAGGCTGTGCGGGGTATTAATTATCTTCTATATATAAATAAAATGCATTTCCGCTCATTAGTCACGTTAAAACTCGAGAACGGCTGAACCAATTTTGTTTATTTTAGTCTTGAAGTGCTCGTGGAAGACCAGGGAATCATTAAAGGTGAGAAAAGTTTAATTTTTAGGCGATATGAAGTTAGCCGGGTCAGCTAGTCTGAAACAAAATTATTAGTACCTTTTTTTTTTAATCTCATTTATTGTAAGGAATTTTTGTACACATTGTGTGACGATGTCAATCCCATCGTGCTTCTACATAACGAATGTATTTACAACTTAAACAAAATAACTTAGTCTACTTATCTATCTAATATAAAGGAATATATAATTTTCGCAGCTTCAGATGTAGGCTTACCTAAAATACCATTAAACATTCCAACATCCATTGCTGACAGTTTCATGGAGTTGAGAAGTGTATTTCTCTTATTTGTATGTCGGACACATTCCACCAACACATGCTGCACGTCTTCTATTCTGCCACATATCTCACAATTAGGGGAGTCTGATTTTCGCATGAGGTGAGCAAAGTGGTTTATTGGAATGTGTCCTGACCGTAATCGAAGTGCAGCAACAATTTGTCTTCTATTCAATTTTGACCCGGTAAACCAAGGTATATGAGGAGGCTCACATTGTATACTTTTATACCAAATCCCTTTTGTTTTCGATCTTTCGTTGAAATGTTCCTTCCAATATTAGTACCTAAAATGATGCATTCATCATCATCCGAAGAAAAAATTGGGTAACAGGAACCACCATTACTCCTCCACTGAAACCAAGAACAGAATCTTCAAGAATAAGCACAAATTAAAAGAACATGTTCTTCTCAAAGAGAAACAGTTTAGAGTTTAAGCAAACAGCGTTGTTCGTGTTGTAAATCATGCAGCGCAACATGTTGCGACGTGCCTGTAATCTTTGCGGCCATTACGCTATTGCTGGCTTCTCACCACCTTAGTACCAGGTACAATATATTGTTGTTATGTTGTAGAAGAACTTACTATGGAAGATATGTTGATTTTTTTCTGTATATACTGGCATTTATTGTATACTACCTTCTGCTAGTGGCTTCAACCGCGGTCATGAAGGGCGCAGCGAGCATGGAGTTTCTTGCTCGTTCTTCTCCATTTCATAATAAGCACATCCTCTACATAATAAGGGTTTGATATAATATAGACATCAAGCAGGCTGATTTACAATCATAAAGGCTTCAAGTTGATCACAGAGGACTTTTCACTAGATTTCTATAATAACTATCATGAGATATAGGGGTACTAAATTACCTGACGCAGCCTACTGCCAGCTAGACCGCTTAGGATGTATACTGCGCGACGTATCCACGTCTGCGCATAATTCTTGTGGGTAAAAATTCCTCTGCAACTCAAAATTATGCAGTATAGCTTTTCTCAGTATAGGTAAGTAACTGTTATTTTGAATTAGTATTGTTATTATTACCACGGGTAGAAAAAGGGAAATAACAAAATGTACCTTGCGTCACCATACATAGTTAGCTGAGTAAGAAATAATACGAAGCACAAGCTTCAGAGCAACTACAAAGAATTTCAATATAAAAAAATGAAGCATTGTTAAATAAAAGTTTCCCTCCATCAAAACATTTGCTTTCCAAATATAATTAAATAGATGAAACTAATTTAGCTCATTAGTACGTGGCGATTCATAATCATTAGTCGATTTGTACCACAAAGCCGGTTACGAACCGCACCGGTCTGTGTGGTGAGTGTGGTTTATTTTATTATCTTTATGAACCATCGGGTTATATAAACTGTGAATGCATTGTTATGGTTTGTAGTATATATATTATAGAGGTAAATAAATAAGCTATTTGATTGACTTATATAGCTTCACCTAGTGACTTTGTTTGCTAGTGGAAAATGAATACAGGATAGCGTAATACGGGGAAAAACGAGCATGACTGCTGAACAAGAGATTTTATTCTATTTTCGAATCGGGCAAAGTGTCATTAAGATTCTTCGTGTTTTTAGAAAATTCTTAGTTATTGCGTGAAATCCAGAATTATTTCCGATTGTAGGGGTTTTCGGTTTCTGAACATTCTTAGTAATAGCATAGAATCTGACACTGCAATATATGGCAATAGGCTCACCCAATTACACGGAACATAATTGATGAAAAGTCACTATTACACTGTTTATGACGTATGCACTTACGGGGAACAAAGGACGTGAGTTACACGGTATGCGACATATTCCCTTACCTATCCTTACGGGGAACAGAAGACGTCTCAAACATTCTTCTAAAAGTACTTTCAAAGCTAAATACACTAAATCAAAACCGACAAGCTAAAACTACCAATACTCAAAGGTATTTACACCAATTATGTATCTTAACATTGTTATTTATTACAGGTAAACTGAAACTAGAAACAACCAGCGAAGCTTAACTTCTTGTGCCAACTTCGTTAGTTATTTTGTAAATAAATCTACCGGTAAACAATCAGAGAAGCACTGGTAATGAATCACGAAGCGATGTCAGGGATCGGTGCAGTGGTATTTATGAATTCAGTTCTATGAGGTAGAATAAATGGTACAGTTATTAAAGTAAAAACCTTTTCCTGCATAGTGACGAAACATGAATAAATTAGGTTTTTTAAAAACATTATAAAAACAGTACAGGATCTGAAATCATATTTCGGCCCAAGAATCGAGGGTAAATAAGCTAACTTAAATAAAACAGAAGCTAAAAAAATCACTAGCAAGGTTAGCAATGCGGGACTAGAACCTTAAGAGAGCTCGGCGGCTACAATTGTGGCTACCAGAGCGAGTGAGTCACTGGACCAACGAGACAATCGTACTATTGTAAGCCATAAAAACAAACTACCAATTCCAAAACTTCAAACTCTAAAGATGTACAAATAAAATAAACATGTTAGTTCAGTACGGAGGACATTCAGTGTTCAGTGTTCAGTGTTCAGTATTGTAGTAACGCGAACGGTTTAATTGTCGTCATGTCTGCCTCGACTGTCCACTGAACACCGAGAACTGAGAAACTGAATTGCTAGATGTGCCAGATTATAAGAAAGCGACTTTATTTCTATGACCTACTTTAGTTCCGAAAATAGTATCAGTAAGCTACTGTACAATAGGCGCATCGTGAATTTGATTCCCATACGAAACAATTTGTGTGATTCACATACTTAAGTGTTTTGTCGTGTATCACACATAATATTGATTGTGTGATTATTTGTAAACGCTGCCACGACACACGAGAAAATCCAAGAATGGGGTGATCTTTATAAGAATCTACTGTAAAAACCTTTCCTAACCTACATTGTCAAAATATTTTATATATTTTGCATTTTTTTATCCAAGTCTCTTCCAGTAGTCGATTCTCTTGGACAACCGCTCCTTAGTGACCGCTGAATGAGCAGTTAGTGAGAATGCACCGCACGGCACCACCATATTTACACTGCTCCTCAGTTCCTCAGTACAGTCTTTGTCTATTCCGGACTTTGGTACAAATATTCAGTTACATGGCAACGTATACATCCACCTAATTTCTACTTGGAATTTAAAGAGAAGAGTAAGTTTGTTAAACCGTTAAAGAATATTTAAATATAAAACTAAAGACATAATACATGAGAGCGTAACGCTCTTTATCTCTGACTAATTACGTGAAATATTAAAAGAATTTTGTTGGTTACCTGATATGCAAATGGCTTCCACAAAGTCTAAAATAAGTCCCCAGGTCAGTTAAAATCATTTAGCCACTAAATTAAAACAATGAATTAAAATAATCAGCTATACATGAGGTCTATGGGGACTATAGCACCATAAATTAAAATTAACCTTTATAATGGAAACTTCATAAAAGAAACATGGGCTTCGAGTACACGGATCACAGATCACCTTATAGTAAGCAATTGGCGACGTCCATGGACACATGAACACCAGAGGCCTTACAATTACGTTACCAGCCTTTTGGGATTAGGATTTTTTTATATTTTGGGGCCACGTTTGGCCTCCATCTCGTCAGGTGATAAGCGATGATGCGGTCCACGATGGAGCACGTCGGTTTTGAGGATTGTTGGGGATTTGAGTATTGGGGAGATTGGGAAGGGGGTAATAGGGCTTTCGGTAACCTCACTCACATGACGAAATGCAACACAAGTGTTGTTTCACGTCGGTTTTCTGTGAGGCCGTGGTATCGCTCCGGTCGAGCCGGCCCATTCGTGTTGAAGCATGGCACTCCTCACATGACTGCACGGTTGGTGCGGTGGCTGGGCAACTGGCTGCCGTGCAACGTGTCGCGGGTTCGATTCCCGCACGAGACAACACTTTGTGTGATCCACAAATTGTTGTTCCGGGTCTGGGTGTCAATGTGTATGTGAACTTGTATGTTTGTAAACGCACCCACGACACAGGAGAAAATCCTAGAGTGGGGCAACGTTTTTAAAACAAAAACAAAAAAAACTCCCATATTTAAAAACTCCCACTTCCGAAAGGCAGCCCCCACCAACCTTTAATTAATTAAGTAAAAACGCGGGTTACTGACGTGACTATACTGAGAAAAGCTCTACTAGTTTCTTAGTACATTACGTGAGTAACCCGCGTTTTTACTTAATTTAGTATGTCTCACGATAGTTATTATAAAAACAACCTTTAATTACTTAACCAAAACATTATCTCACAGTACACAATAAAGAGCACATAAAAGCCTATATAATCTGAATAGTATTCATCGTATTGCACCATTAAGCTGTAACTGAATAGCTGAAAGACACAGTCGTTATCATGCGATCATTATTCTTTCTGTCTCTGAAATACTTTTGCTTTTATTACAACGTTTTACATTCACAAGTGGCTTTTTACTACATTTTTTAGCTCTTTTGCGAGAACTATTACTGTTTTTCTTTATAATTTTGTTTCGTATAACGATGAAATATTGTATGTAAGCTGAATGAACCTATTGGACGTCATTATAGAGGTATTAGGATTACAGACAACGGTTTTATAA
This sequence comes from Spodoptera picta, assembly GCA_038387885.1. Taxonomy (NCBI): domain Eukaryota; kingdom Metazoa; phylum Arthropoda; class Insecta; order Lepidoptera; family Noctuidae; genus Spodoptera; species Spodoptera picta. The sequence continues at coordinate 97,584 of JAZHFQ010000580.1, read as the reverse complement.
AGCCTGCTTGGTTGATTTAATGGCTATTTTTAACTTTTGACTACCTCGTTGGCCGAGTGGTCGCAAGTGAGACTGCCGGGCAAGGGGTTGCGGGTTCGATTCCTGGGTCGGGAAAAGTATTACTGTGTTTTTAATAAATTTTTAGTTGTAGCACGAAATCTGGAATTGTGCCCGGTATATATTATATAGCAATAGGCTCACCCCCTATTACATGGGACTTATAACTTAAAAAATGATAAGTGGGTGTTACATTGTAGTGGCATAATGTGCACCTGCCTACCCCTTCGGGGATAAAAGGCGTGATGTTATGTTATGTTATGTTATGTTATTTTTAACGTTTGTTAGCTGTCTTTTTACAAAGAGAGAACAAAAGTCTAGCTATTCATGATTCTGTTAAAACAGATTTTTTTATCAACCATGGGGTTTGTTAAAAGATTTTCCAATACAATACTCTGCCACTAGTCTTTTTCTGACGAATTATACTTAGAAACGACTTTTTTCTTTCTTTCAATTATTCTCCTGCTTAAAATCAACTTAACCAACAAAGCTAACAGTTAAAAAGAACCATCCCAAATGTTAATAACGTTTCATCGAAATACATATTAAATCCAAACAATGATACCGAGTACAAGTCTGGCCAGAGGCTACATGTTCCCGTCGAATTCTGTTGCAAACATACGCGACTGATTGACAGTGCTGTCTGTTACAACCAAAATACGGTTTAGCTGTGTAATATATGTATGTGATTGTCTATGAGTATGTTCGAGTAAGCCGTATATTCTTCAAGATCAATTCCTATTTTAAATTCTGTGCAGTTCTTTCAAGGGATGGATAGACGTTCAATTGTTATGAAGTCAATTTCATAATTAGTTGTGTTATAAGTCTTATATCTTGGAATGAGACTTAAAGCTTTAAATTGCGTAAATAACATAACATAACATCACGCCTTTTATGCCCCGAAGAGGTAAGCAGAGGTGCTCTTAATTCTGTACAATGTAACATCCACTTTACACTATTTATGTTATGAGTCCCATGTAATAGGGGGTGAGAAATTGCGTTAATATTATACCAAAAAGCTCCGTTATACTATGGGTCCAAGATACATGAATAAAACATAAAGGACTAAAAAAACTAGCCAATTTACCATTAAAATAAAAACATCTCACAAAATAACTAAAATATAAAGACATACGACACACCAAGGTCATCGGCCACTAAAACCCCATCCATTAGCCTAACCTAACCATTTTGAAATCGTTCAAACCAACTGTAGCGAGTACATTTTCTTGGCAATAAATAACTTGCCCATAATAACTTGGGCGTGGTTTTGATCCCCGTTTACTGAACATAATAGGAGCTGGGTATATACGGAACCTACCTATGAAACCCATTTATCACGGTATGTGTTACAACCCTAATGTCTGAGTATTTCTTTGTGAATATAGGTTTAAACGTTAGGCTACATCCTGAAGGGATATTGTGTTGGTTATATTGTATTTAGGAGATTGAGTTCAGTGTATTACTGTATTTGTTTCGTTAGATCGTTAATGTTATCTAGAGAAAATAGCTTCTATCGAATCTTATTTACCATGATTATGGTAAAACAGTAAGCTATTCTTAAAATTGTATTCTTTATCGACTGTTAAAAAATAAAATTATTTAAAGGTGTGTCCACATCTGGCGAATGCTCCGCAAACGTGCAGCTCGCGAACCCCCGCACCTTTAGACATAGCAATTATTATTCTAAGGTTGAATTTCGAATCAAACAAATAGCTTTATCGAATCCTTTTTTCATTATAGTTTAGAGTATGGAATTATCTCTGGATCACGTGGACCACATGCTAATTATGCTACGTGTTCATTTGGTAATAGACCTGCCAATACCAATAAACGTGTAAACACGTTTCAATACCATTTTGAGTAATCGATAAACTCCATGTTTAAAGCGTTATCAAATGTAAGCGACCACATCACAGGAGCTTTGTTGCAATACAAGGTATAATGGCGACAAATTGAACTTATCATTATTGGTCTACATTTTGTAATGCAGTGTATAATTTGTTACATAACACAGTGTTTTGAAATGATGTGTGTCAGTCAGTCAGTCAAAATATTTGTTTGTATTAACCAGTTGAAAATTTGTGAAAATCATCCCCTAAATTTGTTTCTTTTCATACAAAAGTAGTCTCTAAGCATTGGAAATTAGGTCTATAATGTAGTTAGTGGAGAGCGGTCACTGGTGACCGCTTGGGATATATATATACTATATATATATATCCTTTATTGGTGCCTAATTTCGAAATGTCAAAATTGAATTGTAAGTGAAGCTAGGTGGTCGTTTCAAAATATAATTTTGAATGGAAAACGGGCAAGAAAAGCCATCGTTACTCTATTCAAAAAATATTTTTCGATCTATATATTAATCATATAGTGATGACCCAGAGGCAACGGCAAGTACCAATGTGACTTTTCAGAGTTATATGTACTTTCTAAGATTATAACAAATACCATTGATAAACGGTGAAGGAAAACATCGTGAATAAAAGAAAAAATCAGTATTTTCACGTGAATAACCTGCGATTTTACTTAATTTAGTATGTCTCACGATAGTTATTATAAAAACATACTTAGTGAATCGTGAAGAAACTTGGGCTTATAATTTCTAAAAGTTTAGAATCGCCAAATCGCCAAACCGGCATTGAGCAGACAGGGTGATTAATGCTCAAACCATCTCCCATGTAAGAAGAGGCCTATGGTCAACACTGGCCACTTATAGGCTGTTGATGATGAAACCGCGAACGGTAAATTATGTTAAATCCTGATTTGCAGTATGATGCATTACTTAGCAATAGATTGTGACGAGGTAATTATATCGATTGTTGATTAAAAAATGAGAAGTAAAAAGAAAACATGCAGTATCATAATACAATCCTGGCTGCGCTTCCCGATTTACATACCAACAATAAGTATGCACAAAATAACTTGACAAGCGAACATTAAGTAATTATAAATTAATTGAGTATGAAGGCTTGTTGCCGCCGATCAGAGCCCGTTCACTTGAACCAGTGAAATTGATTCCTTTAACATTCTTAATTGAATTTATTTCGGGAGTAACGAATAATCATTCAGGCAGCATCGATAGAGTATTTTATTGTATTATTTTAATATATTTTTAAGCACACACTTGGGGTATTTTTCGGAAAATTATGCACATGAACGTAATTTTTGTTAATATGAAAATGTGCAGAATTTATTACGGCTATAATGTAGTGTATTAAATTGTTACTGCAGTTCATTACGTCGTTTAAAATTGGTTTTAAAAGAAAAAAAATTATTTGTCAGTATTAATTATTTTAAGTAGGGTTTCTCAATCCCAATTTCGATATCACAGCTAAATATTTTTTTGAAAATTTTATTGACTAACTTATATTAACATTTCCTTGGTATGAGCGATGTCATCATTGTACCGATAACAAACAAATTTAGAATACAATTTTAACCTTACATGCTTGAAACTATGTAAAACAAAGACCAGAAAAATACAAACAACTACAAAATAACAATACAACTAAACAAACCTGGAAATATCTAACATACTATCTATATACGATAAGGAAAGACGAGGAATAGTCGACAGCGAACCAAGGCACAAGATTCGATTACCGGGCCACTCGCTCGAGGCGTTGAGCATAACAAGAAAAATGAATTCGTTCAAGCACCACCTATGCCTTCATTTTGCTGGTTGTATGAATTTTTATACCGACTTCATGGCAAATATACGGTGTAGTTGAATGGCTTTGTGAATCTCTAGAGTTTGTTCCGTTTATTGTGAGTTTATAAGCTATTATTTATTTTGTAAGTGTGGGAGAGCCATGCTTCAGTACGAATGGGCCGGCTCGACCGGAGTGATACCACGGCCTCATAGAAAACTAACATGAAGGAACGCTTGCGTTGTGTTTCGTCGTATGAGTCAGGTTACCGGGGGCCCGATTACCCTCCTTTTCCCCAATCACTCCAATTCCTGAATCCCCAACGATTCTCAAACACCTAATTCCCAAAATGCCGGTAACGCACTGGTAACGCCTCTTGTGTTCCAGGTGTTCATGGGCGACGCCGATTGCTTACCATCAGGTGACCCGTCTGCTCGTTTACCGGCTTATGCCATAAAAAAACTGTTGTCTAGAATTGAACACGAGCAATCATACAGACTCACAATATAGTCACAAAAAAAATGTATTAAACTGGTTATTTTGTCCAACATCATCATCACCAACGGCCTATAAATGGTTGTTGCTGACCAAACACCTCTTCCTGCACGGAGAAGGTTTAAGGATTAATCACCACGATTGCACAATGCGGGTTGGCGATTTCAAACTTATAATTGGCAATTATAAGCCGAGATTACCTCACGATGTTTACCTTCGCCGTTTGTCAATGGTGTATAAATAATCTAAAAAAGTAAAAGTCACACTGATACTTAGCCTTTGGTATGTTTCTGACCCGTCATTTCAAACATGAGAAGCGGGCTTTTTAAACACCTGGGCCTCCACGACAAATGGTTATTTTGTTATTGACTCTATTTTTGGAGCTCTGCTCTAGTGCTGCTTAGAATTGCTGCTGAGAACTAAACATGGATGCAGTAGCACTGAAGTCAAATTATTTTATGTAGCGTAGACTCATAGTCAAGAACGGACTGTTGCGTTTTGTTGATAATAAAGACGGCTATGATGATTATTACAAGACTGCAAGGGCTATGTAAATAATACAAACAATAAAGAAATCAAAATTCTTAATTACAATACAAAATGAAGAACCGGTGGCACAAACAATATGTCTAAAAGTATACACCACTCAACTTACCAGTGAAAGTGAAAGAAGACAAACAGTCTTGATATTGAACGTCCTTAATTAGTACCTACACAAATATGAATAACACTAGTAATTTAGATTACAATCTCCAACTGCCGTTTATAAGCCTCCCACGTCGCATCTGTTGCCAATAATAAAGTGTGTACTTTTTCTCTTACTTTCTCTCTCTTTACTGTTTCTGCTTACCCTTCTAATTAACCGTAAGTATTCAAATAAGGTTAAACGAAGACATTCAAATTTATCAGAGACTTGCTAAATTGTGAATTGCAACTCCATTCATTTACCTTTTTAGTTGTTACTTTATTGGCATTATTAATGATGTCGATTACGTCTCTTTAAAATTGGATTTGGAATTCAATTAGGAATGTCATAGATTATTTTGTCTTCTTATCATATTTCTCACTAAAAGTAAACCAAAAAGTATTTGTTTAAAAATTAAGATTTGAACAACGTCACTTTCGCTGAAGTGCTCAAGCGTAGCTTAGTTTTTAGTCGCGCTTTAGTATAATAGTCACAACAAATTCTTTATAAAATTACAGAGATAGTACGATATTTTAGATCAACTAAAATTTGAGTAGCCTTTCAGTATTCAGGCGTTTGTCTTCCATTCATATTGAAATAAGTAAGTTCACGATTGTTGATCGCCACTTCAAAAAATTAATAACTCTTGTCTTGAATTGAACACGAGCAATCATATAGTTTCACATCGTCACAATGACAGTCTTATAGAGCCACTTCACCGTACGCTACTAGACATAACTTGTAAAGAAAAAATGTATAGAAAATATCATACACACTGTGAACGGAAATTCTACAAAAGATTTCTACCCTAAAGAGCTCTTTAATACAATATTATTACGGTATAAAGGTGCTCTGGATTCGTTTCCGTTCGTCGACAGGAAAAGTGAATTTGTCGGGGAGCTCCTGCTTCCGGGGTGAGACCTTAAGATACTATCAGATGACACCACGGTTTCGTTGGATTACATCTACGAAATGTCTCATAAATTTTTCATTCATCATTTACTCAATAAACGAATAACGATTGTAAACGATGCGGTTGTATTCTACAACATTTGCCAGTTACATTGAGTTGAAAGTTGAGGAGTAGTCTGTGACCAATTTTTTCTAAATGTTAAACTCAAAAAAGTCTTACTTAGATTTCGCATTCAAACCAGCTCCTCATATTACTTTGTAAATACTTTAGAGAATACTATTTGCAGGACTAGATAAACTGGATACTTAAAAAATAAAATTTAAAAACATGTTCACTTTTTGCGACTGACTTATGTGGCGGGCGCAGCTGCCTGTAGGATGCACACATATGTACATAGCATATTTATTATTGCTTCGCACATACATATTATGTTGTCCCATATTATGTTGTACAAATACCTATAAGCGTAAAAAAATTAAGTCCTTCTGAAACATCACTCAACCATTACACCCCAAAAATCTACGACTCCCACGTCCGTCTAACAACATCTTTACAGCTGCCTTTGCCGTTCATCCTCTGAGGCAGACATTTTTTTCTGTTTCAACTTTCAACTTCGCAAGAAGAAAGTTACATTAGTTCTTCACAGCTATGAGCGACTGTTTTAAACTTGGCTGAATGTAATTGTGGAAGTGTCTAAGGTCTGGTTAACTTGATGCGGAGAAAATGAGAAATGTTATACGTAACGTCAGAATAAGAATTTTAGAATATAATTTAGTCTTTGTAGCGAAGTGAAATATCGTCGGGAAGGGAATGTTAGCTGGGCGAGTATTTAGAAAGTTTAAAAAATTGTGAGCACTGAGTTTGGTACCTAAAATACGACTGAATATTCGATCTGTAGTCAGAGATTTATAGGCAAATCAATCAATCAATCCAAATTAATATCGGGTAGTACATATTTTTCCGTGTACCACCACGAGATTCTACCTCAAAAATCACCTTCAAAATAATATTTTAAAATCCAAATAACAATGCCAACACCAAAAACAGCTGCGAAATATCAGACAAATTAATATTACCGATCCATCCATCAAAGTTGTTCAAGGATTTCCTTAAGGTACGGTAAGGTAAGCTGACACAATATTTTCTCGGATCCAAAGACCAATAAGGACCAAATCTCCAGGGACATGTCAGGTCACGAGGCTGTACATCTCGTTAATCCCCTCAATTACTAACTCGGAGACAAGTTGCCTTGTTTTTGGATTCTCAAGGATTATCGAAGGTTGGCTAGTTCAACAAACTTAAGATTACACCTTGCTAACAAACGTTGTGTTCAAATGTCGGCGTATTTTGAGATAAAGGAAATGTGCCTTAATCGCTTACCAATTTTATGAAGATAATTTCAAGTCATATATCAAAACATATGCTGTTAATTTATCATAGTAAATATATCAATAAACCTTCATTCTGACTTAAATTTAATTCAAGAACAACTCAAAAAAATAAGACACACGATCCCTCGTAATCCGAACATGAATCTTATTAAAACTTCAACAAATACGTCACAACATTTCAAACGTTATTTAAGAAATCAACGTAAATAAGAAATTGAATCACCCTGTGTCTAGACTTTTAACGATTTCAACGTGATGGCTTCGAGATGTGACGAGAATTATGTACCAAAAAACAACAACTCATCCATTGCGTTGCATCTTACAGACTCAACTTGGTCACAAAGATTAAAAGCATCGATGGATATCGAGCAAGTTGAGATAAAATTCCATAACAGGGTATCGTAGTACAAGGTGCTAATGGAAGAGGGTAGGAGCAGTCACGAAGTCGCAATTAGATCGAAGCGAGCAACGGAACCCTTTACTCGTAATTTGACGTAGTTAGAGCAAATGTGTCGGTACATTGACCCAATATGAGGGAACTTTGTTGGGGTAACTAGTAGATATATCAGAAACCGATTTTATAAATTGTTTGAGGTGTGAATTTTAATTTTATTTGTTTGGAACTTTTGTTTCGGAATGGCCTGTGTTGGTAAAATATTTTCGATTACATTGAGAAGAGAACTTCAGTCCTACCTAAAGGGGTAACTAGCACTTGTCCTAATCTATACACTTTTAGTAAATTACCTACAAGGTTTCTGAGTACTATAAATCAATATCCATACTTAGTCTTAAACTAATTACTATACAGATTTTCACACACATCTACCGATTCATGGAGTACAATCACAAGGGAAGTTTAAATTACTTACGTAGGTACTGCCTATTGATAATATTATTATAATTAATAGATCATGCAAACCGGTTTGGGTCGCTAATGTATAATGTTATCGGCGTTCATTGCTAAAATGTGGATTTTATACATATTTAGATAACAGGTCGGGTCGAGTGCGAACTAACGATAAGTGGTGTCAGTATGTTATTATCATTAACATGCATATATAAAATCATTGACTGGACCAAATAGAAAAAATAGTAGTAATCTCCAAAAAAACCTTAAGTCCACATCGAAAAGAATTGCACCGTTTTGTCCTCGCGTGCGCTACAGATCCAGTCAATACAGTAAGCGGCTTAACTGGACACCGCTGAGTTATTGAGTTTGTATTGTCAACGACGTGCAATCATGTGCTGTCTCTGTCTTGAGCTCGGCTTTAAAATATGTGAAATAAATCAAGTTTATTATCCTGTAGTTACTTCTTATCAAGTTTACATGTAGATAATAATGCGTCTGAGTATATCTGTAAGATTAAAGTTAGACTGAATAATTGTGTTTCTGTAATTAACACGTAAGAAAGTATTTTAGTAACAGGACAATTAATTCTTTGATTTTCTCATGTTACTTCGTTATGGTAGCATCTGTTAATACCGTAGTGCTTTCGAATTATGACACCTACAGTATTCCCCTAACTAGGAAACACCGACCAGTCCTTCCCATAACACACCATATTCTATGTATAGCCTAATCCCATCCAATTAAAACTATACAAGCCACAAGTACGTTGATGCGCGTATTAACAACAACTAGTGGCTGAGGCCGGGTAGGCGGATAGGTAGTGTAGACGCTAAACACGGTCACAATTCAATCCGACTTGGTACCGCGGTCGGCCACTAATGACTCGACCAGCCTGGCCAATCGTGATTTATATGCCGACACCGACGGCTATAAACGTGGTATAATTTATGCACTAAAAGCGGATACTAATCTCTCTCAATTCAATAATAGATCATAGTGGTGCAGCCGATTTGGCCCTTTGGGTTTCAGAAGGACCAGTTTCATAAAAATCACATTACAAAGTTGAGCATCCAAATCCAATTCACATTACTGGGAATGTCCACGCTGGTTTTGTAAATTAGATAATAGAGGCAAAATATTTATTGGTGAATGATCACTTCATTTAGGGGAACCTAAACAAGTGAAGCAAGTAAATTCTTGAACTAAAAACATTATAATCGCTTTGTTGGACGCAACTAAACATTGTTTACATCTATATGTTATATGAATGGGGCCTTTTCCAGAGCTAAAGTGCCACTTTTACACTCCAAAGGTATGTTACATTACGTTGGAGGTGCCCGCTTCCTCTTCTTCCTCAAGCCGAGACGTTACGCGCACCTGCTACGAACTTTCGATATTCGAACGCGAAAACGATAATTGGTTTCGATTCGAACGGTTGTTTGTAAAATAGAGGACCAATTAAATTTTGTTTGAACTTACCCTGCCGTGACAGGTACCGGAGGCGCTTGCCACAACGTTACCAAGTGATTTAGTAGGGGCAAAAGGCAGGTATTTGCTAAGTCTCGATTAGCACGATCGATTTTTGTTTAACAATATTTGTCGAGTAAAGTGCTGCGCTCTCTGCGAGGTTTCCAAATACACAGACGGTCAGCTGTTGCCTCGTATTTGTTATTTGTGAATGTGCAAGCTCTAGAGGTTATGGGAGGTGTGATTTTGATTTACGTTGGTGTCGTGTTGCTTTTAAAGCTGCGGACAGAAATGATTCAGTGTCAGCTTAGCGAGTTACGGTAACGTGTTCGAACCTTTTAGTGTATCTAAACGTGTTGAGAAATAATTTTAACGCTTTGAGATGTCGTAAAGTTGTTTGTTTAAAGTTGTAAAAGGCAATGACATATAATAGTAATCAAGAGTTTATTGTAAATAAATACATGCCTAAACTATTGTGTGCGGGAATTGCACTCGCAACATGTTATGCAGCATCTACTTACCTTGTGCCTGATATTCTCTCTATTCTCTCCTTATTTGATTACTTTCTCATATAACTAGCATACAATACAAAGGGTAACAATTAAACATTCTGTCAGCGCAAAACATTCCTAGAGGCGACGCTAGTCGGATTAAAAGGCTCCACGAGGCAATTGAAGGCATTGGTAGCCCCGACTAATTGCTGCTGGATAATTACCAACCCGCTTGTATATTAACATGAGATAGGTTAAGAGTTTACCAGTCTTGGGGCCTAGAAAATTAAATTGAAGTTGAATTAGAGATCACTTCTTCATTTTGATGGTTAAAGAGCATACCCTTAATCCGATAAAGACCGACAAATACTTTTAATGTTTATTCCGTACTACTACGGAGAATTTTTTTAAAACCCAGTAATACTTTCCCCGTCTCGCGACCACTCAACGCACTTGCAACCACTCGGCCAACGAGGCAGTCACTAGTATACTACACTTCGTCAAAATAGCTATGGGATCTTCTAAATTAAATGCCGCGTAACATAATTGGTCATATCAGCGTCACTCCATTTACTTGCTATATTATCACCTTAAAGATCAAAGTAAGAGACTCGCCCTTCATTATCATGGTGTCCCATTAGGACACCTTTACCCAACCCTTTGGGAAATAACAGACAATGTCATATAATATCCTTTAAAGATTTAATCAAACACGTACACTAGGACCAATAAGACAAAGGACCAATTTCTACAAACACATATAATGTATCTGACCGTTTAAGTTTAAAAACGTCCATTTACTCGGACAATTTCCTCGTTGTTACGTCTTAGTGCAATATTATACAGGCGCGTCGAGTTTAGTGCTTCACGCATTACCGCTATCCCTTTGTGCTATACTTTTCATACATGTTTCATTTCATGCATTTCTAAGGTTGCCTGTACTTTGTGCACCTTTAAAATGCGATATATTTGTTATTACATCTTTTTAGTCAATATTCTAAGTGAATTGTTAGGAATAATGAACTTAGTAATGTCAAATAAAAATTATGTATTGTGTGAGAGAAGAATTTTCATGAGCTATAGAACAGATCTCACATTAGTGCAGTTATTTATCCTTAAACAAACTATCCAACATTGTATCTATACAGTGTACCACAAAACTCATAGAGCAACTAAAAAACACAATTGCGAACAAGAATGGACGACCGAAACTCTGTTACAATGCGATCGTTTTAAATCAAGCAGGAAAAATTACTGGGAGCACTTTTGAGTCCGCTCCAAACTTTGCTCTCTGAAGCTCCACTCCCTCATTATATTGTGTTCACGTTTCGGATGGGTATGGAGTAGGAGAAAAGATGTAGCGGAATGACTACTGTAATAGTGAATAATCTGCTTGCTTCGAGGTCATCGTCAATCAATGAGAGTTCATTATCATATGTATCATAAATAGTGACAGAAACCCAGACAGAATACTTCAGTCTTCAGAGAACAATGCTAGTCTTTGATCATAGTTAACAATGAGAAAATTTATACAATTACAAGAAATCTTCTGTAATAGCTGTACTCTGTTTTGTTTGTTGTGTCTGTAACAAAACAAAACAACAATGCTAACAAATGCTTGCACAAAAAAATACAATCCGCTCAAAAGCGATTGGTCGGAAATAGTTTTTCTCAATTACTATTTATTTTTTTAATCGCCAATATCTGGTCCTTTGAGGCACACGACGCGAAGTGTTCCGGCGAACTGTGGAGCAGACACAACGTTCCCAATCTTATTTTTACAATCTACGTATCTGAAGCAGGTTTTATTGCACATCTGCTTCAAGTGACTGAGGACTTCGGCGGTAGGAATTAGAAGTAAGATGGTGCCATCTATTAGTTGTTACTTAAGTTGTTTTTGGTCCTTTTTCTTTTGAGCATCAAAAAGTTGCTAAGTTGAAAAGATTATTTGTACTATATGTAAAAAAATGGGTAAGGATTGGAATAGGATAGTATAGTATACATACATAAGATTTTTAATGTCAGTGTTTATATACTGATATTAAAATAGTTCAGTGTTGAATTCGAAAACATTTGAAATCCCATTTAATACAACAAAAATTATTTTATAATTGTAAAAAGCCAGACGAAAATATCATTCAGATCTACAAATCGCTTTCACCTTGCTTTCAAATTATGCCTTCAAATGAAAAAAATGAAATTCCAGTACAAATTACAATAAAGCTGTAATTAAAAGGCCGCAGTACTAGGCTAACCGCAGTCGGGCCGCTAAAATGTACCTAAGCGTGGTCCTGACAAGGAACGCGTCTAAAGATTAAAATGCCGCACGCGCTCATAAACAAGCAAATTGAATTTGAGTACGGAGTGTGTACTTGTACTTAATTTACTACTTACAATGTGGGTTGTATTGTAATCGGATTTTCTTTCGTTTTATAGTGTCTGTGTGAACTATGAGTTAACATAACATATAACTTCACGCCTTTTATGTCTCGAAGGGGTTTTTTTTTTTTTTTAAGGGGGGAAAATCATCGAATGACTTCTCCCGCCTGGGTGAGGCGGGAGGGAGTGTCAGACTCTTACTGACTAAAAACCACCCCGTTCCTTCTCCTGCACATCGAGCCGGAGCCCCGGTTACCCGTTAGGTTCTCCGCGACTCCGAATCGGCATCGGCCCTATTGGGCCCCATCTGTGTCTTGAAGGGGTAGGCAGAGGTGCACATTACAGCACTTAATGCTACTGTACAATACAAGGTGTAGTTTCGAAACCGTGACATTTCTCGGAGGCATGTCACAGAAGTCATAAAGGTTCAATGTAAGAGAAATTTTCAAGCCAATAGTTAAAAATACGGCTACAATAAATTGTTTAAGTTGACAGTATTTCAGAATAAGCGACAGCAATGTTTCATACTGGAGTTTTATGGAATTAGGAATAGTATCAATTACGTGTTTGAGTTTGTGTGTGTTAAGCCGCGTTATAAAGCTAGTTACAAGACGGCGGCCTGTAGTTCGCACTTACGGATTTCCGTAATTTACAGAAACATGAAAAATATATACCTACAATTTTTTTTATTAATTCGGACTCAAAATCGATAGCCGAGTTACCTCCTTTAAAACAACACCTTGTATAACAACCACTTTTCACTATTTATGTTATGAGTCCCATGTAATAGGGGGTGAGCCTATTGCCATATACCGGGCACAATTCCAGACTCCATGCTACTACTGAGAGTTTTTTTTTAAAACCCAGTAATACTTTGCCCGACCCGGAAATCGAACTCGGAGACCTCTTGCTCGGCAGCCGCACTTGCGACCGACCGACTCGCCAACGAGGCAGTCATATTTGTCAATCTCAGTCTTATTAAGATTTCGCTTAGCTACGTTAATAAAGTGCAATTTGATTTAGTTTACAATTATGATAATTAAATCTGACCAAATTTAATCAAATATCGAGTATTTGATTCGATTCCTGCTCTAGAATATTCAATTGGTGTAATATTTAAATAGTTATTTCGAATGTGATTATTATAATATAGAGGTACATATAAAATTGTGGTACTGGAAAATAACCCAGCCAGAGGCTATATATTTACAAAATACATTTTTGATACATTAGTCATTAGACAGTACAAACGAAAGATAACGTGATTCTACATGTTGTACAAAATGTCTACCTAGCTGTAAAGTACCCATATGTAACACATATACGTGGTACATGTAATCAGTAACATCTCGACCTGTCTCGCTTGCTTATGCTTGTTGCTTGTGCCCGACATGACGTGACAACGTGACAAGACACTCATAATTCACGTCCGTCACTGATAAGGTGAGAGGTCATGTGTATATTGCATGTATAGGTAAACGTACTAGAACCTTAGTAGCTTAAGAATAGAGCTTGTTTTGTATTACTTTCTTAATATTTTGGACGTAAGTATGTAGTTCAGACTGATTATGCCAAGTACATTAAACTCGTCATCATCACTGCTGAACAAAGGCCATGCTTTACTTCTCAATGCCAAACACCACCCGCCACTTGCATCCAAATGCTAAATGCGCCTTCAAAGATGTTGTCACTCCATCTAACTAGCCAAAGTTACACATATATTTTTTTCCAAATAGGTAAGATAACAGTACACATTAAAGCCACTTTTCATTAACTCTGTTATCAGACTCCTGTATTAAATAAAATAATCTGCTCTCATCCTACATGAAACAACCGAACAACCAAAACCACACTTCATAGTTTCCGTCAACAATAAACCTTTCTCAAAAGCAATTTTCTTAGCGTATAAGTTTAAAAGAATTAAATAAGTAAACAGTTGTTCAAAGACGTGGTCCTTGGAGACGGGGGCCTTACATTCATTATGAACTTTGTAATGCAGCTCTAAACACGTGGCTTTGAAGGGAACTTAGATTTTAATGCCCCTATAGAAGTAGATGCTTTGAGTTGCCTAGTTGTTCGTTTGTAAGGAAGTCTTGTGTGCTAATTCATTTTTAGAAGTAGGTCATAGATGAAAACGTATTGTGGAATTATTCAATTGTTCTCTGTAAGCTTTGTGAAAAGTTTATGTCCTGATTGTGCGTTCAGAGTGTCAATTTTTATTAAACGCTGACTGAGTACGACGTATATTTTTTATTTTTGTTATTACTTTTGTAATTTCAACTTTATAGCTGATGAGTTTGAATTTAGAATTCTAGACTTTAATCACAAAGAAAATTCAATAACATCTAAACAGTTTACAACAATGCAACATTCAAATAGATATAGGTACATAGCAAAGTTAAATCTTACTTGAATGTTTGCAACACAAAAACAGAAATAAATGTAAAGGGAAAACTTTGATGAAGTCCCGTGGGGCAGGGCGAGACATACTTTTCTTTTTGTTAAATTTATAAACAAACTTGGTACCGCTCCGCCACTCAGTGCGTTCTTGCTTAAAACATTGAGTAAGGATAATTTATGTATCCACTGGAGTTATGTTGAGTATTTATACTGGTTTTGCGTAGATGTACTATATTTTCTTGTTTATTTTTTGACATCTTACCTGGTTACTTACCTGCACTCAACTCAACCCCACGTAACATTATAATTTCTCCAATTCATTTCCTTTACGAACTTGCTTGTTTCTGTCTGTACCCTTCATTTTTTGTTAACTAATATTGATTTTGACTTTGACGTTACTTGTAATAAAAACGTGAGACTTAAGTTACAGTGTTTAAGTAAACAAACAATAGAATAAAATTATCCTCAAAATGTACATAATGTCAAACAAAAACAAACAAATAGAATAAAAAAAGTGAAACCTATCATAAAACCAGAGTAATTAAGCATTTTAATAAGTAATTACTACCGCAAAATTTTGCCCCCGCAACGTTAACAAAATATATAGAAATATATATAAAATACAGTAATATTATATTAATTTTATGGTGGCAAATATCGGGGGCTTATCACGTAACCTCATCGAGTTAATGTTCGAGATAGAGGATTCATTACCGTATCTTTACTTTTTTAATACTTACTAGAAATGCTGCATCAGTTTTTATTAATTACATTGATTCCCGAGTCGGACGAAGAGATATTGATAAAATATTTTTTTTAATATAAATACTCAAATTACTCATATTATTGTGTCTCCAACAGGAACAGTATATATACCTCTATACATTACATGGGACTCATAACCGGTCCAAAATGGATTTTACTCAGTTCAATTATTTGCATCTCCATCTAGCCTTTCGGGGATTAAAAATTAACCCATCTAAAACTTACCAAATTTAAATGTTACTACACACTACCACTTCCAGGAACAATGTAGTATCATTGACAGATACTTCACTCAAGCCGAACCATTAAGTTGGAGGACCGCTAAGTAGTAAACTTTAATAACCTGCCAGCAATTGAGGACCTCTTTACTGTTTCTGGTAGATGTAGCTGAAAATAATACCCGCTCTAACCACCAGAAAAATGAGTTCCAATTACAAATAACATAACATCACGCCTTTTATCTCCGAAGGAGTAGGCAGAGGTGCGCATTACGGCACTTAATGCCACTGTACAATGTAACACCCACTTTTCACTCTTAATATTATGAGTCCCATGTAATAGGGGGTGAGCCTATTGCCATACACCGGACACGTTTCCAGAATCCGTGCTACTACTGAGAATTTTTTTTAAAACCCAGTTATACTTTGCCAGATCCGAGAATCGAACCCGAAATCCCTTGCCCGGCCCGGTCACACTTGTGACCACTCGGCCATATAAGTTCTAGTTAATTACCTTTAATAATACAATCAGTAATTATCATCAATGTCAGTCACAAAATGTTCACTACTGAACATAGGTCTGCCCCAAACACCTTAAGATGGAGGCAATGGGGCCTACCGTAATAGGCATGGCGACTATTTTTTAATTTTTTGTCCGTCTTTTAGATATTTTAAAAATCTTCGATATGTATTTTTTCTTTTTTCTCGTATCCAAAAAAACATGTAGATATTTTTAGTTAAAATGATGCGTGACGTCACAATTAGGCACGATTTCTCCGTAAGTGTGACGTCAACACCCCCCACTCCCTAATGCGGAATAACTACGTATTCTTCTGTTAATTTGATAAAACAAAAAATACGTGTCTGATATTTTCGTGCGATCTTAATGACGGAGTAATTACTTTTTTGATTTTTTTACCCTGTCGACACGCCTATTGTGCTCACCAGATGACACTAGTGACATTCTCGTTCTTCCTCTAAAAGGGAATTAAGTAGTGTCACGCCATTGGACGTTCAATATTTGACAGCTGCTGTGATTGGACAAATCACCTCTTCCTACATTTGCACCCTACGACCGTAATACCGATAGGTACGTAAAAATACGGTAGCCCCCATTTGCATCCAACTGCTTCCTGCGACATTTCGTTGGTGTTCAAGTATACAATAAAAAACTAGTAATTACATATTATACGTTTTTATTAGAACTATTGGGAGACATACTAAATTAACTAAAATCAGCCAGTGAGCTGCGTGACGTCGCGCGACCGCGCACGCTGCTCAGGAGGAAGAACCCCTCTGTGATTCAAAACTAGTAGAGCTTTTCTCAGTACATTCACGTGAGTAACCCGCGATTTTAGTTAATTTACATCTTATACATATGAAAAACGAACCTAGACCAGAAACAAAACAATTATTTCAGACGTGGGGTTAGGAAACATGTGATCAAGGAAAGCAGGTTATGTGCTCGTGCACATAGTACCTACCCTGCAATATCTTATTTTATATTATTTATATACCTTCTTTATATAAAGCCTATGGGTTAGGTGAGAAATATTCCTGATAAGTAGAGATTCAATAGAACGATCCTCGCATGAAATTGAGTTAGGTATATAAAATGAGTAAATCCAAATGCTTAAAGTTCGGTTTGTTGAACGCGGGATCTCTGGGAACCAACCATGATGAATTTCGTATCGCCATGTCTCATCACTCAGTAGATATCATGGCGATCAATGAGACATGGCTGAGACTGAATGAAGAGGCGCGTGCGCCTAGTGTCCCGGGTTACCGACTGAAGCATATATCGCGGCCGACGTCTGTGCGGGGAGGACGTGGTGGAGGAGTGGGGTTTTACATAAAAACGGGTATAAGGGCAAGAGTGATGCAACACTCGGAACAATTTGGGATTGAGCAGATGTGGCCTCCCCCATCATTTATGTTCAATATAGGTATATCTGTATTTTACAGGTTATGCCAGCTACTTGCTGTAAATACAAAACACACACTTCATATTACACTCACACACGGTACACTACTGCTTTATAGTAACAATTCACGTCACTACATCTACAAGTTAGGTGAATCATGGTCTGCACTCACGTCAATCGTTGCATTGCATTCATGATCGCTGGCGAATAGTGAAGCTGGCGGGACGCCATTACGTCACTCAGGGATGTGCTGAAAATCAGCGCTGCGACGCTAACCTCTTGAGGTTTAAGTCGCAGAAATTGCTGAGCATATCCTGTTTTTGCGCACGCATACATGACGCACAATATTGGGGCAAGGGGTTACGCTAGCATCAAGTACCTATAACTGATTCGTATTGTTTTATATAATTAAACTTTTATATAATAATATACTCCATCCAATTTTAAGAAATGCATGCATGAAGTAAGTAGGGTGTTCCTTGTCTATGGTCCACAGATAATGTTAGATATTAAGTATTCTATAATTTCAGTAAATAATAAGTCTGTGGACCATGGACAAGACTTCACTTCATTTTATTTTTTTAGCTTTTATTGTATTTTATTTTTGGTTATGTTATGTGTGTTTTGCGCAAAAATAAGTGGTTTTTCTTTCTTTCTTCTTTTCTTTATATTATATTAAAAACAACGACAAGCTAAAGTATAATAAATTAATAATAATAAAATGTATATCCATCAAACTTTGCCCTCCAAAATATTGTATTTAATTTAAAACGTATATATCAAATCTTGACAAGTAAACATTGGATGAAATAACTAACACAGCTGTGGACATTTCTAAATAATTACGTCGAACAAATCCAGTCGATGTTTGCCCCAGGCCGTGATGGATGAGCAGTATTTAAGGGCTATGTTTTGATAAAATATCTGCTTTTTAAAACATGGTCCTTATGTACGAATATGACCACCTTCTTTGTATAAGATGAAGACATTTTAAATGAATCAAAGCCGAATAAAATTCATCAAAAAGTAATTAGCACTCATGGCAACCCAAATAAAATCAATCCATCTAGGTCACTGATAAACAATATCTACCCTTGGATATTATTATGCTTGTAGCAGGCTTCTCGTCTTTCTCGTTGCTTCTCAAATAACAATTAATAAATTAAAATTCTACACTCTTATTCTACGACGACTTTAGGTATTGAGCCAGAAGTCTTAAACTTAATATTTTCTATGTATTGCAGTAGTATTAAAAAAAAATTAAAACCTTTGCTATGTAATGTAGGTCTTCTCATTTCGCCTTCAATGTGGTTTAGAAAGCACTGAATACCAATTTTATCCCTTCTTGATACAAATACAATCTACAACGCATCTGAAGGTCATAATTTTAATTTATATCGTATATTTATAAGCTTCGATTTTCGCCTTTCAACTAATAATATCAATTTGTGGTAATTTTTCCAATAAATTCTTGAACAATTAAAAGACAAAATAACATCAAGAACCTTTGTTTTATCGATAACAATTAATACATCTGTACCTTAAGCGAGCCTTCAATTATCCGAAACGAAATTCGATTCAATTAGCGAATTACAATCGTTTACAATATTAATTAATTAAATTGACATGTTTACAATTGGCTAGTGAGTATACTAAATTGATTTCTACCGTTGTTGGTCCAATGAGCCGATAACGGAATGAACATGAAATACGAGTATTATTTTAATTCTTTAATATATTCGGTTGCCATTGTACTGGGATTATGCGCCTGTTAAAATTGAACTTCATTTTGGTAACACAATGTAAATGATGATAATGTTTAATAGATTATTGTTTACTACAGTCCATATTTTATTTTTTTTTATATTTATGTCATGTCTCTGTTATTTTGGACGTCGCGTTAAATTATAAACAGTGAAACAACATAGGGGTGTAATTAAAACGATTTGTATTTTAAACTGGTTTTGTAAAGTTGAGTGATTGTTTTATATGACCATGGCAATGCTGTGTTTACATACAGAACAATATTTTAATGATATAACACAATGACATGAAGGCAAATCAAATTAGGCAGTGCTTTCATAAAACGTAAATAACTAGAGGTATAAATACGTTAGTCATTCTAAGTCGACCCCAATTTCAACAATAGTGCATGGACCTTTCAATGGACCAAATATTTTTATATAAAATCAATCACCTTATTCTCGTGATGATTACAAAATATACTGCGTTAAATATTCTACAAAACAGTTACGTGTATATTTATTTTCTTCTTCCCAACATTTGCAAACACTCCAACCACCACAAGAATCACCAAAACGATAATTGTTTTAAATAAATATTGTGTAGGACGTAACTTGTCGGTTTCGTACCGAAGGACCGAAAGAAAGTCGAGGTTGTCCCAAAGGACACATAAAGCAGGTCCGAGATCGTAAAAATACTGAAAGTATGGCAACTATCGACAGGTGTGAAGATACCGTTTTTGTTCTGAAAAAGGTTAGAAGCTTTTTGTTTAGTTTTACTAGTCAATATATGTTTTTGGTGTAAAATATTGATGAAGTGGCAAACTATGTTGTATCCTTATGATCGGAAAAATGCTCGTAAATCCTTTTATGTGAAACTCCAAGAAACGGTATTACGCATCTTCTACTTTAGTAATTGTCACAATCACTAGTGAAACAATAGTACTATTTTCACCTACCTCAGAGATACTCTACACAAAATAAAATACCTTTAGTATTCGGAAAACGGCATGAAAACAGAAGCATTTGTATGTAAATAAAAACATTCAAATACGCTGTGTATTAGACCACGTAGAAGCCTTCTAACTTGAAAACGGGATAGCACAATAGGCAGCCGCAGTTGCCAAGGTTTTCCAAACGAATTGAACGCTTTTATCTTCGCCAGAGTCGTTTGTAGGTAACAAAAGTGGCTACACATTTCTAGTTAATTTTTTGAAAGACTAAAAACGTGAGATAGCTTTGTTGCTGTTCCTTCCCACTAGGATTTTGTAGAAATAGTAATGTGGACTTGTTTTCCTTGTACCCATGATGTTCTTATACGTTTAAAATAACCTATAATAATGTTCTCGTCAGAAGCAATGAATTAAACTATTATCAGCCTTTTAAAGTAGCTACTATTTTTTTCCACAATGTTTGATTCAATTGCTGTTAGTCTAAAAGTATTATTACATATACTCAAAAATAGCATGCTATGAGGCGTTATAATGAGCATGATTAAAATGAGCACGCTATATGGTGTTATAATAAGCATGCTTAAAAATAGCATGCTATATGGCATTATAATAAGCATGCTTAAAAATAGCATGCTATATGACGTTATAATAAGCATGCTTAAAAATAGCACGCTATATGGCGTTATAATGAGCATGATTAAAAATGTTTTAAAATTGAACGCCTATCGATTCACAAACATGCATGAAATGAACCTGCTAATTTTCAGCTACATTTTAAGCTACATACAAGTACTCAAATCAAAAATCAAAATCAAATAGCATGCTTTGTATTTATATTAGCATGTGTAACAATGCCTTTTCTGCTGGATATTTTGACTTATTTACCATGTAAAATGTGTCAAATTATGTTAAGCTTACAGTCTACAGGATCTTAATTGGCACCGGTTAAACAAGCACTTACAATAATATAAATCTTGACGTGGGTTGGTTACGTTTCTACGCCTACACAACAAAATTGATTGTTATCTTTGATACAGAAATAGATGGAACCTTGAAGATGTTAATAACCTTGCAGAGAAAATTGTGGAATTGATAAATTCCGTACTACTGAATCTAAAGCTAAATGTAATGTTAATTTTATGATCAATGTTAATCGACCACCTTAATAAAGTCAACGAATCGGGAATTCATTTTCATCACCCTGTTCTTGATTCTATAAACGTTTAAAAATGTCATTCATCGTAAGGATCTGATAACAGATCAATATGAATCTCTATGACCGAACTGTTTAATTTATTAATCACTGATGTAACTAGTAACTATGATTAGTATGAATAAGGCCAAACGCAAACGCAAACCGTAAACTGGAACACACATAGACGCGTTACGAACGCATCTTAGACCCCGGGGCTTCCAGAACTGTGGACTATCACAAACCGCTCGTGCCTTCGCATAATGTACCTATGTTTGTTTGCGGACAATTGAGACATGCTTCAAACTTCATACATAATAATGAAACCGGGCTTACTCGGGTAACTGGTAAAATATTGGGAGTATCAGACTTATGTTCTTAGACGGCATTATCAAGTTGTGCGTTATAATCGCACGGTTTAGTTATGGATCGCTCATTGTTTTGGGTTAGGCCGTCTGAGGTATTAGTATGGCTCCGTAGTACAAACGTATAAATTGAAGGTTTTTATTGATGAGGCAAATTTAAACTCAATCACGACTATTCTGTAGTAATAATGCCATAATTGTGAATTCAAAACTCAAACTCAAAAGCATTTATTTCAATTAAACCATAATTTGGTAAATATGAAATAAATAATAGTCTGTCAGTTTGTCTGTCAGTGAAGCTGTGCGCTCGTTCCAAAATGTCGATTCGAGTGGAGAAGAACGAGCAAAAAACTCCATTCGTTACTCTTTTAAAAAAAGTCTGTTTTGTGAAAATGTTAAGCATTAAAAGTCAGCAGTCTTGTCGTGCCGGCGATTGAGTGCGTACGCGTCGACAGTGCCGCTGTGATCGGTGACTCACTGCAATTATGTCGCGAAGTACGGTAAAGTGTAATAATTGTAATGTGGTTATTAACGAACTATTGGCTTTTTTACGAAATGTATTGGATGTTATGGATGAGGAGAGTGTGCACCAGTTATGTACTTCTTCTTTTACGGGGGAGGAAATAGTAGCTGCTAAGACCCTACTCTTTGACTCGATTTCAAGTGGAAAGAAGATGCCAGTGAGAAGAAAGGAAGGAAAGAAAAAGATGTCTCGGGATCTAGAGGACATCATAACTGTCATTAAAGGCTATAATCCTGAATTATTTCCCATATTTGTGGCGAAAGATTTACACAGGGTACCTCCTGTATCTTTTGATCATGTGGATGTTACTCGATTGCTGAAGGAAATAGTGCAAATTAAGGACAAAGTCAATTTATTGGAAGAAAAAGTGGGTACAAGTATTACGAATGAACAGTTTGATCTGTTTCGGCAAGAAGTTGAAAATATGAAATATGCATCATTAGCTGACCATGACAGGGCTGAAATCAATGTTAACAAAAGAAGAGATTTAATGAACAGTGTTAACCTTGACAGTGGTCCTATAGGATTACAATATGTGTCTATAAATGTCCCACAAGGATCAGCTGATTCAAAAACAGGTCGGTCGCAAAAAAAACCGGCAATAACAACTGAGGAATGCAATGATAATTGCATCTCCGTCCCGCAAGTGCCATGTAAGGAGACAGAAAATCCCGTCCGAGAACCAGTTTTGTTATCGGTGACGACATCAGGTAGCAAGACGTCCCCTACTAGCGGTTCGCTTCAAAATGCGATCCCATCGGGGAATGCGACGGTGACAAACGTGTCACTTTCGAGAGAAACGATTACTACATCTCCGATGCTGGGTGTGAGGTCGTGTGAGGCGGAGGTCGCGGCAAAGACACATAGACCACGTTGGAGTGATGCGAGTGCTGCATCGCCGACACCGAGTGCGAATTTAAGTGAGGTGAAAGTGAGTAGTGAGCCAACGGTAGGGCACTTGTGCAATATAGACTCTGAGTGGAAGGTAGTGAATAAAAAACGGTCTAAACTTAATAGACTACATGGTCAAAAAGGGAAGGCTTTTACTGGGCCTGAAGGTAAATTTAAAGCTGCGGACATTAAAGTGCCGTTATTAATTTCAAATGTAAGTACAGATACAAGTGTAGAAGACATTATCAGTTATATCAAAGATAAAACAAATGAGACTGTGACGTTAAAACAGATAAACATGAAATCTGTTCGAAAATACAACGCTTTTAAACTATATGTGTCTAGAAGCCAAGTAAACATGTTTTTAAATGATGAATTATGGCCGGATGGTATTGTTTTTAGGCGCTTTGTACATTTTATGTATAGTGCAAAGCCTCGCGAAAGTGATGTTAAAGTTGTTTAATTTAATTTATGGGTAAAGGGATAAATAACGCATGTATCAAGCTTACTACTTTTAATTGTAAGTCGGCTAAACGATCCATTGATAACATAAGGGATATATGTGGTTGGTCTGATATAGTGGCCCTACAGGAGACATGGCTGCTTCCTCATGACATTACTCAGTTGGGTACCATTAATTCTAATTTTGAGTACACGGGTAAGTCAGCTGTTGATCTTACTCAGGGTTTGTTGAGAGGGAGACCTCATGGAGGAGTGGCTATTCTCTGGAGGAAGGGTATTTTTGAATCTGTCTCGATTGTTAACTGTAACAGCCCGCGATTGGCGGCAATAACGGCTACGTCAGGTGGTCGTTCTATTATTGTGTTCTCTGTGTACATGCCTACAAATTGTATAGACAACTTGCCAATGTTTACTGAAGTTTTAAGTGAAATAAGTGCTACCATTGAGAGTTGTAACATAGAAAATGTTTTTATATTGGGAGACTTTAATGCCCACCCGCATGAATTGTTTTATAATGAGTTATTAAATTTTTGTATTGACCAGTCCTGGATATGTGCGGATATAGAAAGGTTGGGTCTGAACAGTAATACATACACGTTTATTAGTGATGTATATGGATCTACAAGGTGGTTGGACCACTGTGTACTATCTGTCGCAGCCTGGCATACAATGGTGAATGTTGGTGTCTGTGAGGATGTATATGTGTCTGATCACCTGCCTGTCTATTTAGAATGCAATTTGGAGGTGGTGAGGTGTAAGTTAACAACTCGAAGTGCCGGTCATAGTAACGTTGTTTGGGGGGAAAGAACTAAGGCGGAAACGGAGACATACCATAATCTTTGTAATAACATGTTAAGAGAAGTCGATTTCCCTCACGACTTCCAGAGTTGTAGTGACAGGTCGTGTAACTTAGCTGAACATAAAGCCGTGCTGGATAATTTGTATGAACGGATTGTGGAGGTATTGTGTGCGGCGGCTGCTCGGTCGAAAGTGACGCGACATGGAGTAAAGAGAAGTGGTAAACGTGTGTGTGGGTGGAATGATTATGTAAAGGACGCCCACAGAGATGCTAGACATAGTTTTCGGGCTTGGGTGAGCAGAAATCGTCCCACTTCGGGTTCTGTCTATGATGAAATGTATGAGAAGCGTAAAATATTTAAAAGTAAATTAAAATATTGCCAAAATAATGCTGAACAAATCGTTATGGATAGAATAGCTGAACAACGAGCTAAAAACAATTTTAGTGAATTTTGGAAGGCCACTGGTAGGTTGGATGCGAGGCAGGGACTATCTGCAAGCGTCGGAGGATTGAGTGACTCTTTAGGAATTGCTAATTTATTCAAGGATCACTTTAAAGTGCAGTCCTCACTCGGTTCTTCAAAGCTAATAAATGATGAAACATCCAGTAAAAGGGATGAACCTCTTATGCATTTTACATCTAAGCAGGTGCGTGCTGTTATCAGTGGTATGAGTCGGGGTAAATCGCCTGGGCACGATGGGCTGAGCATTGAGCACTTGAAATATGGAGGCGTCCATCTGCCGAGAGTTCTGTCTATGTTCTTCTCATTGTGTATCAGTCACGCGTACTTGCCTCCGGGCCTAATGCGGACTATTGTGGTTCCTATTGTGAAGAGCAAGACGGGTGACATTGCGGATAAAAATAATTACCGACCCATTTCGCTGGCGACTGTTATGGCAAAGGTATTGGATGGCTTGCTTGATTCTTGTTTGGATGACTACATACATCTTCATGACGCGCAATTCGGATTTAGACCTGGACTTTCGACTGAGGCTGCTATTCTGAGTCTCAAGCATGTGGTTCAGTATTATGTTGGCCGAGGGACGCCGGTGTATACTTGTTTTTTGGATCTCTCGCGAGCGTTCGATCTTGTGTCGTATGACGTATTGTGGGGGAAGATGAGAAGCAGGGGTATACCCGCAGAGGTGTGTGGGTTATTTAGATACTGGTATAGGAATCAGGCCAATCATGTGAGATGGAATGGCACCCTCTCGGAACCTTACAGGTTAGAATGTGGCGTAAGACAGGGAGGCCTAACGTCACCCAAGCTTTTTAATTTATATATGGATGACCTCATAGTCTCACTCAGCAGAGCTCGTGCTGGATGTAGCGTTGGTGGGGTGAGTTTTAATAATATAAGTTATGCAGACGACATGGTTCTTATGGGTCCATCGGCGGGAGCAATCACTCAGTTGCTTCAGATATGTGAGGAGTACGCTGCCGCACACGGCCTAAGTTACAATGTTAAGAAATGTGAGTACATGGTTTTTGGGGTTGGCGGCAAGTGTCGTGACATGGAGTTTGAAATAGCGCTGAATAAAATCCCAATAAAGCGAGTTAGCAGCTTTAAATATCTGGGACATTTTCTTGCTGACAACCTTAGAGATGACATGGATATTGAGAGGGAACGTAGGTCTCTGGCGGTAAGGTGTAATATGCTGGCACGTAGATTTTACCGCTGTACCGAACAAGTTAAAATCACATTATTTAAGGCGTATTGCCAAAGTATGTACACGGGTGGTCTATGGGTCAACCATACCAAAAAATCGCTAGATGTCCTACGCGTCCAGTACAATAACGCTTTCAGGATGTTGTTGAGATTGCCCCCCTATTGCAGTGCTTCGGAGATGTTCGCGAAAGCTCGTACTGACGGATTTCACGCAATACTGCGGAAAAAAACAGCGTCACTATTAAGAAGGTTGAGAGATAGTCAAAACAGCATCCTGAGAACCGTAGCTGAGAGTATGCACTCTCCAATAATTAAAAGATGTGTACAAAGGGTGATTGGTACTAACAATAGTTTGTAAGTTTTCTATGTAATACTAACATTCGATGGACTTTGTCTGAAATAAATGCCTTATTATTATTATTATTATTATTAAAATGATGCGTAAAACCTACTTGTACAAAAAGATTAACTCGTCGAGTACCGGTTTTGTAGACACAATTATAGAACAATAGGTTGCGGTCACCGGTGACCGCTTGGTGTTTGACAGTTTAAATAACATAAATGTCATAATTAATATATAAATAACATAATTGTTAGTACATTTCTCCACCATTTACATTATGTATAATAATATCTAAATATGTAGTCGGCAACAAAACATATCCCAAAACCACATAAAATGGTTTTGCAAGATTTTTAGACTGAACAACATTACCAAACTTAACCATTTACCTCACTCATACGAACGGGTTGACAAAACAAATAGTTACTGTACCAGTTAGGCGTCAGTTATTTATAAGTTTACAACTGTCAAAGAACAATATAAAGACTGCTTGAGTTCTACATTAGTGCGATATTGTATCTTATAAGAAATATTGTGTGAGTAAACTGGATCAAATACACATATAAAAAGTTTTTCCATTCGAATATTAGAGCTGAACAGCTATGTTAAAACCTTACCCTTGCTATGCACTAGGAGATATGTATTTTCATCAGTTAATAAGTAATATCCAAGATTTTAAGTGTTCCAACATGGTGTTGAACGTCAAATGTACTGAGTGAGACGGAAATGCATGGACTGACATAGTTTTTCAGGGATTTGGGAAGTTATTAGCTACCTTTTACCCAAAAAGCCATGGTCCCAATTGACCAACCGGGTCACATATATTTTTTATTGAAATGAAAAATTTTTCTCAAAATGTTTTCATTAAATCAAAACATTTTTTGTTTGTGGATCAGGTGGTACAATTTTTTTTTTTTTGTATACTCCAAAGTCTATTCTCAAGTTACCGACGGAACAAGTAGAAATGGCAATGGGCTGGTTACATTTGTCAAAGAACCGATGACATGTTGGGGTAGATGTGTTCTGGAACTTTCATTTGCGCGTACTATGAAACGAACGTGAAACATGTTGATGGGACGGTTGACAGTGAAGCTTACTGCAAGGTGCTGAAACTCTGTTCAAGGTAAATGTATTGTAAAGACCAATGTTTTGATGAATAAATTGTATTGTATTAATAAAATTTACAAACATATCGCTATGTTTTGATAAATGAATTGAAAATATCAACAACAACTATCGCTCTCAAAAACTACATTTAAGTGAAAAAAATGGATCACTGCACGCGGATTGCATGTTGCGCGGTGGAAGGAGGTTCTGCCTCCTCCTTTTTAATAATAGATGGCAGGGTCCTGATTCGCTCTCCATGTGATTTGGATTTTTTTGTGACAGAAGGCGTTGTTGCCCAAACAACGCATCAATCTTCTTTGTGCTGCTAAGGAATTCATTCCCAGAGTCTATGTCTCCTGAAGGATGTACCTGTGTTTCTTCAAGGCCCGAGTCAATAGGTTACTTACGAGTCGACGTGCTCCATTGTAGACTACATCATCGCTTATCACCAGGTGAGATAGTGGTATCAATCATTAAATTCATTAAAATAAAGCTCCAAATTCTCAATCACGCACATTCATGTAAAATTTACGATCACAATCACCATTCGAAGGTCATGTCATTATAACTTATAAACATGATAAACTAGTATAAGTAGGTAGATGTAAGTATTTGTGGTGTTAGGTGTACTGTTCCGTTGAGTTTTGTATGGGTTTTCTGGTGAGCTTAGTACTCGTTGATCGCGCTCATTTTTAACCGGCTTCAAAAAAAGAAGGAGGTTCTCAGTTTGACCTGTACGTATGTGTGTAGATATGTATGTATGTAAATATGTTTGTGCGCGATTATTTCGCTATTGGTTGAACCAACTTTTTTTGAAGTTGTATAGTAGTAGAAGAAGTAATATACTTGGATATACTATAGAAGTTAGTTATTAGAGGTATGTAACGGTTTTTTAATCGTAGTTTATAAAAGATGTATTTACGTGGTACGAATGTATCGTTTGTATGTCGCTGACGTTTATCAATGCAGGAGCTTATTCGCGAAGACTAATTCACTTGAGTCGCTGAATCTGTCCTGGAATCGGTTCACACAGAATGTGTTGTCGTCACTGTCGACCATCACGTCGCTCGTTAGCTTGGACCTCAGCTACAACAATCTCAACGACTTCTGCAGCAGGAAATCTAAGGCAGTGCCAGGTAACATATCTACACGATATATTTTATACACTGTCATTGTATGATAGCTGTAATCTGATATATCCATTACCTGTTTCTAATATAAATGACTGTAATTTCAGGATCATCACCACTACAATATTTGAAGCAGTTAAGGAGTCTCAAATTGGCAAATACGAGCATCAGTATGATCTGTCGCGATTGGCGGGAAAACATGACGCACCTGGAAACCATCGACCTCACGCACAACTTGTTCGAGTATATCACTGTGAGTGTCAGCTCGCGCTTGGCCCAACCCTAGCCGTCTCTCACCACGCTGATCGTCTCCGGTAGTTCGCAGACATGCAGTTCTATGGGCGCGTCGACGTGGACCTACAGCGCAACAACGTCAGCACGCTGCACTACACGCGCCACGACTACGAGCGCGCCGTGAGCCCTCACGAGCCGCCGTTGCTGACGCGCCTGCATCTCTCCAGCGTCCTCCGCTGTGACTGCCACGTGTATTGGGCCGCGCGCACCTTCCACGAGCGCCCCGCGCATGCGCCACTTGAACCCCGTTGTTTGGGTGGTGGGCTGCTAGGAAGTATGCTGGATGCGCTGCAGTGCACGGGCGCACCGCCGGGCGTGAGCTGTGATGAGCCGTGCGCGTGCGCGTGGCGGCCGGGCAACCGCAACGTGCTGCGCGTGCGGTGCGAGGCGATGGGGCTGCGCTCGGTGCGTGTGGCGGTGGCGGCGGTGCGGGTGCCGCGCGGGCTGACCGTGGACTGGGAGCTGTACCTCGCTCACAACCACATCGATCGCGTCGCGCTGGAAGACATGCCGCACAATCTCACGGTGACTTTGAATTCTTTCATTACAATGTTCGCTCGTTTTGCATCACTTGGAAATGATAACTTCTCTCAGAATTTGAGGTTTTTGACTAACCTATTACTTTTTTCAAAATGTAGTCTTAAACTATATCGAATATCACTCGGTACTATTTTTACAACTCGGTACTCGGTACAACTTAATTGGTTATGATAACCAACTATTACCACCACTCAAAAATAAATGTTTTTGACATTTTAATGCAATAAAATAAATGATAATTAAACTGTCAAACACCAAGCGGTCACCGGTGACCGCAACCTATTGTTCTATAATTGTGTCTACAAAACCGGTACTCGACGAGTTAAAATAACCATTTCATTATCGTTTTTACGACATAATTATTATCAATAGTGTCGTATATAACGCGAAGTGATACTAATCGTCGATCCCAGGTATTAGACCTGCGCAACAACTCTGTGAGCTCGCTGAGCGCTAGCATCGCAAGCGAGCTAGTGAAACACGGACTGTGGCTCGCAGGCAACCCGCTCGCCTGCGACTGCAACGCCGCCGACACACTCGCCGTGCTGCGCGCCGGACTCAAGGATGCCGACCGCGCTGTCTGTGTCGGCGGCGCTCCGCTTGCGAAAGCCCTGGACACCGCCTGCACGCACTGGTGGGCGCCGGCGCTGGGCGCGGCGGCCGCGCTGGCCACGCTGCTGCTATGCGCGCTGCTGTTCGCTGCGCTGTGGCGCCAACCGGGGTTGCGTCTGCGCCTGAAGGTGATGCGGCAACGCCGCGGATGGCTGCCTGAGCTGGAGGACGATGCGCGCCGCTTCGACGTGTTCATATCATTCTCGCACGGCGACGAGCAGTTCGTGCGTTCGCAACTGGTGGCACGGCTGGAGAGTGGCCCGACGCCCTACCGCCTCTGTCTGCACTACCGCGACTGGGCACCGGGTGGCTGGATCCCAGCGCAGATAGCGGCTTCGGTCCGTGCCTCGCGCCGGACCGTGGCCGTCGTCTCCGAGCACTTCTTGCGCTCCAGTTGGGCACGCGCCGAGTTCCAAGAGGTTAGAATCCTATCACTAATTTTGATAAAATTGTCAGCAAGCAACATCCAAGATTACGAATATTTTGTGTACAGTTAGTGAGTGGTAGTGGGGGAGGACGTGTAAAGTAAAACAGAGTGTACGTGTGTATAGGCGCACGCGCTGGCACTTTGTGACGCCCGACCTCGGCTGGTGGTGGTGTTAATGGAAGAGCCTAGCAAGCTGCCGCTGGACGAACGACTGCGGCGCTACCTCGCCACTAACACCTACGTGCGCTGGGGGGACCCGTGGTTCTGGGAGAAACTGTACCTGGCGCTGCCGCGCGGACGCGAACCAGCGCCCCCTAGTACCTGCAGCGACTTGCCACCCGCCACGACGGACGCGTCAGGCGCATCGCCCGCGCTGAGCATGTCGTCGGTTGCGTTGAACGGCGATGATCCCACGCTGGTGCCGCAGATTCCGGCTCGGGGTTCGACTTCCTGCAGCTCTGCGCTCCCAGTCTGCAACCGTCTTGCTGTGCAAATATTTTAAACCATGTTTCGGTCTCTCGTTGAAGTAGCTTTCTACCTGCGGCACACTGAATAGCGAGGTGCACACATGTGTACAGTACAGCACCGTCTTTTGCGATCTATATCAACACACGGCCGGGACACGGCGACCGTAGGCGTGCCGTAGTCGTGTGTCCATGCTGCGTCACGGAATCTATTCTCTAGAGGTATATCTGCATTCAAAGTGCCATCTCACCGATTACCGAGCGCACTTTTAAGTTCTCAAAATATTTTTCGACCAGCAAACCTAAACAAAGTGTACGTAACAGTACGGGATTGGAGGATCAACATTTTAAGTCTTTTTATTTCAATATACATATAGATTATTATATATTATCTATATTATAGAAAAATGGTCTAGTTATAAGTCAGTACCCACGTTGTAAATACAAAGCAAAAAAGGTCTAGTCATATTACTTTAGAGTTGAAAATTTGTTAAAATTATATCACAAACTTAATGTTACACTTTTTAAAATCCTATATGGTATGTGCAAAGGTACACATTACGGCTCCTATTAATCGCAGCGTAATGTTTTTAGCTTATAACCTTCTTCGATAAATACACTATCCAACACAAAAAGGATTATTTAAATCGGACCAGTAGTTTTTCAGATTAGCGCTTTTAAACCAACAAATTAATTCTTCAGCTTTATATATTAAGACTTAATTTATATTAATTAAACCTTCTCCATGTGAGAAGAGGCTTTGCTCAGCAGTGGGCATTTATAGGCTGTTGATGATGATAATAATATATTAAGAAATATTAGGTATAAAATAGTGTAAGATGTACCACCTACAGTTCACCAGTTGTCTTACAATGGACTCAATTTCAGCTGGATGATTACAGCGATATCGCCGAAAATCCCTCGAATCGAATCGAACCTATGAAAACTTTACTATGTAATCGATTAATAAATTTGTCATAATTAGTCACAGTATTGTGAATGGCTATAAAAATGGCCTACCATTCATGAAATTATGTAAAGGTAAAAAGAAAGATTCAAATACCAAGTTAGTTTAACTAGACAACCTTATCTGGGATCATGAATATTAATCGTTTTATTTGCTTCTCCATGAATAGTTTTAACTCAGTGATTTCCAAGAAGCCAGAGTTTAACACGTCAAACGCCATGGGGGTCACCGGGTGACCGATATTAACGGAGGATTTACCTTCAACAGTTTTTTATTGGCAGTCAAAGTCTTAAAAACGATCTGCCCAGTTGCATAATTAGTAACCTACCCTCGTCGATTAATTCTTTTCGAATACTTATTGAACTAAGTTTTAAATAAATCAAACGGTACATTTAATACATACATAATATCACGCCTTTTATCCCCGAAGGGGTAGGCACAGGTGCACGTTACGGCACTTAATTACGGCAATTTATTAAATAAAGACCACAAGACGGCCACCTTGACTGATTTTATAAACTACACCCAGATGAATCAAGTGGTACAGACGCCAACGCATTTCGTGGGAGAAAGTGGTACCCTAATAGATGTTGTGTGCACAGACATAAAAGTGCGCAATGTTGTTGTGAGTCATATCAGTGAGCTCGGAAATCACTCTTTTATTACTTGTGAGGCTGTGATCAAGAAGGAGAAGACTAAACCAAGAATTGTAGCTTATAGACCGCTTAAGGATATATTAGTGGACAACTTTAATGCAGACTTGGAATCTATAGATTGGATGGGAATGAGTGGCTCGAGTGATGTAAATGGTATGGTTTCACTATTCATATATGCTACCAATCAGCTCTATGACCTCCATGCTCCCATAAAAACTAAAATGTTTAGAGGCTACCCTACTCCATGGATCACTGACAATATCAAACTGTTGTTCAAGTTGAGAAATGAGGCACGAGTGAAGTTCCACACTTTAAAAAAAAAACAATGTAGTGAAGAAACTGTTGAGTCTGCCAGGAGATACTATGTGGACCTCAAAAACCAAGCATCATTTGCACTGGCCCGGGAGAAAGAAGTATATTTCTCCAAGGATGTCAACAGGAATCTTAAGAACCCCAAAGTTTTATGGAGGAACCTAAAGACACGAGTCCTGCCTGACCATGGGAACTGCGGGCTCCCGGGTCACTTTGATGACCCGAACAGCATTAATAGAGCCTTTCTTGATGTTCCGGGATCGTGTAGTGTCTCGATGTCTCGGCTGACATTCTTTGAGTTCAGCAGATTCAGTGCTGATGAATCTCAGTTCGTGCTCAGGAGCGTCAGCCAGGCGGATGTTCTGAAAGCATTGCAGGATCTTGGAACAAATGCAATAGGCACTGATGGACTTGGTTTGGATATGCTGAGATTGACACTACCACACACGCTTCAGATTATCACAGCCATAGTCAATACATCAATAAAAACCAACACATTCCCTGAGGCATGGAAGTGTGCTGTGGTGCGGCCTATACCAAAAAACAGCAATCCAAACTCCTTCAAGGACCTTCGCCCCATCAGTATACTGCCGTGTCTGTCAAAAGTTTTGGAGAGGGTGGTATATAATCAGACAATCAAATATCTGGAGGACAACAACATATTGCCCGAGATGCAATCGGGTTTCAGAAAATGTCGTGGGACTGCAACGGCACTGGCTGATGTTATAGGCAACATACTGGAGGCTCGTGACAGGGGTGAGGGGACGATATTGGTGCTCCTTGATTTTTCCCGGGCCTTTGACTCGATAAACACCACTTTACTGCTTTCCAAGATGGCTTACTATGGATTCGCGACGGAAACAATAAAGTGGTTTGGAAGCTACTTGAACAATAGGTCCCAACTTGTTGAAATCCGTAAAGAGGATGGAACGGTCGTGTCGTCTCTTCCACTACCTGTCGCGCGCGGCGTGCCTCAGGGCTCAATTTTGGGACCGCTTCTGTACATTCTCTACAGTGCCGATATTGTAGACTCAATTAAACATTGCAAGTACCATATGTATGCGGATGATATTCAGCTGTACATGTCTTGTAAACCTGCAGACGTCTCGTTGGCTGTGCAGAATATTGGTGCTGATTTGCAAAACGTTTTTACTTGGTCGGAGGACAACTGCCTGGTACTGAATCCGGTGAAATCCAAATATATGGTCTTGGGAAGTAAGAGGACAGTCAGTGTTATGCTGTCTGCTGGGCCAGTGGTTACAATAAACAATGAAAATATAGAAATGGTAGACACGGCAACCAATTTGGGTCTCACTATGGATCCAGAGCTACACTTTGAGAAGCACATATTAAATAGTACAAGGAACTGTTTTTATAGACTAAAAACTCTATACTGCTTTAGGAAATACTTGAGTGTAGCTCTGCGCAAACAACTTGTGGATAGTCTGGTCCTATCAAGACTGAACTACTGTGATACAGTTTATGGTCCATGCTTATTAGCAAAAACAAACAGATTGGTGCAGCGTGTTCAAAATGCTTGCATAAGATACTGTGTGGATATACCACGAAGAAGCCATGTCACCCCTTTTGCGAATCGAAACAATATTTTAAAAATGGAAGCTCGGAGACGTTTGCACCTGGCAGGCCTATTGTTTGGAGTTATTACTACCCAAAAGCCACGGTACCTGTATGAAAAATTACAGTGGAGACAGCATAGTTCAATAAACCACATACGCTCAACTACAAATCCACTATCCATCCCTCAGCACAGAACAGCGGCCTTCAGGGGGAGCTTCAAATATGCTGCGACTCACTGTTGGAACAACCTGCCACCACCAATGCGAGGCCTGAAAACCAAAAAACACTTTTTACAACAGTTGAAGAATTTACTGTTAAACACACAAAAACGTACATAGATTACACACACTACATACATAACACATACAATTCACTACTCACCTCAAGGGTCGCGGCCTTCCAACATGGTGATGCACAGGTATCCAACAGGTTGTTGTTCGTAGCTGCAGCCTCCCCCATCATTTATGGTCAATATAGGTATATCTGTATTTTGCAGGCCATGCCGGCTACTTGCTGTAAATGCAAAACACGCAATTCATATTACACTCACGCACGGTACACTACTGCTTTATAGCAACAATTCACGTCACTACATTTACCAAGGAATCATGGTCTGCACTCACATCATTTCGTTGTTTTGTTGTTTTGCATTCTTGTTCGCTGGCGGTTAGTGAAGCTGGCGGGACGCCATTACGTCACCCAAGGATGTGCTGAAAATCAGCGCTGCGACGCTAACCTCTTGAGGTTTAAGTCGCAGAAATAGCTGAGCATTATCCTGTTTTTGCGCACGCATACATGACGCACAATATTATGGCAATGGCATGGGCAGTGTTTCCTTGTCTATGGTCCACAGATAATATTAGATATTAAATATTCTATCATTTCAGTAAAATAATGAGTCTGTGGACCATGGACAGGATCTCACTTCTTTTTAATTTTTTAGCTTTTATTTTTGTTTTCTTTTTATTTTTTAAATAATTATGTTATGTGTGTCTTGCGCAGAAATAAATGGCTTTTCTTTCTTTCTTTCTTCTTTCTTTCTAATGCCACTGTACAATGTAAAACTCACTTTTCACTATTTATGTTACGAGTCCCATGTAGTAATAATGTTATGTAGTAATAATAGTATATACATTAATTAATTATAATATTATTATGTAATATGTATTTTTTATTATAATATTTTATTTTTATTTTGTTTACTCCTATTACATGAGACTTGTAACATAGAGGTAAATAGTGAAAAGTGGGTGTTACATTGTAAAGTGGCATAATGTGTACCTCTGCCTACCCCTTCGGGGATAAAAGGCGTGATGTTATATTATGTTATATTAATATGTATAATAGAATTAATGTACCACTGCCAACCCCTTCGGAGACTAAAAGTTATTATTAAATAAATGCAAATTTGAAATGCCTGAAATTCATATCAAAAACAAATACAATGGAATTTAATTCGAATCCATGGCGCCATTCCTCGAATGTTTGAGATCCGAGCAACACGAATATTTAACCTTTGAGGTTGGTCCAGACAGGTTCGTGTCCGATTTCATTCATTCAATAATACTGATAAAGATATTTTAGGATAAAAGCAATTCCTAAATATATCATGAAAACATTGCCCTGCTAGACGTTTTACCCATGTAAATTTACTAGATAGGTACTAGCTAGCTAGGTAGTGAAGGTGAAAAGTATTCACATTGAGATTGAAAAAAATAGTTGAGTTCAAGACAATTGCAGTTTTTTTTTTGGGACAAGCCCGCCACAACCTCCCAGAACCGCTGCAACTCTTGCAAGCCAGGATCCACAGCAGATACAACCATGAAAACACCGGAACATTGAAGTCCGGCGCGTCCCAGGGACATGAGTCTTGGTTCCCGCATCAAAGTGAATCAGAAGATATTATAAGAGGAGAAGAAGAAAAAACTATAGTTTCCACTTCCCTCGGTGAATTACTGCAGGAGACAGAATTAATTAAGCCTAAAGGCACAAAGAAGAGACTGTACAACTGGGTGAAGCCCAGTCGCCAAGCACCACGGAAATTTGACTAAAAAACTAAGTGAGTCCTATATGTGTGTGCACGGAAATTTGTTCTAGATTCCACAAGGTCCGTATAATAAGCTACACCTGACGAAACAATTAAATTATTCAACATATTATGTTCATATTGCCAGAGATCACACTCCCAGAGTATGTGATGGGCCGACTACTCGTATCGCAACTCCTCTGTCGAACATTGGCACCATGGTGAATCAATAAATTTAAATGAGAACAATTTGCTTTTAAAGTTGCCGTGGCCAGTAAGAAATTGGGCAACACAGTGATCCACCTCCAACCATGTCCTCTCCAGCCGCTCATGCACGGATGGGAAGAACTGATACAGGTGGCGGCCCTTAATAGAAGATGCCCATCTACCCTGCCATTCAGTTATAAGCTCATCCCAAACGTCCGTTATTGGCTTAAACAATCTTGCAATTTTATTTCTATCACGTTCTGACAGAAAGCTTGCTGACAAATTAGGTCTCGCACTGTAGTACATAGCAGCACGTCGCTGCACCTCAAGATCTACCGGAAGTATGCCCGCGAGCATAGGTAGGGCTTCAGTGCTAACCGTCCTATAAGCCTTACACAGGAAAATCAAGTTATTTTTGGCTTTCTCACTAATAGCCTTAATATGCTCAATGAAAGAAAAGTTTTTTTTCCAAAACTAGACCGAGATAGCAAACCGACTCCTTTCGTTTTACGGAAACGTTGTTAAATTTAATAGACGGCCACGACTTTAGATTTCCTTTAAGCAATAGCTGGTAAGTTTTATGGGGTGCAAAAGTTAAGCGATTTCGTTCGCCCCTTCGCGAGATCCTAGTGAGACAGTCTTTAGCCAAATTCTCCAGTCCGGCGCGAGTATTTGACTGTACTAGCAAAAGGCCATCATCCGCATATCCAGTCAAAGTACAGCCACAAGGAAGGGGAATCGCGAGCAAATCATCAAATCTTAAATTCCATAAATACGGACCGATAACCGAGCCCTGAGGACATCCCATTGATAAAGACTTCGACCGAGAACAATGACCAAGCTTCAGTTTAACGGAACCGTGAAGGAAATACGTGTATATTAATTTATATATATTACTAAAACAGCCACGACCTTTCAGTTTTAAGAGTAACATTGGCCACCATGCGTTATCAAAGGCACCGGAAATGTCCAGAAAAATGCCTACTATATACTTGTGTTCCGACGAATTTACCATGGATCGGACAGAAAGAGCCGCATCGACAGTAGACTTTCCTACAGTGAAACCAAATTGATTGTTGTGGAATTTTGGTCCACCTGGCAGTAAACGAGGAACGATAAGTCGCTCAAGTAGTTTCTCTAAAGATGGCAAAAGCGTGATAGGCCGGTATGACTTAGGGTCATCGGGGGGTTTATTTCCATTCTTGGGGATTATGAGAATGAATCCACGTCGCCATACACGAGGAAAGACGCCTTCCGCGATACAACGGTTGAAGACAGTTAGGATCGCATCAGCCGCGGATTTACATGCTTCTATTATCATTTTATTTGAGACTTTGTCTTCACCAGATGATTTATTTAAAGGCAAAGTTTTAACAATAGTTACGAGCTCGTTGATGGACGGTAGATCAGACACTGGTGATTCAGGCGGTATAGCTGCCCACGACCTAATCTGTTGATGGTAATCATTGTCCGTCTCGAATACATCGTCAGGGAAACAATTGCAGTATCACAATATAAGACATATTTGTTTATGTTACAAGCCGGTAAACGAGCAGATGGATCGCCTACTAATTGAGCCTCCAGTAACCTCACCCACACGACTAAACACAACGCAAGCATTGTTTCACGTCGGTTTTCTGTGAGATCGTAGTATCACTCCGGTCGAGCCGGCCCATTCCTCTCTAGCACTTAAATATAATTTACTATATGAATGAATGAATGAATGAATGAATGAATGAATGAAGCGTTTATTCAAGGTAAGAAACATAGTTGGAAAAAATACAATATTACTTCTGCCAAACTGCAAAACAGTTTGTTGGCAGATGTAGCTCCCTTAAATAATACGACTATATAAAATGACTAAAAAAAAAGAACCTTTGACATTCTAATTCACACATAATAGTTTTCTATCAGGTAAGTAGTTTGAGTAGCACATAAACTTATCTATATATCTCCAAACAGGGAAGGAGACCTTAACAATCTTTGTTGAGAAGGAACTTCACCATTTTGTTTTTGAAGGAAAGTTTTGTAGTACACCCACTTTCCAAATAGTCTGGCATATCATTAAATATTGTTGGGACTAAGCATTTTCTACATCTTTGCCCATAATAGTTAACAGTAGTAGGTACTATGAATCGTTTACTTATTTTCTCTCTTTGGGGTCTTTTGTTTACCACTTTGATTTTAAACTCATCTTTACAATAATTGTCTATGGCCAGTAATAACACCACCTTTTGATGGATCGGCAATATCTTACATTCTAAGAATAATTCTTCATAATCACTATTTTTACATCGTTTTTTTGTGTTCTTGTCTACTAATAGTTTTATAAATCTAATTTGTAATAATTTTATTTTATCCAGATATGATTTAAATGTATTACCATAGCATGCCAGTCCATACGAAAGCAGCGACTCCACCAGTGCATAGTAAACCGTAAACAAAGTGCCTCTATCCAGTACAAAACTGAGGTGGTGGAACTTTACAAGCACTAATCTGAGTTTGTCACAAAGGAGTGCAATATGTGTTTTCCACGAAAAGCTGTTATCTATTACTGAACCCAAGTATCCGTATTGCTCCACCACCTCAATATTTGCACAAGCGCAGTATGCCGCATCTTCGTTATGCAGGCATTCATAGCTATGCCCCACCACGCGAGGCGGACGTTCACAGATTTTAAGATAAGGAGATCGTATATGCATACATTTAGTTTTTTTTATGTTTATTACGATCCCGTTATCATGCGCCCATTTAATTACATTAATGAAATCCTCCTGAATATACCTTTCAATAACATCAAGTTCATTATCTGCATACACCAAGCAGGTATCATCAGCATACATGTACATGCGGCAGTTTCGAACCACATTGCACATACTGTTGACATGCATGATGTAACCGACCGGACCAAACACGGACCCGGTTGGCACACCGCATGCAACGTTTCTGGGTTCTCCAACGACTCCGTCAATAACCGTTTGCAACGTTCGGTTTGTAAGGTAGGCACGGAACCACCTGTTAAGTGGCCCCGCGACACCACATTCCCCCATTGCTTGAAGCAGCTGGTGGTGCTCCAGGGTATCAAAAGCTTTTTTGAAATCTATGTAGACCACCACCACCTGCTTCCTCTGTCCCAAACACTCATTAACATCGTCCGCAAACTGCGCCAAAGCCGTTGCCGTGCTCCGCCCACGTCGGAAACCATGCTGTGCATTAGACAATATATTGTTGTTTTCAAGAAAAACACTGACCTGATTCATAATGAACTTTTCCATAATTTTATTTATAACACACAGTATCGCTATTGGCCTATAATTTGAGTAATCATTGTGCGATCCTTGTTTAAATATAGGTCTTATTAATGCAGTTTTCAATTGATCAGGATACAAGCCTTTTTCAACACATAAGTTAATGAATAACGCTATTATAGGGCTCAGTTTGGTTTTAAACAACTTTATTTCTCTAACTCTAATTTTATCAATACCTTCAGACTTATCAGTGCTCAGTGCATTAATTAATTTATCTACATCCCTCGGGTAGGCTTTTTGAAACCGTATTGACATGGTACATTTATTGACATAGGTAGATCTGTTTAAGAACTTATGACTACAAATATGTTTTGTATCTAAAATTTCTTTTGTAAATGTTTCTGAAAATTTATTACAAATGTTATTTATACTTTCCGTCCTTTCTAGATATTTTAATATCACTGAATCTACTCTATTTTTCTTTTTTCCTATCCAAGAATTAATTTTGGCCCATATTTTCCTAATGTTTTTATTACACTTTTTAATTTCTTCTTGACGGTATCTTATTTTCGCTTTATTAATACATTTATTTACCCTATTCCTATATGTAGTATATTGTAGCCGTAAGTTCATATCTTTCGGTTTACTTTTCCAATATTTATATATAATATATCTATGTACTATATATTTTCAACGTATAATTTACTATGGACCAGATTTGCTCACCACGTTTTCTATCATCAGTTCAAAATTAGATACTTTAGTACATAACAGCTATCTGCATTTCCGTGGAAAAACAAAAACAACATTTAGATAAAAGAAAATGTTTGTAAATATACCTACACCAGAAATACTACGCAAAAAAAGCCCGCGAAATAAAATAAAAACGAATCCTATTTTTTTCTTTTTTTCGTGTAACCAAGTAACAGGCCAGTACGAACTACGAATAAGTTTTGATGTAAAAAAATAAAACTATTTTGTTTTTTCCGGCCGGCACCCCTTGTTTGTATTTATTCGTCTATCTCGTTAACATTCCTTGTCTTATTGAGAATAAAACTTTCAATGATGCTGTTTGTCTATTACGACAAACCTACCGTCTGAGTCCAAATGTATTTTGTGTTTAATCAAGTTCATTTGGAAATAAAAAGTTGGCTTTGATAAATAAATTGTATGGATAGACATTTATTTGTTAAAACGTAGTACAATGTCAAAGAGCGGGTGAGACAGGGGGTTTGACATCTCCCAAGCTCTTCAATTTATATATTAATGTCCTCATCATCGAACTCAGCAGCAGGCGTCGGTTGCTCGATAGATGCTGTTCGTGTAAACAACATAAGCTACGCAGACGATATGGAGCCCGACGGTGGGGGGTCTCAGATATATGCTAGAGGTGAGGACTATGCGGATGTTACATGGTCTTCTGTGCAATGTAAAGAAGAGTGAATACATGATCTTCAGGGCCGGCGGAAGATGTCTTTATAATTCACCTAATGTTACCCTAATTGGCTTGAGCGTAAATCGTGTTACTAAATTTAAATATCTGGGACATTTCCTTTCCGACATGGACATTTCATGATCTGGGACATATCATATCGCACTGATGGATTTCACGCCATTATTCGCAAAAGGACAGTATCCCTGATCCGCAGATTGGGTGGCAGCCGGAACAAAATCCTGGAGACTGTGGCGGATAGATTCTCATCCCCACTCTGGACGTCATTTGAGAGGAGAGTTATTTAAAATAATTTAATTTAATAATAATTATGATAATGATATGTTTCTGTCTAGTTGAAATTTTGAATGTTATGTTGATATTTTCTCTTTAATTTTAAGTATGACTGATTTTAATGTAATTATGATAATTTGACTAACTTATGTATTTGAAAAAGTAAACGTATGGTATCCTAGATATTATGATTTTTATTATATTTTTTATGTTTTCACAGTCAAATTGATTTCATTTAAAAGCATTTATTTTAATTAAACCATAATTTGGTACTTTGGACACGTACGAAATAGGGAAGGCAATACCGACTATGTACTCAGAAATGCCTAACCTATTACCGAAAGTAGATAGATATTCATTACACATATTATTTAATATTAGTTTTCTCTATAATTAATTAAATTACTTACCCGTCCTTAAATAAATGGCTAATGATGATCAGCCACACATCACACTGAAACAAAATTCAAGGAAAACGAACATCTAATAAATAGAGGTACATCCAAACCAAATTGCGAATAATATTTTGGTGAAATTCGTGCACAAACAACATTTTAACTAGAAACTACTAACGACCACCTAACCCAGACTTTGTGACACTAACTAATTTACTTATTCCCTTATAATAACTAGTATAAATAGTAACATCAGAATTGTGATAAAATAACCGCTTATAACCTAATTAAAATGTAACATTGAGGTGAAAGCAACATTGAGGTGTTTTGTAGTTATTTTAGCTTATATTTAGTTATAATTTGGCCAACATAATTCAATGAAATTTTAACACAGACACACACTATTTTTAACTACGATCATGGTATTGCAACAATTCCGCAACAAGGCTGTATTATCAGAGCATGTTCCTGCCTATGTTTTTATTATGAAACCCGTCAAAACACTCATTTAGGACTCCTCCATAATTAAAATGACAGAGATCCCAAATGAAACTACATGCGAGCACTCGAAATTAAAAACATCATACGACGAACATAATCCTAAACTAAAATACGAACATGAACGAAAACTGTACAATAATTGCGGGAGTAAAAGTTCAACGTAGTTTTTTTATCGTGATTCCAATTTGGGAACGTATTTCGTACAAACTCTGATTTATTTAACAACGTGTTGCCGCGCTTAAAAATCCCATTTTTATAACAGGATTTTGTGATTTCCAAACCGCGGAAAAAGGAGGTTTCAACACATCGAATTTTAAGAGGACTGGTTTTTTTTTCATGTTAATACACATCTTTATTAATTATTATTTATGAACTATTACGTTACCTATTGATAAGAAATTAAATTAAATAAATATATACAACTAAAAATATAAATAACTTAAAACCAAAACATTTACACCTTAAAAAAAATAAAATAATAATAAGTTGTCTAAAAATTAATAATAATAAGTTGTGCAGTTGACTTCGGCCCCTCGTATGCTTCCCAAATAACCGGGACCCTGTGTTCCCGTGTATAGTAAAGACATACATAATACTGGTCATGACAATTTGTCATGGACATACCTTCACCACAAGAAAATTCAATAACAAAATGGATATTTCATAATTAGATATTAAATAAATTCAACCTGCAACGCATTACACCGTCATTCACGTATGAAGAAACATCTTCACACTCATCATCATCATCACACTCTAGCGATTGCTCATAAACTCATAACTCTACAAAATAATACAAATATCAAATAGTACGTATCCATCAATAAACAATCGCTTCATTTTCCTCTAAATTAATATAAACGCAAAACGTTCACTCATAGACCAACAAATCTAGAGAATAAAACCGTCACGCGCTGTGATTCAACCCTGAAACACAGGCGTATACTAAGAGTGCAACTTGGGGCATTTTATCCTCTAGCTAGTACCTAACCAATTGAGTCAAAGTGCATAATCCGGCGGCTGCCACTTAATGGGGCAATTTAATTTTCTCGTAACGACCGTCTCTATAGTAAGTGGGTACTTTTTGCTGCGTGCCAACTTCCACTAGTCGAGCTGTTTACTTTTAAATCGCTTAACAAATTACTTATAGGCTTTTGAGTGTTCCCTGTCCCCGTTGTCAGGTTAACAAAGATTTTAGTTAGATAGGGTTTAAAGCTTTTAGTTGGCGCCAATTTTGGAACCAAATGAACAGTATCTGATTTATACAGCGTAGTGTAGATCCTAGTATGTTAGTTTTTAGCACTCATGATCGTGTCTTGTCTATCATCAGATTTTTCTC
Source organism: Spodoptera picta (assembly GCA_038387885.1). Lineage (NCBI taxonomy): Eukaryota > Metazoa > Arthropoda > Insecta > Lepidoptera > Noctuidae > Spodoptera > Spodoptera picta. The sequence continues at coordinate 53,427 of JAZHFQ010000580.1, read as the reverse complement.
AAATGAAATGGAAATACTAAAAAGAAAAATGCTACGTAAACTCGACGTTTGCTAGTTAACTTTCTCGATTAGTCGCTGAAAATGGGATTGAACGTTAAAATTAATTTCGTTCTCTACAAACTGATATAAGTAAAAAAGTAAATGAGATGATGAGGTACATTTGCTTATGCATAGTCGAGTCTCATGATACCCACAGGAAGAATCGACGTGATAAAACATGAATCAAACTGTACCGTCATCTAAATAAGACATATTCTGCTTAATCAGACTAAATGGAATCAAAAAGGCTACAATAGATTTTCAACCCTATATTTAAACAATAAAGTTTACGTTAAAATGGCTACGAACCAGAAACCAGTGCGTACGTCCTTAGAGCTGTTGTCGTGAACTAAAGATGTTGTTTATGAAAGTTAGTCGGCTGTTCTGTTAGAACAAGTATATAAAATATGAATTAATTTCTTCAGTTTGTTCACACATGTGTTTGCTAGCGAAGGGACATAACATCGATAAATATTATCGTAGAATTTTAATTTTAATTTCAAATTTCTAATGTTCAAGATGCTTGAAGAGATATTAAAAAGATGTATAACACTTACTTTTCTTTATAAATCATTTTAATTTAAACACAGTATTTATCATCAATGTTAGGACTTGAATGTGTACCTAAACTCAATGAAGGATAAAATTGTAGTCTAGACAAACTTAGTACCTCAAAGACGAGTTTTGGGAATCCGAAATATTCATTGTTATCCCACAAATCAAACAAGAAATTTCTCAGTAAATGTTCTATATTGATTTTAAACAACACAAACGCGAGTCTCAATAACTTGCGCTCGGAAAAATAATCAAAACTTTTAAACCTTTAAATCTTTTTCTTTTTAAACTTTTATCGACGTTCCGTTGTTTGCCCGTCCCTACTTTAATTGTAAATTCGTTCGCGAACAGCATTAGTATTTAATTAAAAGTTGTCTCACACTTCTGTTGTGGTTGACGCAGTTTTCATAAACAGACAAACCGAACGAACATATTGTGTACCTATAGATAATAATATTGTTTTTAATGAGGTATAGACTCTCGCGTTCTCTGCGTCGTTTGCCGACTGGTCCCAAGTGCGACTGCCGGACAAGGGGTTCGATTTCCAGATCGGGCAAAGTATTACTGATTATTTTAAGAAAAATGTTAGGAGTACAAAGTCTGAAATTGGAACATGGGACTCATAACTTAAATAGCGAACAGTGGATGTTGAGAATGTTTTAGATTTTTTTTTTGGTATTTGTTTTGTTGTGATCATCAACTAAATTGGGTAAAAGGTAAAAACATATTAAACACTCGTTTGTCAATGTGTACACATTTTTATCGCTGCCCATAATTCCAAAAATTTGAATTAAGTTATCCAAAAACCTCTCATTAAAAAACTGTACAGATATTGAATTCGAATTTAAATCATTTATACAAAGGTGAGGCGCAAAAGAGAATTTAATAATAATGTTAAAAAAATCTTCATTCGAAATGAAATAAAATTACGGAGCAGCTTCTAACAAGGTTTTGATTAACGAAAAAAAAGGTAAAAAAAATTCGATGACAAAAAGGCGCGAGATTTAAAATTCTATACGCGTACAATCGGATCACTTTACATTATTTTCTCATTGAACCAAATTGGGATTTGGGGACAGTTGTCTGTGCGTCTGTGAAAACATACGAGTAGAGGCGAACCTGTACATACGTCGTTAATCCGACCGAATAGAAGCTAAGTATGGGAGAGCCATGCTTCGGCACGAATGGGCCGTGTCAACCGGAGTGATACCACGGCCTCACAGAAAACCGACGTGAAGCAACGCTTGCGTTGTGTGAGTGAGGTTACCGGAGGCCCAATTACCCTCCCCTTCCCAATCTCCGCAATCCCTGAATCCCCAACGATCTTCAAACCCCTAATCCCCAAATGGGCGGTAACGCATTTGTAACGCCTCTGGTGTTCCAGGTATCCATGGGCGACGCCGATTGCTTTCCACCAGGTGATCCGTCTGCTCGTTACCGGCTTATGCCATAAAAAAAGAGCGGCAATATCATTTCATTTCACAGGGCTTTAAAATTGATCACACCATTTCTCTACAAGTACCTAGTAATTTAAACAACACTTGTTGAGGTTCTCCAGTCAGTATTTTGTCATGACTTGTCTCCTTTATGCGTTTTGCTGAATAGGGCATAGCGTAGAGAATAATCAAAAACGTTTAATTCTGACGATTGTTTTATCACTTTGACTTATATCTAGCGATGGATGATAACAGGCTGATGGTAATGTGAGAAACAAAAAATCTTATGATACGAGACATAATGTTACAATGCTATAATGCAGCCAAAGCCAATGTGCATAGCTAAATGATAAAAAGATACAAAAACGTGAATCATGCATGCCCGCCATTCTCGTTGCCCTACCGTCCGTACCTCACACTGTAAATCGGAAAATTTTAAAAAGATCAATGCCTAATAATCCAATATCGAATGAATTGCCTGCAAATTCGAGTTGGACGTGTCTTGCATAGCGTTTCGACTAAGACCTGAACGCTTTCCTCTTTACGGCATAGAACAAAATAACGGAGAGGTTCCAACGTAAATATATTTCTGTTTTATTATATGTATACCTAGATACACGAATACTTGTTTAATAAATAAAGGATGTTAAGAAAATCAATACAATTCAATTGATGACTTGTCTTCATCAAATAAGAAAGTGTTGTCTTTAAGTTACCCGCTAGTTGAATACAAAGACATATCTTCTTATTTTCGTTAATTTAGATTATAGTGTTGTTGACCAAAGAAGGGTCAATAAATGAAAACTAAACATAACAGGAATGATGGTTTTTGGTGACGACAATATAGACCACAATATAGACGACCACAAGCACAATTACCAAGTCAAAATGTACATGGTACTATCTCAGAGACATGTTCTTATTTGCAATATAAACATAAAAAATCCTTGAAATGATAATTAAAAATAAATAAAAATACTTGTACCTCGATTAATGCCTTCCTATTTAGGCAGTGGAAAATCTTTAATGTTTGAAATCCTATCTGAGGTAGATAATATAAGTCATATTTAAAACACAAAATCTAGCCGTATCTGTACACAACATATTCTATGCCCAGTTTAGTGTACCCAGTGTAGAGAGAACAGACCCCAAAGGCGGAGGAATGTTATTCAGTATAATAAAACTATTATCGGTTTGTAACACAACGTGGGACTTGAAAGAATTCTTGCTAAAAATAGAGAAGTAAGACAGAACAAAAAATTATTTTCTAAGAGTTTAGTAAAACCATGAAAGTAACTTTTCAACACAGAAGGATTTTTTTCTTGTTATTACTGAAGATTGAATCCAAAAATAAATCATCATTTAAATCACTAAACTAATAAGCCGAACTAAATATCCTACCACGTGGCCGATCACCTAGCCGATGGTGTGACCAAGTTGCCAACTACACTGGACTCTCTGTTACGAAAGCCCTGAGAGAAGCCGAAAACAGGACAAGATGGAGGGAAATAACACAGAGAGCAATGAAAGCCTTTCAGGAGCACGACCTTCAGAAATGTAGCAAGCGATCGAGAAGAAGACGAACTATCCTACTCAAAGACATTTATAATGATTACTTAAACTATTTCTTAGTAACGATTTTATATGAAAAACAATGGGGCTACCGTATTTTTGGCCACGAGATGGCGCAAATGTAGGAAGTGGTTATTTGTCCAATCATAGCAGTTGTCAAATATTGAACGTGGAATGGCGTGACACTAGCCAATTCCCTATTGGACGAAAAACGAGAGGTTCACACTAGCGTCATCATGTGAGGAAAAATATGATAGGTCCTATTGCTAAGGCCCCACTCCTTCAGTAACAATTAAATAACTTTGAATATGACATTTAGACTAATTCAATATTATTTGGAAATTTTCTTAAAACAAAAGTAAAATCAAAATGACAAAGAAAAATATGTAAAAATTCATCATACCAACAAAATACCAATCATGTTTGGGACACAAACCATTGTGAACTAGGCCCGATTACTTACTCAGTTCATGTGATACAAGGAGATTAGTAAAACATAAATATATATTATATATAATTTCCATTGTCCTACAAATGGGACCTTCAAAGAATCCCCTCATATCCTACGGGAAATGAGATTTTTCCGAGTTTCCAATCAACGGAACAAACATACAATATTGTTATTCCATCTTTATATTGTTCGATATTAAAACGTTTGTTTTAAATATTTGCGTCGATATGATTTGGTTGAGCAATATATTTATAAGAATGGAATATTAAAGGTACATCAATATTGTTCTTTTATTTTAATATAGAGGTAATACTGTTTATGTTATTGCAGATTAGCTTGCCATCTTAATTTAAATCAAATTTGTAATGTGGGATTTAGTTTCCTGAAATAAATGCCGACGATAATTTTAGGTGGTATTTTTTTTTATGGGACAAGCCCGCCACAACCTCCCAAAACCGCTGCAACTCCTGGCCAAGGCCAGGATCTACAGTAGATACAACCATGAAAACACCGGAACATTTAAGTCCGGCGCGTCCCAGGGACATGAGTAACTGTCTTGGTTCCCGCAACGAAGTGAATCAGAAGATATTATAAGAGGAGAAGAAGAAAAAACTATAGTTTCCACTTCCCTCGGTGAATTACTGCAGGAGACAGAATGAATTAAGCCTAAAGGCACAAAGAAGAGACTGTACAACTGAGTGAAGCCCAGTCGCCAAGCACCACGGAAATTTGACTAAAAAACTAAGTGGGTCCTATGTGTGAGCTGTTATACTTGCTTCCAATAATAGGTATGGCAAAAGCGCCTAAACGCACGGAAATTTGTTCTAGATTCCACAAGGTCCATATAATAAGCTACACCCGACGAAACAATTAAATTATTCAACATAGTGTTACGTTCATATAGCCAGAGATCACACTCCCAGAGTATGTGATGGGCCGACTGCTCGTATCGCAACTCCTCTGTCGAACATTGGCACCATGGTGAATCAATAAGTTTAAATGAGAACAATTTGCTTTTAAAGTTGCCGTGGCCAGTAAGAAATTGGGCAACACAGTGATCCACCTCCAACCATGTCCTCTCCAGCCGCTCATGCACGGATGGGAAGAACTGATACAGGTGGCGGCCCTTAATAGAAGATGCCCATCTACCCTGCCATTCAGTTATAAGCTGATCCCAAACGTCCGTTATTGGCTTAAACATTATTTCTATCACGAACTGCCAGAAAGCTTGCTGACAAATTAGGTCTCGCACTGTAGTACATAGCAGCACGTCGCTGCACCTCAAGATCTACCGGAAGTACGCCCGCGAGCACAGGTAGGGCTACAGTGCTAACCGTCCTATAAGCCTTACACAGGAAAATCAAGGCTAGACGCTGGCCTTGAAGAAGTTTTCGCCGTACCGCACCTATTGTGGCCCTATCAGCCCAGACAGGTGCCCCGTAGCACACGCATCCCAGGTAGGTTGCTCCGTATATGATCCTGAGCGTAAGAAAAGAGAGACCCCAGGTGGCTTTTGAAATTCGCGTCAGCACATAGAGGTTATTTTTGGATTTCTCACTAAAAGCCTTAATATGCTCAATGAAAGAAAAGTTTTTTTCCAAAACTAGACCGAGATAGCAAACCGACTCCTTTCGTTTTACGGAAACGTTGTTAAATTTAATAGACGGCCACGACTTATTTCCTTTAAGCATTAGCTGGTAAGTTTTATGGGGTGCAAAAGTTAAGCGATTTCGTTCGCCCCATCGCGAGATCCTACTGAGACAGTCTTTAGCCAAATTCTCCAGGCCGGCGCGGGTATTTGACTGTACTAGCAAAAGGCCATCATCCGCATATCCAGTCAAAGTACAGCCACAAGGAAGGGGAATCGCGAGCAAATCATCAAATCCTAAATTCCATAAATACGGACCGATAACCGAGCCCTGAGGACATCCCATTGATAAAGACTTCGACCGAGAACAATGACCAAGCTTCAGTTTAACGGAACCGTGAAGGAAATACGTGTATATTAATTTATATATGTTACTAAAACAGCCACGACCTTTCAGTTTTAAGAGTAACATTGGCCACCATGCGTTATCAAAGGCACCGGAAATGTCCAGAAAAATGCCTACTATATACTTGTGTTCAGACGAATTTACCATGGATCGGACAGAAAGAGCCGCGTCGACAGTAGACTTTCCTACAGTGAAAGCAAATTGATTGTTGTGGAATTTGGTCCACCTGGCAGTAAACGAGGAACGATAAGTCGCTCAAGTAGTTTCCCTAAAGATGGCAAAAGCGTGATAGGCCGGTATGACTTAGGGTCATCGGGGGGTTTATTTCCATTCTTGGGGATTATGCGAATGAATCCACGTCGCCATACACGAGGAAAGACGCCTTCCGCGATACAACGGTTGAACACAGTTAGGATCGCATCAGCCGCGGATTTACATGCTTCTATTATCATTTTATTTGAGACTTTGTCTTCACCAGATGATTTATTTAAAGGCAAAGTTTTAACAATAGTTACGAGCTCGTTGATGGACGGTAGATCAGACACTGGTGATTCAGGCGGTATAGCTGCCCACGACCTAATCTGTTGATGGTAATCATTGTCCGTCTCGAATACATCGTCAGGGACAAGCTCATCGAGTAGAACTTCCGTTGTCTTCTCAATGCCAGTGGTGTGAACATTTGACTTTTATGTTCTGTACGAATGCCAGATCAACGGATCTATCAGCTTTGAACTCATGGTATAGAGGCGACCACCTTATCTAATTTTTGTACAACCCTCCGCAGCAAATCACCTTTGGCTTTCTCCACCGAAGCTCTATAGCGTGACCTGGCAACTCTAAACGCAATAAGTGCTTCATCAAAAACGGTACCGGTTACCTTACGTTTCTTTAGTCTATTTAACTGTTTGCGCGCTTTACGAAAGCATTTACGTTGTTCGACTAGATAGTTATTCCACCAGTCGCATCTACTCGTACTTGTCAAGGACCCGCGACCAAAAGCGATGTCGGCACAGTAAGTAAAGGCATCTGACATGATTTCAGCACCCTCCTCGGCCGAGAGATCTCTGCGAGTGAAATCTTTGGCTTGAGATGCAAATAATGAACTAAAAGAGTTCCAATCCGCGCCCTTAGTCTTGTACCTAAAGCTATCATTGCAATATGCTGGACCCTGGGGTAATGTTGAAACAAACTCGTACACGATCAGGCGATGATCACTACGCGACGCATCTGGTAGGACGCGCCACCTATCCAAGCTAACGTCTGCACTAGAAAGTGTGACGTCAATACAAGATTCGCCCATTTGGCTGCAAAAAGTAGGTGGTGCATCAGGGGTATTATGAATGGAGAGATTCATTTCGGCAATGAATTCTTCAACAGCACAGCGCCGTTCCATGTCTTGCCATACCACAAGGATGAAGACGCGTTAACGTCAGCACCAATGATAATTTTGGAGCCCGCAAGTGATTGCAAGACGTGACGGAGGTGATGAATATGAGGAGTAACTGAGTCAGAATATTGAAAGTAACAGCTCACAATGTACAATTTACAATTTCCCGAAGCAATCTCCGCGACGGCACAGTGCGACGTCATTAAATTAGATATTACTGTAGATGTTACTGTGAAATTAGGTGATCTCGTGAAATAAATTCCAGCCCGCGACCTGCCATCCAGCTGCACTACCCTGTGCCGTAAGTGGGTATATTGATATTGTTCTTGAATAAGTACTGTGTCAAGTTGATAATCAACAATTAATTTATCTAACTCAGACGTCGCAATCCTATCTTTATGGAGATTCAACTGCCCTATGGTTAGCTTATCCATACCATTATTTAATAGGTTGTATTGAGAATAAGTTGTTCTAGTTTGGCTTTATAAGTACCACACTCTGGCGAGCCGCAACGGTGCTCGTGAGGTTTCTTAAAACGTTTACACGAGACGCAAGTTGGAATAAAATTAGTTTCCTTTACACGTGGGCAGTTGTCGCTTTCGTGCGCTTCGGCGCAATTACCGCAAGTAGGTCTTTGCAACAGAATGCTTTCTTACGTGTCCAAACTGCTGACACAGATGGCACCTGACCACCTCGACGTCATCGATAAAACGGCAGGTAGCCCAATCGATAAATAATTTCTCTTTAGTTGACACGAGATGCTTCCGTATGCTGGTATCGATTTCAATACCAATCCATTTACGACCGTTTTGCAAAGTACGTCGGCGGGTAATTTTACACGACTTAATAAAATCCACCTCTTTGATTTCGAGCCGTTAATATTTTGCCGATACAATGAGGTCAAAAACGCGTTGTCTTCCATCGAAAATCTTTTTCCAAGCGCAAACCGGCGGTACGAATTGCAGACACGGACTCGAGATTCTTAATTTGTTGCTCGTTAGCAACACGCAATACGACACCCGACCTGGCTGTTTTCTTGACCCCCACGATTTGAAAACCGTCGTCGCATGGTTTGATAGCTTTCATGAGCGCTTGCTTAGTCACCGATGACGACGCAAAGTCAGCTGAGCGCTCGGATGTGGGGTAGGCGACAACACACGGAAGCGGCGCGCGGGAGGATTCCATCGCGGGCATGATCTTTAGGTGGTATGTGATTTTTTTGGGATTTTGCTAACTATCTTGTTGTATTAGTAATAGTCAAAACAGAGTTACAAGTCTACGCATTTCAAGTCAAGTCAAGTCAAGTGAAAATCATTTATTTCAATTAGACCAGTAAGGCACTTTTGAACGTCAAAACAAAATATTTAAATATTAAATAATAAGAAAAAAATGTCAGTCTGTAGGTCAGTCCTCTAGTGAAGCTATTTGCTCGTTCCAAAGTGTAGATTCCTATGGAGAAGAACGAGCAAGAAACACCATACCTCTTTTTCAATCATGTTCACAATACAATTTTTGGTTACATTCTTCCGTTGAGTTCAATAATGTGAGAACAATGTAATACCAATATTTGGTCAAGGAGACGGAAAAAGAAAATAACCTTGAGGACAACAAATTTAATACAGTCTGGAGCTGACCAGTCCCATTTGACAGCGCCCGTTCACGAACATGACACGTACACCAGCACCGCCCAACTCGACCATGTTATAGGGAATCGAGCGATCCACTGCCCGTGCCACTGCCAATGAGACTTTTGAGTGAGCATGACAACTCCAGGCTGACACACATGCATTCTACTAGTCTAATTTAATTTAGGTAGTTACAGGGCTCTCACATTTACAATAGTTATATAAAGTTTTACAATGTGTACATTTGAACAAAATGGCTGTATTTGACATGATTGGAACTCATTGGAACATCAATGTTTTTCGCTATCCTGTGGAGCCGGACCAGCGTGCCTCCAAGCATTTTTATCCTCTATGTAATCATTAAGTTTGTAGTATGCTTTTCCGCATAACGTTTTTTTAACATACTAGCTTTTACCCGCGGCTTCGCTCGCGTCACAAAAGTATAAAAAGTAGTCTATGTGACATATACCAATACATACAGCGCCATCTATACCAATACTTTTGTTTTCCCTCGGGAATATCAATTTTTTCGGGATAAAAAGTACCCTATTATTTAATCCAGACTACTAACTTTACGTCTGCAAAAATTCAATGCAATCGGTTTAGTAGTTACGGCGTGAAGTCGGAAACGAACAAACAAACAAACTCACTTTCCCATTTATAATAGTAAGGAAGTAAGGATATACCAATACATACAGCGCCATCTATACCAATACTTTTGTTTTCCCTCGGGAATAGCAAATTTTTTCGGGATAAAAAGTACCCTATTATTTAATCCAGACTACTAACTTTACGTCTGCAAAAATTCAATGCAATCGGTTTAGTAGTTACGGCGTGAAGTCGGAACAAACAAACAAACAAACAAACTCACTTTCCCATTTATAATAGTAAGGATAAGGAATTGTTTTTTAAGGGGGGAAAATCATCGAATGACTGCTCCCGCTTGGGTGAGGCGGAAGGGAGTGTCAGACTCTTAACTCCGAAGCGGCATCGGCCCTATTGGGCCCCATCTGTGGTGGTCTGATGGCTCTTTGAGGCGCGCGCGGAACGCGACGCGCCGTACGCTCGATAATAGTAAGGATAAGGATATACCAATACATACAGCGCCATCTATACCAATACTTTTGTTTTCCCTCGGGAATATCAATTTTTTTCGGGATAAAAAGTACCCTATTATTTAATCCAGACTACTAACTTTACGTCTACAAAAATTCAATGCAATCGGTTTAGTAGTTACGGCGTGAAGTCGGAACAAACAAACAAACTCACTTTCCCATTTATAATAGTAAGGAAGGATAGTAAGGAAGTAAGGATATACCAATACATACAGCGCCATCTACCTCTATACCAATACTTTTGTTTTCCCTCGGGAATATCAAATTTTTTCGGGATAAAAAGTACCCAATTATTTAATCCAGACTACTAACTTTACGTCTGCAAAAATTCAATGCAATCGGTTTAGTAGTTACGGCGTGAAGTCGGAACAAACAAACAAACAAACAAACTCACTTTCCAATATATAATAGTAAGGATAGTTTAAATTTTGACTCATTTAAATGTTGTATTTCCTCCGGAATTTTATTGTAGCATTTGACACAGAATCCCATAAAGCACTTTTGTACTTTTGTCAATCTAAATAGTGGCTGACTTAGTCTATCCCTATGTCTAGTTTGATAGTGGTGTCTGTCAGACACTTTACCAAACATTTCAAGACAAGTCCCTCCTGTGACACTAATACGAAATAATTGGGTACAAAATACACGTCAAAATAACGCTTACAAAATCCCACACAACTGTAGCTCACAATGATAAATACACTTAATAATTTGAAATATAAGTCAGGCCTGATATCACAAAACACGAAAGTACATAAAAGATTGAATCAGCATTTTAGAAGAGCCCTATTAATATACTTTACCCCCTGCAACCCCGTACACGAGCGCTACCCCTCTGTCGCCCTCAGTTCACGCGTTCGTTCGTTGTTTGCCGCGGTACAATTAAAATGCTAATTATTTGCCGACAACTCAAATTGTGGACTGTGTGGAATTACGAAATGCAAAATATATATTGAGCTGTTAAATTATAATGTACTTTAACATGGTCAAAATACATATCGGCCATTCATGTAATTGCCCTCGTTTATTTACATTGAATATTTGTTTTGTTCGCAAACAGTGTCATAGATTGCAGTTAAATTGTACGATCGGCAATTGGTTAACTATTAAAAATGTACATTTAATTGACAAATATTGAATGCAGTGGATATATTTGCTGGCCTATTGTTCATGGGAAATTTAATTCAATGAAAATTCGGTTGAAAATCTGTTTTACCCCAAACTGAACTTAAAATTTACCATAACCTAACGTGCTATATTGAACAGAATTACATGTAATAATACCTTGTTTTTATAATAACTATCGTGAGATATACTAAATTAACTTTGAGGTTCGAAACTCACAGAAATATTAAATATCTGTGTTCGAAACTAGTAGAGCTTTTCTCAGTATAGGTACTCACGTTTTTTTGGTAATGTAATACCTTCGTTAAATAATATTAAAGGAAAATAATAAGTAACTCACATATTAAAATGAACAATCCACGATTCTATCCGATTCAATTGAAACAACAGCAATTATCATTTATAAAATGAAGTTCCAGGAGTGTTCCCAAGCATTCCCTGTACTTGTGTAGCAAACTCTTCGTAGGATTGCAGAGTCAAATGTTTGCGAATACGATAACGGAATCGCTTTATTTTCACTCTAACTGTGTAGAAACGTTTCAAATTATTAATTAAGAGCTTGCTTCGTAAAATCTTAGCGCGGTCTGTGTGAGAAGACAATTCAAATATAATTTTCGTTATAATAAATTGCCGTGACATCACGTAATTGATTAATTAACGGGTACATGAAAGGGGGTAACAAGTGCCAACTCCGCGATATGGCCTTTTGATTTATAATCTAATTAATTTTGTTTAATTTAGTATGAAGGCATTCGATTGTTTGGTCTTTGGTGGCAGTATTGTTGTTCTCATTTAATGAATTTAATTAACACTCATTAGGCTGATAGACTTGCTTGCGTTATTTGAGTCATTTACGTTGCTTTTGTTTCTTATTTTACCGTATAGAGTTTAGCTCTTGACTTATAGATACACAACAATGCATATGACCACTGGAGTAATCCTTACTAGTCTTTACACTTTGAGTTCTACCATTTTTTTAAGGTGGGAAAATCATCGAATGACTGCTCACGCCTGGGTGAGGCGGGAGGAAGTGTCAGACTCTTACTGACTAAAAACCACCCCGTTCCTTCTACTGCACGTCGAGCCGGAGCCCCGGTTACCCATTAGGTTCTCCGCGACTCCGAAGTGAGTTCTACCATAGGACATGACAATAATGCCCGTTTAAACAAACCTCTATAATAAAAAGTTTACGGAACTCCTAAGCCCCGCTAAGGATCCCTAATAGGTGATATTTAACAACATTTAGGTTTCGCACCAACCTCTATCTGATATCTAACAGTACAAGTAAAGGTGCGTGTAAGTTAAAGTGTACGTGAGCCATACTCCGGCGCACAAATGGTTCGGTTCGGCCGGAGTGATACCACGGCCTCACAGAAAACCAACGTGAAACAATGCTTGCATTGTTTCGTCGTGTGCAATCTCCCCAATCCCCGAATCAATCCTAAAATTCCTAATCCCCAAAAGGCCGTTGACGTACTTGTAACGCTTCTGGTGTTTCGGGTATCCATGGGTGGCGCCGATTGGTTACCATCAGATGATCGGTTTGCTCGTTTTCCGTAGCAGTCACGGTAAGTAGCGTTTAGTTAAGTTTGGGGGTATTGGTGAAAACGACCCTAAGTCTGATAAACAGTTCAAATGCACTAATTAGGTAAGTAAGTGCACCTTTATTAACCCTTTTTGTAATTTAATATAGTTACATATATGTATATAGTAAATTTAGACGTCAAAAGAATTTTTTCGTTAGAATGACTTATAAATCCATTACCTCAAGTCTTCAAACTTAATCAAAGAACGATAGTGTTTGTTCACTTGAGACTAAAAGGCGAAAGTTAACTAAACTAGGACAAGTTTAACCAAGTGTTACTGACTGAAAAATATGTCAAGTAGACAAAAATAACAAGCGGGCGACGAGGTGTGAGGTAAGGGATTTTATTTCTTAAACTTCACTTTTGAACGCAGTACTGGGTACAAAGATGCATCAGCATTCAGTTATATGTATGTATATCCGGCGGTTCTGTTGATAGAATAAATTAACTAAATGATAATTAGCGAAATTAATTAAGGTTCAACGACCGAAACTATTAGAGCTTTCTCATTACGATAGTTATTATAAAAACACAAAATTATTGGACCCAAACTATTTATGCAGCCTACACGCATTAGTCAAAACATTTCTCTTCGTTCGTAACAAAAAATGAAGTACATCCGTAAACAAGGACCAGAAAAAAATGTATCAAAGGACCAAAACAGCAACATTTCGCATTCCCCCCCTAAAAACACGTACGGTCACAACACAAGTAATCGGAAACTGCCGAACATGTGACACGTTTGATGTTCAACCCTCACCAACTTCCTCAGCACATTAAATGTCCCAATAGAAGACATCAAAGGATAATTACGTCTTAGATCCAAGATATGGGCAATGAAGTTGAAATAAAATAATCCTTATGCCACATATACCTATCTAAGTAGGTATTAGAAGATCTCAAAGTATGAGAGCCTTTGATTCATTTAGGTGTGTGTCGCGAATTAGAGTTACACGTTTAGGACATTATATTGAAGTCCTTCAATCGAAAAATATGTTTTAAAACTTAATGAACTGACTGCCTCCTTGGGCAAGAGATTACCATCTCTAAACTGAAGAGTAAACGGAATAAAATTTTCTGTACAACTATCAGTATAGTTGTAGTATAGTTTTTGAATATATATATACTACAATTCTCAACTAGTATCAGTATACTAGTTAAGAATTGTAGTCAAAAACTTGAACTGTCATAATACATTCCATTATCTATTTTACCAGTCCTGGCAGATAAAAATTAGTGGGAAAGAATATTCTTCATAAGAGAGAGCCAATAGGTATAATGACACCGAGCTTACAAGAAATTTCTTTAATATCAATGTCAATTCCTAAGACTGGCTTCTCTATTTTATTCAACAAACGTTAATTCCATTTCCCTTCGTGAATGATGCGAATGAAAACGCGTATGTTTATTTGTATTTTATTATTAATTGTCGTTTTCTCTACAAAATGTATCGTTCAATTTATTCCCCATATCAAAGTTACCTCACAAATTATGCTACATCTCAACGCCCATCCCTAACGAATATTTGGGATTACAACCCCACTGGACTCAAAGAGAATCATTAATGCGCTGTAACGCAGTGGGAATATTATATCGGAATAGTGACGTGGAATTACAAACGTTTTATTTTGAAGGGATAGGATTAATCGGATTGTTTACCAAATAGGATTAAGACGCCATGTTTGAGTTCAGGGTATTTGTAAAGGTATTATATCAGTTACGGTGATTAAACTTTGTTGTTTTCTGTTTAAATATTAATTATTTCAAATATTCTACTGTACTCAAATTATTATAAAACAACCAATTTTCAATTAGACAACGATTTTGTAACATAAACGAATAAATATTAAACCTACATTGATTTAGGAATAGGTCTCTATAGACCTATAGCAGGGGTGGCCAACCGGTCGATCGCGATCGACCGGTCGATCGCGACTGTTAGTCTAGTCGATCGTGGCCAGACAAATACATAAATAAATAGACCAGACTGCGCAACGTAATTATCAACTACTATCTACAAACTAGATTATGCTAAACTAGTGGAAAATGCTCAGGCACAATGCTCACACTAATATATAGGACCCATATAATGTTAAGTAGGTAAATTTAAGGAAACGATCTCACATGTGATATGGAAAGAACCACTAAGACTGGTCAATAAAAAATACATTTTTGTGTACTAAACTGTGCAGTTTCATTTCAAGAAGTATGTACTTGGTAGATCGCACAGGATTTCGTTAGTATACAGTAGATCTTAGGTCTAATCAAGCTGGCCACCCCTGACCTATAGGATTGCACCCACTAACAATTCCTTGGCTACCTATATTGACTTGACTTCTGTTTTAGAATCTCAATAACTACCAAAATATAATATTCGAACTCACTGTGAGTCCTTGAGACCTTGAGACCTTGACAAAACAAAAGAGAATAAACTAAAAAGTTTGATACACAAACAAGAGAAGTTCTAAAGCCACTTAACAGGCAAATAAATCGCAAATGCGAGTAAAATGAAGTGAGTGAATTCGAAACGAAGTAGTGTTATTTAAATAGGCACTAAACACTCCCGGCCTGATTAATTGTCTCCTCCTAAACAAATAGTAACGCCTTCGTAGTAAAGACTGGTTGTATAGGATAAGCTAAGATAGTTAAAACTATGTACTGTATCTATGTATCATCTTGCACCCTTCGCAAAAATGTGATGCGTGACTAAATCTCGACTTAGTTTATTAAATTGCGTCCATTTCTTGAAGCTATTTTTAAATTCTAAATAGGAATGGCGCTTTATAAGCAAGTATCGAAAAGGTTGATTAAAAATTATCCCCTGGTAAGGTAAGACTAACTTTACACCACCATATTTGGTTCGTAATCAAAACTCAATGTAACTAATCAAGATTTAACATAACATAACATCATGCCTTTTAGACAGACAGTAGACAGAGGTGCACATTACGGCACTTAATACCACTGTACATCGTAACACTCACTTTTCACTATTTATGTTATGTGTCCCATGTAATATGGGCTGACCCTATTGCCATATACCGAGCGCAATTCCAGGTTTTTTCAAAACCCAGTTATACTTTGCCTGACTCGGGAATCGAACCTGAGACCTCTTGCCCGGCCAGTCGCATTTGCAACCACTCAGATGAACGAGACAGTTAATCAAAAATTAAAAGGTCACAAATTCCTTTATTGCATCCTCCTTTACTAAATAAGAATCATTTTTCATTACAACATTAACAATTGACCTAACTATGCAAAAACAGTCAAGTGTCTTCATATTTTTTCT
This sequence comes from Spodoptera picta, assembly GCA_038387885.1. Classification (NCBI taxonomy): domain Eukaryota; kingdom Metazoa; phylum Arthropoda; class Insecta; order Lepidoptera; family Noctuidae; genus Spodoptera; species Spodoptera picta. The sequence continues at coordinate 37,253 of JAZHFQ010000580.1, read as the reverse complement.
GGTAATTTGTCAAACACAGACCATTCATCAATCAACAGCCCAATGGTTCGTAACATTATTGTTTTTATAGATTAAAAACAACATCAATCTGATAGAATTCAAACAAAGCGATCTATAGATGTTTTTATTTTTGTTTCATAAACTAGAAAAATGTTGCTGAAAAAAATGGCGTCAGAACGTGAAATAACTCAACTCTTTATAAAACGTTTTACAGTATTACGATAGATAAAAATATTCCTATTTTTAAATTATCAAAGCTGATTTTGCAATTGTTCGAATTACCTCTAATATCAGCCACAAGACATTTGCTGTCTGCCTCAGGGACTTCCAGAAATAGGAAAACCAATACAATATCCCATCTATCTAGAGGTATATAAAAATGAATTTCCGTTCAGTAGTCTTGCCGAAACTCGAAAACGGCTGAACTGATTTGGCTAATGTTGGTCTTAAAAGGTTCGTGGAAGCCCAGGGAAGACGATACAAAGTTTACCGGGTCAGCTAGTCTCTAATACATACTACTAATCATTGCACCAGCATCTCTTATACTACACACCTCACCTAACAAAGTGTACTCAGAAATTCTATTCAAATTAACATATTTTGTCGTAAATTCGGGCCCAAATTAAGTTGAAATAAGATTAGGTCAACGCAAATAAGTGGACGCCACGACAGCTATTCTAATTGACTCGGATGAGGGGAATGCTCAGCTCGCCACCATTATGGAGAAAACGAACTTCTAATTTAGTATTTTTTGTCAAGGGGTCGATCTGATTTTGATAGGGTTAAAGGTCAAGGTCTATTTGAGCAAGTTTATTCGGCAAATCTGCTTATGTCTCTCTTTCATTTCAAAACCATGATCAAACTCAATAAATAAAAATACCTTCATATTCACACAACGTGGTAAAAATACCACAGAAAAGGGGAAATGATTTCGAAACGCCATTTTGTCTTTCCCATAAATATGTCCTTTCCAAAGAATGGTAACCTCTATGGAAAGGACAAAGGTCAAAGGTTGTTCCCGAAAATGATTAATCACGGTCGTATAGGGACATTAAAATATGGGCGTACTGCACAGACTACCACCGATACATCATGTGTCTATTGTCACAGATAACATATGGCTGTATGATACAGATGCAGAATAAGCGGGAATTATTTTAAACGTGGAAGTGGAACAAGCTTAGATTATGAATGTGAGTTTATGGCACATTTGTATTATTACAAAAAAGTTTTATACCCAAATAAAACCTTCATACTAGAATGATTTCATCACAAAATATTCAGCTAAGAAGTAAAACAAAAAGTTAATTCCGTGATATAATCGTCGTCTTAATCACTAAAGACAATGACCTATGAAGAGTAGTGATTAATTATACCCTTAAGGCAAGACCCTTGAAACACTGAACTAAGACGAAACACTCCTTTGTTCTCACAGCTGATGAAATCCTAAATAACTTAATTAAGTAGTCGTCAGGTCGCCTGAATGAAAGAATTATGTAAACCTATAAGTCAGCTGTTTCCTGATTTAATATTGTGGTTGTGTTTCATTAAAGGGCTAAGCAAAGGTGTGCTATTTGCCCCGTAATTATGTTATTGTTATAGAAAATGGTCAATCACAGGTCAATCACCAGATTGACCTCCTTCGCGTCCAATGAAGCACATAAACTTGTATGCAACTATCGTCTTACGTATATCTGCCTCGTTGGTCGAGTGGTCGCAGATGCGACTCTGCCGGGTTCGATTCCCGGGTCGGACAAAGTATTACTGGGTTTTTTGTGTTACATTACAGCACTTAATGCCGTAATGTGCACATCTACCTATATACCCCTTCAGGGATAAAAAGGCGTGATGTCATGTCTATGTATTCTGCATATATTATTTCTTAAATATAACTATTATTATTAAAAACTTGTATTACAAAGAAGATAAAACAGAAATCTAAAAAAAAATATTTACTATTACTAATAAACCATTATCGCACTTCGTACCAAAGGACCGAAATACCGATCTACAAATTAGTCAACACATCACTCCTAACTAAACGTAACCCAACACTAGGATTACACATAAAACAAACACGACTGAAATTTGCTGAAATTTGGTAACCGAAGCCTCATACAAGGCGTGAGTTTCCTAAACATTTTCAGTCAATATCGAGTGGCGAATCCGTCCGATATCAAATTATCAATGCGAGCTATAACACTGTGTTATAAGTTAATGTTATTACTAGATACATGTATGTATTAGCTGTTGAAGGAAATAAACTGTGTTGTAGAGGTAGATTAATATGTAAAGAATGCAGAGCCATAACACATTATGTATGTATGTATATATACCTACTATCACCGGTGAATAAACGTTTAACTTGTGATCGATACACATTCTTCTAAAATAATCGCGAGCTCTCAAAATTGTAAAACCGAAATCAAACAACGTTAGCCAATAAGGAAAGGCATTCTGTCTCGTAGCTTTAGATTAGCTCGTAGATTAATTTGGTAATTGTGAATGTTAATGTGTAGTTTTATAATAGGAATCATCAAATTGTGTACCTACGGGCAGCTAACTATTTCACATAAACGAACATTATTTATGTAAGTACGTTATACTTACCAAGAAATCAACAGACCAATTTCCTTATCTTCGAAATACAATACTCACACAAAACGAGTGCTTTCGATTTTTTTTCACAGAAAACCGTAAATGGATAACGTGTTTTGCAGAATTTCGTACAGAACTTATTTTATAAGTTGGATTTGTTCCAAAATGCACAAAAGTGTGTGCCCGGTGGGCCCATTAAAAGTTGCCATTTTCGCCCTCAGAACTCGGCCCGGTGGACTATTTGAAACCTATTGTTATTTCGCTAGTGGACACATAAATTGAACATGTTATTGTTAAAACGATTTATTCTGTTGAATTAATAAATTGCTCTGACAATGGATTGGAGCACACATGGAATTGTTATTGGTAATTGAAAAATTGCTTATAGAATATTGAATGATTGTATCGACATGACGTAACATGTTCATGAGAACAAAACATGTTGAACATATATTTAAGGTACATGAAACTAAATTTAGTTAGTCGACATTAATTTTGATAGAAGGCGCTGAAAATTTAATAGAGTTACTTAAAATAATATTTCACTCTTTCCGTGTGAGAAAAGAGTGAATGAATAATAGCATTATACACGGTTCACCCTTTTTTTTCTCATAAATTATAGAGGTATAAAAATAAAATTGAAAAGTTCCAACACGTTGCGTCGGCTCGTAACTTTTATAATATTTTTTGGACTTTGAGCTCCCGATATTTATATAAAAAAGCGTCATCTGCCCCCACTTTTGATCATAACTTTGTTTCTATGAAATTTTAAAGTTTTACATAAAAATTTTACTCATCGCAATAACTTGACTGTGCATAAGTTAGATCACCTAATCAAGTTAGTTTTATGTATGATGTAGGTACCTACCTAAGGCACACAAAGTTGACTTTTATAGTTGAGGAGTGTAGGTATTGATCTACTGAAAGGTAATTTATGGAAATTCATCAGACTATATTTAGAGGTATAAACTTCGTTTTATCACATGTAAACAAGAAGTCTAGTTTTAAATCTAAACACGACAACCTAATACATAATAATATTATGTACATACATGACATCATATTCACAGCCACTATAAGTGGCCACTGCTGAGCAAACCCTTTTCTCACGTGGAGAAGGTTTGAGTATTAATCATCACGCTGCGCTGGTGCAATACAGGTTAGCAATTTCTAAAAAACTGCAGCTTTCCTCACCATGTTTTCCTTTACCGCTTGTCAGTGGTGTCTACCTCTAAATAATCTTAGAAAGAATATTGTTATAACTCGCGTTACGCGTCGGGTACAGAGTCGCGGGGAGCCATGATGATGAGGATGCGGGTAGCGACATGTTATTCAGCGTGGAGGACTAAGAGGGAGGTATTTGTCCAGCAGTGAACGTGTTCCAGCTGTTGATGATAATGACATGATTTAACTAGGAATAAGTCACACTGTTACTCACCGTTGGTAGTGCTGAGGGTGGCCACCGGGGTTTTAGTGAGGTAAGAAACCCACACTCCCTAGTCTTTTATCCCCAAAATGCTAGGCGTCTATTGAAGGTTTCCCCCCGACATCAAAAAAAAAGGTTTCGACTTTCGAGCCCGTACTCTTATGCATGAAAAGCGGGCGTCTTAAGCCTCCGCGTCACCACAAACTGTGTACACACAGACCTTGATAATTGGGATGCTCTACCCAACAATACTAACGTACATAGTACACGCATATCACTTAACCTAACATCGTATAACAAAGACTTTAATACAGTTATAATTAATTACATAATAATGAACATGTCAACTCATTACCTACGGCCTAATAGTACAACAACGGAGGGGTTTTATCTAACTTATGTGAGGCAATCCCTCCCTTTGTTTGAGGGGAAGGGATTAGCTGTATGTGGAGTCAACTGATATTGGTGGTCTAGAGACTTGATTTTTCTAGGATATACCTCTAAGTTTGTTTCTGCTAATTGATAAAAAGTATACAGTTATAAAAATAAAGTCAAAGTTAAAAAAAAACGTTGCCCCACATTAGAATTTTCTCCTGTGTCGTGGGTGCGTTTACAAATGTTTGTCTGGGACCCACCTGGAACAACTATTTGTGAATCACACAAAGAGTTGTTCCGTGCGGGAATCGAACCCGCGACTCGTTGCGCGGCAGCCGGTTGCCCAGCCACCGCACCAACCGTGCTTTCAAAGTATAAACCGTTAAGTTTTTTATTTTGCACTTAAGGGTGGCGATGAAGTAGAATATCTACGTTATCACCGTGCTTATAGTATCGTAAGAATTGACTAAGAAACTACATTTGACAGCAACCAAGTAATGACCTGCCTTTGCGTACCTTTTTTAAAGGGGAGAAAATCATCCAATGACATCTCCCGGGTGTGGTGAGTGGAAGTATCAGACTCTTACTCTTACTCCTGCACTTCGAGCCGGAGCCCCGGCAACCCGTTAAATCTTCCTCGGCTCAGCAGCGGCAAAATATCAAAATCGTAATACATATATGCACATATGAAATGTAATAAATAAACAGAATCCAATGATAAAACTAAGCGTCATATACCTATTCTATTAGTATAATTAACTGGCGAAAAAAAATAATAATAACCTGTCTATTTCCGGATCCTTTCCTCCGCTAATGACGTCAGAGGCTGTTAATGACCTCACAAACTAAGTCCCCTTAATGCGACGTCATAGTAGCCGTTTATCGGGAAAGAAAATGGTAAATAAACAATATATTACAGTCAATATTGTAATGGAAGTATCAACATAAGTATGTAGTATAGTTAAGAAGCATAATTTTGGATGTGCGTGAAGACTGCACGGTTAGTGCGGTGGCTGGGCAACCGGCTGCCGTGCAACGTGTCGCGGGTTCGATTCCCGCACGGAACAACACTTTGTATGATCCACAAATTGTTGTTTCGGGTCTGGGTGTCATTGTGTATGTGAACTTGTATGTTTGTAAACGCACCCACGACACAGGAGAAAATCCAAATGTGGGGCAACGTTTCAATAAAAAAAAAAAAATTGTTTCTAACACTCTAAAATAGCATGCTTGAAGGCGTCCCGTTAAGCATGTTCAAAAAATGTTTAAAAAAATCGAACGCCTGTCGATTCGCAAACATACCCAAAGTGAGCATGCTTATTTTGAATAACATTCCGAAACAAGTGACAAGCGCTCAATTGAAGCATTCTTTCGTGCATGAAATTAGCTTGTAGCTTCTATATGCACATCTGCCTACCTCTCATACATTAAAAAGTTTGAAGTTATGTATGTTTTTCTCATTTCATCGTTTGTATTATCTTCAGTCGGCTCCTTACATTTTGCTCCACCTGTAAACAAACATAAGAGTACCTTTAAATACGAGGTATTGTAAGAAGGCTCAAGCATGACGTCATCCTTACACAATTACTGAATTTACAGAAGGTCAAGGACCTACAAAATTGCAATTATCTAGATTTATTTAACTCGTCTGGTTGTTAGACTGCCACTACAATTGTGTCAGGCGTATGTTAACCAGTTCACCTCTTATTACTTGGTATGGCACAAATGGGCTGGTTCCACGAATGAAATGAAAATTGTATTAAAACAACGCCTGCGTTGAATCGTTGTGTGAGTGAGGATGCCGGATCACCGACCCTCCATCCCCTCCAAAGACATACGATAGAAAGTCAACAGGCGGTACTGACTGCTTACCATCACGTAGGCACTAAATCTGATCATTTCCCGTAAAAGAACTAAATAAATAAAACACAATATAACATAAAATCACGCCTTTTATCCCCGAAGGGGTAGGCAGAGGTGCACATTATGGCACTAAATGCTACTGTACAATGTAACACCCACTTTTCACTATTTATGTTATGAGTGCCATGTAATAGAGGTGAGTCTATTGCCATATACCGGGCAAGATTCTAGTCTCCGTGCTACTACCGGGAAATATTAGAAAAAATCCAGTAATACATTGCCTGACCTGGGAATCGAACCCGAGACCCCTTTGGCCGGCAGTCGCACTTGCGACTCGGTCAAAGAGACAGTCAAATGTAAAAACGAGTATAAATTAAACACGACAACAAATATAGTACTTCTGTATAAGTTTGTATCAATCATACAGAATTCACGTTTGATTTGAACGCATTCTCCGAACGTGGAGCCCGGCAACGTCTCAAAGGATTTGCATTGTTAAGTCGTGTCAATGATCAAGTGATTCTGTTCGTTCCTTCCTTGTAAGTTATGGATATGAAACTGCAGGAAAGTGAATATATGAGATACTGGTTTGTTTATATTATGGGGAAATTGTATATTTTGTTTGGAATATGTAAAGGTTTCGATGTTGGAAAGAAATAATGTAGTAGGTAGTAGTAATTATTAATATTGACTGTAATAAATAATAATAATAATAATGACTGCACGGTTGGTGCGGTGGCTGGGCAACCGGCTGCCGTGCAACGTGTCGCGGGTTCGATTCCCGCACGGAACAACACTTTGTGTGATCCACAAATTGTTGTTCCGGGTCTGGGTGTCATTGTGTATGTGAACTTGTATGTTTGTATACGCACCCACGACACAGGAGAAAATCCTAGTGTGGGGCTTTTTTAAAAAAAAAAAATATTTGAAAATAAAATGCATACTATACCTCTACAAGTTCAATTTGGTAGTTGCCAAGGTAGAAAATGATTAGATAATGAATAAATATTAGACACGTACCTATTTTTTTATTTTGTCGTATAAAGCTATAATACTTAGATAAAATGGCATTAAGATTAGGAGTGGGAGGTCGTTACGTCACAACTTGTTATTGTAAATGTAGCACGCTGTGACATCACACGATATTTCAAATGAATATATCGTCGATAGTATTGAATTGTCTGAGAAAAGAAAAAATACATGTCTAACGTTTTAAACTTATCTACAAGACGGACATTAAAATAAAATTTAAGAAACTATCGTATTACCTATGTAGTTACGTCGACTGTAACTGCAATGAAAACTTACTGAGAATAACGTCTAGGTACTCTTTATGATATGCATGTTTTTCATCGTATAAAATCAGTTGAACACCGAATTTTATTTACAAAATCACTCGAAAACATAGTAATAAAATAGGAATTCTATAAAATAACAAAGGTCAAAACTTATTTATCAGCCTTATAAAAGTGGAGTCAGTTGAAAACATCGCATGGAGAAATTCAACTTCTCAAGATTCAAAAGATGAAGAAACAAAGTAATAAAATATCCAACTTGTACTAATAAAAACTTGAGACTTTACACGAACATAATTTCGATCACGTTCGACCATAAAAGTCCTACCCTTTACCTACCAGCACTGCAAAGGCTAAGGATTGAAGATAAAATTTTATCGAGCCAACAGTTTAACGTTCCTCGTAAAATACAGCACTTATTTTTACAAGCTAGTTTTATTAGAGTTTTACCAAATAGAATATTTTACAGGTCATCAAAGCGCTGCTTCTTCCTTGTCATCAGCTTGATAATGATTTCACAGTTCCTTCAAGAACAAGTACATAATTTTATCTAATATTTCTATTGAACATCGAAACACATTGACTGTCTCTTTGGCCGAATGGTCGGGGTTCGATTCCCGGGTCGAGCAAAGTATTATTGGGTTTTTTCTAAAAATCTCAGTAGTAGCATGGAGTCTGGAAATGTGCCCGGTATATGCCAATAGGCTCACCCCCTATTACATGGGACTCACAACATAAAATAGTGAACAGTGGGTGTTACATTGTACAGCGGCATTAAATGCCATAAGCACCTCTGCCCACCCCTTCGGGGATAAAAGGCGTGAAGTTATGTTTATGTTATGTTCTATTGAACATGAATAGCGTGTATGGTGGAAATAACACACTCTGTTACACTTTATAGATAGGTTACGAGAAACCGTTGTGTTAGATAGTAAATATGATTCTATAAATGAATAACGAATGAAGTTTCTTGCTTGTCCTTCTCCATTCGAATCTACATTTTGGAATGAGCAGCACGGAAGACTGACAGACTATTATTTATTTTGTATTTTTTCATGTTTTAAAAGTACCAAATTGTGGTTTAATTGAAATAAATGCTTCGACATGTGATTTTTAGTTATAGACTGAATTTTTTGAATTTGAATTGTCACACAATACAAAAACAACTGCTTCTTCATATTCCACTTACAATTTTTAAGTTAATTGTGTGCTATTTTAATTATTTTGCTTCAAAATTCAAGCGAAATAATTTTATGACTCTAAATTAACCATATTAAACTTAATATTAGCCGATATATACTTAATATCAACACCCACGAAAACCATCTCACCAAAGACTAAGATCCTTCCCTACGAAAAAAAAAACAAAATATTCTCCGTTCCTATTTTATATGAGGTCAAATAGAATCAGCGTTACTCGACGTATCTTCACGACGTAATAACTACGTATGAGGGACAGTCAGACAAGTAATTTCCCAAGGGCACTGGTGTGAATGTCTCCGAGTTTCCATGTAATTACTAGGTGTAAACAACGTGGTATAAAATTGTTTTATGCTGGACCTGTGACGTTGGTGTTAAAAGAAATGGTCTAGCGCTTATTAAATTGTTTCTTGTTGTTATGGAGATGGGGAATTAACTAAAATCGTGGGTTACTCATGTGAATATACTGAGAAAAGCTCTACTAGTCGCGGCAACGTCGCGACCGCGTACGCTGCTCATAGATAGAACCCCTCTGTGGTTTGAAACTAGTAGAGCTTTTCTCAATATATTCACGTGAGTAACTCCGCGATTTTAGTTAATTTAGTATATCACACGATAGTTATTATAGATGGGGAATTTATTGTGTGGGTGAATTGATTGTGTGTGGGGGGGGGTAATAAAGTTGTAGTAGAAGAATGAGAGATGAAGTAAATTTATATTATTACTAGCTGTTGCACGCTTCGAATATGATTCCTGTTTTATCCCATGGGCAAAACAACACCGCGTTTTCCAAGTGGCAACTTTCCATCGTCAATGGGTAGCGGCTCCAGCGACAGATTGGTGCAATGGTGTTATGGAGCACCTGGTTTTATACCCTCAAGGATACTTCAACGGCAAAGTCACACAACATTAACTAAAAAAATAAGAAACCGTAATAAGGAACCTTAGACTTGGCACGACTTTGTTATATTTCATTAGGGTTTTTTAGAGATAAACTAGCAGCTCCATCGACTTGGCTAGTTTCGTACAGCATGTTTTTGGTGGGATTGTATTTTACATATACAAAAGTGTTTGCCTTCAACGATACTTTATCCACATTCTTATTTGTACAGTTTTAGATTAAATATAACCCTTATCACAGATAAAATACAAACTTCTTAATGTTAACAGAAACTAGCTTTAAACAGTTTCGGAACCTTTTGCAGTCCCTACAGACAACTTCATTTAAAGGGTCTGGTTGAATGTGGTTCGTAGTAGCACGCGTTAGTCCCTGGAGAGGTGGGTTAGAGTTGAATTAATATAACAAGATTTGGTTGAGATCCATGTAGTAGAGGTATAAACTCAAAATCACGCATGTTTTCGCTGATAAGTTATACTAGTCGTGATTTATGTTTGTTTTATTTTAAGTGGCATAAAGGCCTTAGTTCGGCGCTTTAATTGGTTGGTTTATTGGAGTCGGCCAATCAGAGCGCCGATCGGGGTCACGTTTCGATTATTTTAAACGTAAAACAAACTGCGAAAACAAACAACTGCCTCGTTGGCCGAGTGGTTGCAAGTGCGACTGCCGGGCAAGAGATCTCGGGTTCGATTCCCGGGTCGGGGAAAGTATTACTGTTTTTTTTTTTTTAATTTTCAGTAGTAGTACGGAGTCTGGATTTGTACCCGGTATATGGCAATAGGCTCACTCCCTATTACATAACATAAATAGTGAAAAGTGGGTGTTACATTGTACAGTGGTATTACGTGCCATAATGTGCACATCTGCCTACCTCTTCGAGTATAAAAGGCGTGATGTTATATTATGTAAAACAAACTGGTACTAAGGTCTCAGGTCATAGGTCTATTGCCAAGCAATGGTCAGCATTCCACACTCCGATGTAACTAGAAATAAACTGCAAATGCTATAATGCCCATTGCTGATCAAAGCCTCTTCTCACACGGAGAAGGTTTGAGCATTAATCACCGCGCTTGCTCAATGCGAGTTGGCGATTACAAACTTATAATTAGAAATTATAAGCCCACATTTCCTCACGATGTTTTCTTTACCGTTTGTCAGTGGTGTCTCAATAATATAAGAAAGTACATATAACTCGGAAAAAGTCACATTGGTACTTGCCGTTGGTAGGTTTCGAGCCCGCAGTCTCATGCATGAGAAGCGGGCGTCTTAAACCTCCGGGCCCCTACGACTGCTACTGTAAATATTAATCACATATTACACTTTTTCTGACCAATTCATTAACCCACTGAGAGACTCGACTGAGTCTGAAACTAAACATGTAACATACAAAAAAGTACTCCTAAACTTACAGAATACACAATCTAGTTCCCAAAATTCCATCTAAGCGTTAAGTCTTAAAGTTAATGAATTCTAACCACTAATTACCTTCGGATGTCAGTTAAAATGATGGTGATTCGTTAACGAGTCAGCAGAACTACTTAGTTGCATGACTCGACACACAAAAATAGTTTTCTCTTTGAGGTAAAGTGTCTGTTAAAGCTGAGCTAAGCGAGGGATGAGAGGAGCTGACTGGGAACATTTTCGGTGATTAACATGAATATTAGAGTGAAGTATTGAAAGAAGTTATTTTCTCGTGGCTATCATCACTTTTTGTACTTTATAAACCAGCCGGCTAAGTTATAAAGTTAAGGTTCGTGAACTGCTGCGAAGGGAACAGACAGACGCATCACGTACTCAATTTATCATTAGCAATTGTGTTTAATATTTATGTATATGTAGTTTTACCCTCAATTTATTTATTTACTATTATAGTATTGTTACTTAGTAATATTGATCGTCTATACTATTTAATGTATACTATATAATTTATATTATACCTATATATACGGATTTATGTATGTATTTACAGTTATGCATAATTATGAATTTATTTATATTGATTTATTCTGTGTCACATAAATTGAATCATAATGCCTATTACACCTACTTTTGCACATATCTGCATCACCCCATGGTTGACTGTTAGAGAATGCCACCCGGCAGTAAATCCGCCGTCGTATGTTATATACGGAAGTGTAAATAAATAAAAAAAATAAAACTGATGAAATAGAAAAGTTTGGTCTATTTTCGACAATTGATGTTTCGCTGTTCTGCCTAGCTTTAACCATCACAATTTACTAAGTTCATATGAGTAAATGTACCAATTCGACATCCTGTAGAGTTAATAATTTTAATTCACTAAAATAGGTATCAAACCTTTACTTTAGCAATACGTGTGACCAGATCAAAGCCATTAATACCATAATCGGTGAAAACTGACTGCACTGAGCGATAGATTTCCTCCCACGGAATTATAGATATGTTACATGTTTATCTTAGTTCAGTAACTAATGTATCGAGATTTGAGTAGAAGCAAATGTTCAGTAATATCCTGAAGTAGTGGAACCAGACGCGACGTCCTATTCAAAGCTAGGAGTTTCCTTTCATCAGACTCGATTGCGCTTGAAACGGTTTCAATTCGATTCGATTTTAGATAGGACAACTACAAACGTATGTACAGATGTTCTCTAAATAGATAAACTAAAATTTAGATTTAACTGATAGTGTCTGCTTGTGTGAGACAATTCTCTAAGACAATTCTTAGCTTTTGAAGTTGAATTTCTTGTTTTTTACTAACTGCACATTGCATTAAATAGTCTTTATCTTTCGTTACGCATTATTCTATCAAATGGAAAGTGCTTAAATGTTTGTTATCTATATCCTTTCTGATCTTTTTTTCTACTGACAGCAGCTCTTAAGACTGTGTTACGAGAAAGTGGTGTCATGTATTATAATTTATTTATATCTTCTATATACTTTTTCTTACATCAAATTCACTCACACGTATGAATAGGTTACTTATGGGATGATGTGCTCCATCGTAGACCGCATCATCGCATCGCTTATCAACAGGCCAAACGTCGGCCCATCAAATACCTCTATATAAAAAAATATTGTCACTCTCTAAAATTTAACATATTGATTAGGACCAAAACATACCAACATGTATACAGACAAAATCCATAGAAATAACGACTCAATAACACTTACAAATCACGTACACCAATAAGGAGAAGAAAAAACAAGATAGTGAAAACAAAAAAGAATTATTATAGAGAAAATTCACAACGGAGATGAAATATGCAAATATTTTAATCAATTCCCACCTTAGGGGAATTGTTGTAACTTCTCTGAAGTCGCTGGGTGTGCTCAGACCAATATCAGAATCTGCGTCACAGATGTATTGAGATCTGGAGTTAGACAAATAGGTTTTATATAAAATCTTATTCTTAAACTTGAGTATATTTTAAAGCAATTTTGAATATGATGAATTTTTCATTGCATAGTAATGAATTTTGAATTTAGTATAAATTAAAAACTAATGTTTTGAATGATATCTTAGTACCAACGACTTCTTTTTTTATTTTTGCCCAATGCAATGCAGCAAGTGCATATCATCCTTATCCTTACTAATATCCTTACTTAATATTATAAATCGGAAAGTGAGTTTGTTTGTTTCTTTGTTTGTTCCGCTTTCACGCCGTAACTACTAAATCGATTGCTTTGAATTTTTTCAGACGTAAAGTTAGGAGTCTGGATTAAATAATAGGGTACATTTTATCCCGGAAAAATTTGTTATTCTCGAGGAAACACGAAATCATTGGTATAGATGGCGCTGTGTGTATATGTCACATATGCTACTTTTTATCTTCTAGTGACGAGTAAAAGCTAGTATCATATAATGCTCGTAAACGCACAAACCTACAATGTTATTCTTTCTTATTTTTATACAAGAACTAATAAATAAAAAGTAACATAGGTCTTTCCTTTTTTATTTTTAATTACGTAAGTCATATAACTATTTATATATAGTTCCTTTTAATACATCTTCGGCTTACAAAGGAGCCTTACCCCGCCGCTCATTAACCGGTCTCGGAGCGAACAGGCATAAAATTAAGTAATAAGTCGAGTTTATTTGTTGGCCGGTATTAACGGCTCTTACCTCGCTACCTCGCCAGCTCGCCACCTCGCCACCATTAAAGAAATATGGCTGGATATCCCTTTGTTGCTATTATTATCGTTTTATGTTCAGCTACCTGCTTTGAACATAAGCTGAGGTATTTGGAGACCAAATATAATTTTTATGTTTCTTTATTTTATTAGAAAGGAGATATTATGTATTTTGGGTAACTTTTTATTTCTTTGTATCTTGGATTCAGTAGATATATTTAAAGATAGGAGTACCTAAGCAGTATCCTTGACAGTTTTCGTAACTCAACTGACTCGACGTTTAAAAATGAAGTGAATGAAGTTTTGCATATTGCAAAACTTGGCTTCAAAAATAAAAATGACGACTTTTTCAAAACATCTTCCGAGAGAACACAAGGAGCTTTCTCCCAACAGCAAAACGTTTCGCTCCAAAAAATTGCTATTTCGCTTGAAAAAATGCATTTTTGCCTAAAAATTTGGAACGTCAACGCGACCGCGTCGGTCACACGTTGTCAGCGAACAATATCGTCGGTCAGTGGACGGCCGGAGTTCGGATGACCGGCCCGATTATACGGACCGGTAAACGGACCGGCAAAACTATTCCTATTTTATTGTTGAATGTTTTGGAAACAAATGATGTATGTTTGTGTGTTGTTATATTGCAATCTATATTTCACTTTGTAGGCCGTGTTGGAATGTGGGGTTGCATATTGTACTATGTATTTACATACGTATAAATATAATATGTCTGTGATAACGAGAACTGCCTCTTAGGCCGAGTGGTCACAAGTGCGACTGCCGGGCAAGGGGTCTCGGGTTCGATTCCCGGGTCGGGCAAAGTATTACTGGGTTTTAAAAATCTCAGTAGTAGGACGGAGTCTGGAAATGTGCCCGAAATATGGCAATAGGCTCACCCCCTATTACATGGGACTCATAACATAAATAGTGAAAAGTGGGTGTTACATTGTACAGCGGCATTAAGTGCCATAATGTGCACCTCTGCCTACCCCTTCGGGGATAAAAGGCGTGATGTTATGTTATGTGTGATAACGAGACATGCTTGCTTTATATATGTAAATTTACTAAATAAATAAGCCTTAGATAATTATTAAGTTGGCAATATTGTACGCGGGAATCGGGAGCGCCGGGGAGTCAGTCCGCCTCTGCTCGCCATCGCGTGATGCATTTTTATGTTATAATGCTAAATTAATTAAAATACATGTACCTCTATCCTATCTATCCTACGTGTACTGTTTAACAATATCCCTACTAGTTCCAAAGCCACATCGAAACACATACTGACGATGACGTCACATCAGCGACAAGGAACCAATAAATAGGTATAAACTTCTAGTTGTAGATTGTACGACGCTACGCTGCTACTAAACAGAGCCCAGTTTTCAAAAATAACGGTACAGGCCCGGAGATTTAAGAAGCGGGCCTCATGCATGAGAGTGCGGGCATGAAACCTACCAAAACGATATAGTAAATACCAATGTGACATTTTCCGAATTATATGCATGTACTTTCTAAGATAATCCAGACACCACTGACAAACGGTGAAGAAAGAAAGAAATAAAGAAAAAACGAAAGAAACAAAGAAAGAGGGAAATCAGTTTATTTGCACAGTAACAAAAAGTAAAACAAGAAGAATAGTAAAATAGTGAACACAGCGCAAAAAGGCCAAGTGCTCGGCTAAATTGCCATGACCCAAGACCGACTCAAGAGTGAAGGAAAATGAGAAAACCTGGGCTTATGATTTGTAATTATAAGTTTGAAATCGCATATTGAGCAAGGGTGGTAATTAATACCCAAACCTTCTCTGTGCGATAAGAGGCCTCTGGTCAGCAGTGGGCACGTATAGGCTATTGATGACGATGATCTTAATATTTTTGACATTAGTTGTAGGTATGGAGTTTGTATCAAAAATCAATCTTAATCCACAGATTTTAGATCGAGATAGGTTCTTGAAATTGACACTTAGTTGATAATTTAGAACAAAAACAAAGAATTTAGGTAACCGTTCAAATTATTGTTGAAATATTAAAACAATTATAATTGTCATTGTGATTTCGATAAACCATTTTTCCAAACTATCAATATTGTTGTTCAGTTTCACGACCGCCACGGTTATCTCACCTCGCCCACTTTAACCACTGCACAAAAAGCAATCACACAACAAAATAATGTACAATTACTGCAATTATTAATAAATAACATAACAGAATGTTATTTTTTTTCGCGTTTAAGTATAGTTCCGTCCCTACAAATTCTTTGTAAAAAGACAGAGATGGCACGATATTTAAGTACAACCTAAAATTGAGTAGGCTATCATTTTTCAGGCGTTTGTATTACAAGACATAATATGTCTTTGTGTTTAAGAGATTGGCAAAGTCTGCTGCAGTGATCAAATCTACACTCACACTTCGCCAATACTCAAGTGATCGAGTTCGACTGTCAAACAAGAAATCTCTGTCTTCAGAGACTTTTGGGGAGCAAGACTACGGACTGTGGGAATCGTACCTCACTAACACCACCCCGATGGCCACCCACAGCACCTGTATATATGAAGAGTCGGGTCCTTTGAAGAGACGTGCTCTGGAGGTCCCACGATGCAACGCATGTTACAGCACATTCCTAGGGAGACCTGCGTGTCCCTTGGTCATCGCTTTGCACGGCAGCACGTGACCACTGTGCTACCGTCTTCCCTGCGGCCACTGGATGGGCACATGGAGTCCCCACTGTATGCACCCGTGGCCCCAAAGGTCCGCCTGCAATTTATGCAAGCGGGATTGCGGCATGTTAAGCGTCAAGTCAGTTGCCTCCTCGACGCCTTCTACGAGCAGGATCGGCCCTCTCGCTGTCTCCAGAGACCTAAGTCAGGAAAAGTATCTACTATTAAGATTATGAATGACTTGCTTCTTCCAGCGGCTTCACCCGCGTTCCCAGGGGTAAAAAATAACCTACGTTACTCCACACAAAAGTCTACTTCTGTTCCAAATTTCATCCCGGACCCTTCAGCCGTTTTGACGTGACTGAGTACAAACATACATACACACAAACTCACTTATTTTTACATTTATAATATCGGTTAGGACAAACTTATATTTGCGTTTGGTACAGTTATTGTGTCTAGGGATTGAGCCGCACAATTAAGTTTGTTTTTTTTGTATATATACTTTTCGAGATACAACGTCAGTCTTGTGCCCAGGATATTAAAGTATAATCCTACCAAGTTTCATCGTAATCGGACCGATCGTTTTTGCGTAATGTGTGAACATACAGACAGACAGACAGACAGACAAGAACTAAATTTTTTTATAAAATCATTTTGGATTCGGTATATATTTAATAACATCCTACTATTTATTTTTAAATTTTCAAATTAAAGAATTAACACTTCTACAGTTTTATTATATGTACAGGTTTTAAATAAAGGTGAGTGTTCTGTCACTGTCACAGTTCTGTCCACTCAACCAGAAAGGCAGCCATTAATTTATATGTTTATGATATTGAAGAAGCAAACACCACAAACACCTTTTAACGGTGTACTAACAAAACCACAATTATGAACCTATTCACTTTAAACGAGACCGTTAAAATACGAGTTACGATTCTTAGTGACATTATCCGAAACTCTCCTTCAACATATAGACACCGCATATTAACGTACACCGACCCGTCACATTTCTACAATGAACTTTCACCCTTATAACTTTGGAGTAAAGATGGTAATGTAATAAATAATGTTGACAGTTTTTGACTACGTTGATGCGCGGTTTTATACAAGGCTTTATGGTATCGTTAAGTAGAAACAGCTCGTTTACACAGTGGCCCATATCGTCTTTCCTTATGACTCGTTAATATATTTTTATCTCATAAAAGTGTGTAAAAAGGTATATGGCACTTATGTACTTTATTTTTTTTTAAATTTTAAAGGCACACTGCCTTGTTTACAATTACAATATGGTAGTTTAATTATTTTTATTTTATTTTCAGTCGTGATCGTCCCACTGTAGGGCAAAGGCTCCCACCCTCCTGGTCATTGATAATTTTTAGGAGAAGTTTTAAATTCGTTGTTGGTTGAAAGCTGTTTCATATACTCTGTGCTTGAAAAATATCTGTAGGGAAATATAAGTGTAGTAGCTGACAGCGTTGCACATGTAGGATTACCTCAATGCTGAGATGGAGGTCTTTTTAGCAAGTTAAAATTCGTGATATTAAATGTTATTGGTTTTATGGAATAGGTGGTAAACGAACAAACAGATCACCTGATAGTAAGCGATCAGCACCGCCCATGGACACCCGCAGAACTAGAGGAGTCACAGGTGTGTTGCCGGCCTTTGAAAAAGGAATACGCTCTTTTCTTGAAGATTTGAAGTGTCTTGTTTTATTAATATTTAATTTCTGTGTTATTATTATACTTTGTTGTTTATTTGTTCTTATCATTACTCTTTTTTGTTTAGTCATTGTTTTGTATTACCTATATTAGTATCTGTTTTGTCTTTTCTTTTTTAATGTTGTATTGTATTTGTATCTGTGTGCGTGCCTACTGTCAAATAAATGCTTTTTCTTCTAGAAGAAAGTCTATTATTAATAATGGCTAGGTGCCGAGTAGTCTCGGTTGTAAGTAGGTATCAGATGCAGGAATGGAATGGAAACTTAATAATTATGTAAAGATCGTGTTAGGTAGATGGTACTCTTTCGTTTATAAGCGTAGTGGTTTCTAAACCTAAAGGACAGTTAGCAAAATACACCCAACTCCGCCGTGACACAGGTTACTTCTCTTTGAAGATAGCCATGAGTCACTGTGCCAAAGGTCAATAAATTCTGCCCCGGGATTCTCTACATATAAATACGTTTTAAATAGGTTGAGCAGACCTTCAACAATTGTCTATTGACAGTCAAGGTGTTAAACAACAATGGCAGAATTACAAATCTATTCAACAGCACAAAAGTGCTAATAGGTAACATTGTAGGTACACACAAGAGAGTTTAATTTAAATCAATGAATACAAACATCTGTGAACGTAAGAAGCGAGTGAACTAGCAGCGTCCCTTAGGGGATTGCTAGTAGGGTTGTCACATAATATTGAAAGTGTTGAAGGTAAAAAAGGTGGCCTCCTTTATACCCGACTGTAGGAAGGGTAGGTGTATAGAGGTATATCGTTGGGCTCGCTGTCATTGCAGCGGTAAGTCCCCTCTTTGAGGAGTGGCATGAGAGACGCTACGGCGTCCTCACCTACCGCCTGACGCAGGTGCTTACCGGACACGGGAGTTTCGGTAGGTTCCTGTTTCGGATTGGGCGGGAGGAAACACCCGGGTGTCATCACTGCGAGGATCGCCCAGAGGACACGGTGGAGCATACGGTGGCGGTGTGTCCTGCGTGGACTGAGCACCGCCGTGTCCTCAGGAATGTGATCGGCGACGGCGACCTCTCGCATCCGGCTCTGGTTCAGACCATGGTAAGGAGCGAGGGGGACTGGGATGCCGTCTCCTCCTTCTGCGAAGCAGTCATGCTAGCTAAGGAGGAGGCGGAGCGCGTGAGGGAACGAACCTCCTCACGACCCGGCCGTCGCGAGAGACACACCGGGCGTCGGGGATCGCGAGACGATCTCCGGCCACCGTAAGCACGGGCCTGCGGACGGCGAGCACGGGTGACTCGCCGCCCGACCAGAACCAGGCCCGAGCGTACGGCGCGTCGCGTTCCGCGCGCGCCTCAAGGAGCCATTAGACCAGCACAGATGGGGCCTAACAGGGCTGATACCGATACGGAGCCGCGGAAGACTTAACGGGTTGCCGGGGCTCCGGCTCGAAGTGCAGGAGTAGGAACGGGGTGGTTTTTAGTCAGTAAGAGTCTGACACTCCCTCCCGCCTCACCCGGGCGGGAGAAGCCATTGGATGATTTTCCCCCCTCAAAAAAAAAAAAGGTGTATATATCGTGTATATATTGCCTTGTTAACCGAGTGGTCGCAAGTGCGACTGTGGGGCAAGGGGTCTCGGATTCGATTGGGTGTCGGGCAAAGCATTGATGGATTTTTTTTTTAATCTTAGTAGTAGCACGGAGTCTGGAATTATGTCCGGTATATGGGGAAAGGTAATTGATTCGTCTGGTGTAGTTTATTATACGGACCTTGTGGAATCTAGAACGAATTTCCGTGCGTTTAGGCGTTTTTGCCATACCTATTATTGGAAGCAAGTATAACAGCTCACACATAGGACCCACTTAGTTTTTAGTCAAATTTCTGTGGTGCTTGGCGACTGGGCTTCACCCAGTTGTACAGTCTCTTCTTTGTGCCTTTAGGCTTAATTCATTCTGTCTCCTGCAGTAATTCACCGAGGGAAGTGAAAACCATAGTTTTTTCTTCTTCTCCTCTTATAATATCTTCTGATTCACTTCGTTGCGGGAACCAAGACAGTTACTCATGTCCCTGGGTTGCGCCGGACTTCAGTGTTCCGGTGTTTTCATGGTTGTATCTACTGTAGATCCTGGCTTACAGGAGTTGCAGCGGTTTTGGGAGGTTGTGGCGGGCTTGTCTCATATGGGGAAAGGGCCATCCCCTATTACATGGGACATATATGTAACATAAATAGTGAAAAGTGGGTGTTACATTGTACAGTGGCATTAAGTGCCGTAATGTTTTGCACCTCTGCCTACCCCTTCGGCGATAAAAGGTGTGATGTTATTATATCCTGTGTATTATTTATTTATTACACATTAATTTCTGGAAACTATTACAATTTAAAATTTTCAAAATATACCACAAACAACAAATACATTAAAGCTCTTTATAGCATTCCCGTGGCTATAATTCAAACGAAATGTCTTATTTTTGATGAAGTAACAAAATAAATACAGTCAGCTCAAATTTAAAATAGTAATAGCCAAAATGCAATTTACCTCGTTCATCAATGTTTACCAAATAAAACTAGCACGCTAACTACTAGTTTAAAAAGCCAATAAAAAACATTTAGCCATCAATATTTCATCAAAACGCTCGTACACCTTTAACAAGTTTTTTCGTAAAAAAAATCGGAACGTAATCAAATACTGCCAACCCTACCGTGCTCGCGATGAAAGGGTATAAAATTCGATCGTTTGTTGCATTTTCAATAGTATTGCTGTACCCTGCCTCGGCGGTTGAACGGTTACAAGTGTGATTTTTCATCCAGAGGTTTGATTTCTGATTTCAGTAAATTGTTACGGGGCTTTTCGGTTCCTTAACTTTCCAGCTCAGCTGAAATTTTTGCAAAAGACTGAATAAATACTAATTTTGAAGTTCTGCGGGTTCATTTGAAAATTATACATTACACTATACCTTCGCGCTAATATCTGTCAGCAAGAGTTTATATGAATATCTACATATATTAATTATTATGGTTTTGGAGTCACGTAATTATTTGACGAGGAACTCGACTAGTAGCCTCATTTTCATGAGCAGCATTCCTCGATCCGCGACGCGGCGACTGTCGCGCTGCAGTAGCGCGTTATAATATAAAAACCGATGGGTTTTACTCTCAACAAATACATTCATATTTTTTCTTTCATTTAAGATACATTCTCATTTCCATCCCGAACAAACAGAACTAAACATTACCATAAGTGAGTTTTACTACAATATGATAACTCTTATCATGAATCAAAGACATTTACTACGTGTTTGTTTAGATATGTATATATGAATATTATCTCTACAACTTTATATTGTCCTTCTGTATGTCATTTCATCTCAAATCCATGATAACATACGCGTCTTATCGTCATAAAAGACAGTATTGATCTTATTAATGTTAGTGTAGTTATATTGATAAAGTGATGCCTAATCATTTAAATTATATTAATCGACTTCGTGATATACATATTGTATTCTAGTTCGAGATACGTAGCTATAAAAATATACATATGAAGAAGAAGACATAACATAACATAACATCACGCCTTTTATCCCCGAAGGGGTAGGCAGAGATGCACACAGAAGAAGTAAGTGAAGAAGAAGAAATGAGATGAAAGAGTACCTACACATATGAGAGAATACTGGTTCCTAAACACCAGGCTAATTTTGACGTCAATTCTATTTTGATAATTAAAATAAAAAATGCACCTAAAGAACAAACCCGGAACTTCATATTCGTAAGACATATTTTTAACTACAGGAACAAAGATACATTATAGGCTTTAGACAGCCGGACCGCATTTCAACTGCAATCCTACTGCAGTTCGGATGCAATTTGATTGCAGTCGTGTCACGACTGCAATTAAATAGCCAACCAAACGTGCAGTCTGATAACAGTTCTATTGCAGTTATGACCAAATGGTAGAAAACGAAACAAGCAGTCCGATTCTATTGCAGTTCGCAGTAGTGTCAAGTGCATTCAAACTACAATTGGCAGTTAAGCATTTCGGCTGAAATTAACAACCAACCTTAATCAAAAATTTCTAGATCGATCTAGGTTTTTATCAGATACTCAATAGTCAATCGAACTAATGTCAAAAATCCATCTTAATCCAATGATTTAAGATTGACATCAGTTATCGATTTTGGCCTTTAAGTGTAATACATCGAATAGGGAGACATATCTAAATGTACCCACAGTCCACCATATCTCTGGCCTTGGTACAATTTCGGCCACTTGAGATTATTAACATGTTGTTTTCATCGACTAACTTGAGCTGTAAATAGTTTTTTCCGTTAACAGAACGTCACTCAGTTAATATTTGGTTTAGCTGTTATCTTTCATTATCAATTTGATAGTGCAGTACCGTACAGTCGTGAACTAAAGGGATATCTATTAAATGTTGAAATGAATAGTGTACAGACCGTAAAATCATGACATAATTTGTTTTTAAAAAATACTTAAGTCAAAATGCTACACAAATAATTACTGTTATGAAGTAGCCTTGCTAACTGTGTGAAAGATAAAACTACCATTTTGCAAATAATAAAGTATGATAAAACACAATTAAATCTGTACTTCATTTATTTGAAAACGTTTTCATAAATGCAAAACGTTTCTTTCTTATTCCGAGGGGATTCAGTAAAAGGTTTTTTGCGTGTATATTCCTACGAAATTATTTGAATGTGATATAATGCTAGATGAATGAAATCACTGAGCGAACACTGTTGACACCGGTAGTACCGAGCGAACACTTTTACCTTATCTTCGTAAAGCCTGGCAGTCCGCAACACCATTGTGTTCACGCCGTACAAAAGTGACAAAAACATGAAATCCATATACATTGTCGGCATAATCATACTTATGGCAGAAACAGAGTGTTTTATTCAAGACACCACGAGTATTAAAATTTTAGAGGAACAAAGGACACTCTTAAGAAAATTGCAAAATTTCCAAGATCCGAAAGATGAGAAACCTTTGACGTGGAACGAGATGCTCGCAGACGTATTAGTGAACAGAATAAAGATATTATCATTCAACAAAGTGAACGAAAACGAAATAATCGAAGATAGTAAGCCATCAAAGGCGAAAAACTTTATAAGGTCGTACTTCAGTGAGGTGATGTTGTTATTCAAGAATTGTATTTACGATAAATTCGTGACGAAATACGAAGAACCAGATTATATGGAGGAAGATTTAGGAACTGATGCACCTGAAGTTTTAATTACTGATGATATTGACAGTTTAAATGATGATGTGGAACTCATAGAACCGAAGTATCATGGGAAACAAATTGTTGTGGAACCAGAAGGAGCTGAAGACAAGGCTATAGTTGGCTGTCCTGAAGGAACTGAGAAGGATGATAAAGGGAACTGTGTGAAGGCACATTCTCGACTGCTCATAGCAGTGCCGAGTCAATGCCCGATGGGGTACAGACGAGATAGATTAGGATTTTGTAGAGCTGTGTTCTCTTTTTAGCCCAAAATTGTAAACGTCATTTGTGGCAGTGAAATATATGTGATACTCATTTAATATTAGTCTTAAATTATTTAGTGAAAGTAAGTGATTAGTGTTAAACAAATATAGTGACGAATGTGCTACCGTTTGCGTCATTAAAATTTATCTTTTTCAAGCGAAGTGTTTACATCGTCAATCTTGCTTAAAAATGTGAAATATTTTTGATATGAAACTTCCTGAATAATAGAGATAAAATACAGGTTTGAATTTTATTTTTCGTAACATGTTTAATTAAAATAATAATTATTTTGATATTAAATTATTCATCTTACCGTTATATCTTTTCATTTTATTTAAAATACAATTGAACTTCTTTTACAATATATGAAGTATAAAAAAGAGTATAGTTAGTCTCTAGCTTTTTTTTCCATAAACTATATTTCGGAATGTAACGAGCACCTAGTTTCACTGTTATATGAATCGTTATTTTTAAGTTTGAATTTGACATCATAATGAACACATGACTTCCACTAAATTTATTAAACTTTGCACACGACTGCTTACTATTGTTTTAGGGCAAAATTAATAGTCAAGGTCTGTGATTAAGGCATTGGCTGCCAATAAAAAACTATTGAAGGCAAATCCTCCGCTAATGTCGGTCACCGGTGACTGCCATGGCGTTTAACGTGTTAAGATCAATTTTCAGAAACACCATACAATTAAAGTTAAAAATCGAACCATACTCACAGATTTTCGATGGAGATAGGTTTAACAATTTAGACGGTTAGTGAACCTATTAACTCATTACAAATATTTTTTTCCTAATTGGTAAAGAACATCAACTCCATTTAACACGTTAAACGCCATGGGGGTCATCAGTGACCGGCGTTAGCGGAGGAATTATCTTCAATAGTTCTTTATTGGCAGTCAAAGTCTTAATTAATATTTATAGAATATACTGAGAAATAAGAAAATACTGAGAAAAGTTTAGATAGTTAGTTTCGAAGCACAGAGGGGTTCGGTCGCGACGAAGTTATGCAGTCTAACGCTCCTCATAAGGAAGAACCCTTTTGTGGTTCGAAACGAAAAGCTCTACTAAGAGCTTTTCTCAATATATTCACGTGAGTAACCCGCGATTTTTAGTTAATTTAGTACCTATGTGTCACAGTAGTTATAGAAACATCAACTCTATTAAACCTCACATACAATAACAAAACAATACAAACAAAAGACTACCTGAAATAAAAGTCAAAATTATCGAAATTACTAAAGAATGGCCACGAGATACGATCGTTCACCAAACAAGTCTTTTAAATCGGACAGACAATCGGGCGAGTCAATTTCACGGTATGGCGAGTCTCAAAAGGAGGCCGGATATAGGGCCCTACCTGGTTTCCATCGTTCAAAGAACACTCGATAGCCACAAATTGACTGCTGCCTGAACAGGCCTGTGCACTGTTTACCGATACCTGTTTAACGGAAAATATTTGATTTTTACAATTTTAGTCGGGATCGGGAGTTAATATTGAAGGGTATACATCATTTTTTTTTTATAGCATAAGCCGGTAAACGAGCAGTCGGATCACCTGATGGTGAGCAATCGGCACCGCCCATGGACACTCGAAATACCAAGGCGTTACAAGTATGTTACCAGCCTTTTGGTTATTTGGAATTTGAAGATTGTCGAGGATTCAGGGATTCGGGAGACTAGGTAATTGGGCCTCCGGTAACCTGACTCACACAACGAAACTCAACGCAAGCTTTGTTTCACGTCGGTTTTCTGTGAGGCCGTAGTATCACGCCGGTCGAGACGGTCCGTTCGTGCCCAAGCATGGCTCTCCCACACTTAAAATTTCTGTCGCGGTTTTCCTCAAAGTCACGCTTTCTGATCTCCGAAGTGGTAGGCAGTATGCTTAAACGTATGTACATTGTATCATTCACTTTTCTTCGGTTATATTATGGGTCCAATGTAAGGCAGTAAGCCCATTAATGACATATACGGAGCACAATTTTGTTTCTGAATTTTCGGAAAACTGCAATATATTAATAATAATAATAAACATTTACTTCAGAAACTGGTTCCATATTTTGTTAGTTAATGCCTTATATCTAATGTTAGTAAATAAACTAAACTAAACTATCGGGTAATTATATAAATTTAAAACTAAAACTAAATATGCGCTAGGGATTCTCCCATCCCCGTCTATTTTACTGCATGGAGTCGTATCCAGCGACCCAGAATCGGAGACTCCCAGCGGTCAGCCAACGTCCTCAGGATAGTGTTGGGGCTGTCACGAAACCGATATAGTAATGATGCACACCTCTTGCGCATGACGGTTGAGAAGCTGTCAACATTTGCGTCGGCAAACATACCGGACGCGCTGCAAAAACGCGGCAGCCCCAACAACACCCGGAAAGCATTGTTGTATTGGATGCGCAGGTCGCTATATGCCTTCTGCGTGAAGTTCACCCACAGGCTACACGTGTAAAAAGATTGGCAGAAGGCTTTAAAGAGCGTTACTTTAACTCGTGCAGTACAGCGGGCGAACCTACGGGCCAGCATACAGCTTCGGACAGCCAGCGACCTGCGCTCCCTTATGGTCAAATAATTAATATAACATCACGCCTGTTATCCCCGAAGTGGTAAGCAGAGGTACACTTTGATCGAACCCAAGACCCCTTGCCTAACCCGCTGGCAGGCAGTCAAATAATTGTCAACAAATACTTAAAGAATTTGCACCGGAAACATCGAACCTGGGACTCCATACTCGATAGTCGTACTTGACCACACTACCACCTAATAACAATTTTGGGTATCTCATGTTAAATCGTTGTTTTATAGTTTTAAACAGATGCTTTTCATTATTAATCGAAATTCGATATTAGGAGGGCATCCATTTAATTTATTGTCTCTTAATTGGTTCGGGGTATCACCGCCAGATGGCGCGCTTACGAATTACAAAATTGTCCCCTTGCTACCTGAGCACAGGGCGACAATTTGTTTAATGTTTTTTTTATGGCATTAGCCGGTAAACGAGCAGACGGATCACCTGATGGTCAGCATTCGGCGTCGCCCATGGACACCTGGAACACCAGAGGTGTTACAAGTGCGTTACCGGCCTTTTGGGGATTAGGAGTTTGAGGATCGTTGGGAATTCAGGGATTAGGGAGATTGGGGAAGGGGAGGGTAATTGGGCCTCCGGTATCCTCACTCACACGACGAAACACAACGCAAGCGTTGCTTCACGTGTCGGTTTTCTGTGAGGATGTGGTATCACTCCGGTCGAACCGGTCCATTCGTGCCGAAGCATGGCTCTCCCACACTTAGCTAAAGCACACGTTGCTAAAGAAATGTGTAGTAAAACCATAGACAATTATTGTATTGCAATAAAGTATTTAACTAATTAGTCTGTCTATGTTTTACACATATTCATAACATAACAACATCACACCTTTTTGTCCCCGAAGGGGTAGGCAGAGGTGCACATTATGGCATTAAAGCAACTGTACAATGTAACACCCACTTTTCACTATTTATGTTATGAGTTCCATGTAATAAGTGGTGAGCCTATTGCCATATACCGGGCACATTTCCAGATTCCGTGCTACCACGGTATTGGTTACGTACTTTGGTTAGACATATTCATATAATGTAATAATGCATATCTGTCATAATGTGGACGCGCTAGAACAGTAATTAACTAATTAACACTCAGCAATGAGATGTCAAGTAGGTACCTACCTATTACTTAATTGTAACAAGTAATAATTAACTTAATAGGTTTCGAAACACTTAAAAGCAGTAATAAGTCAAAGTCAAAATCATTTATTTCAATTAGACAAGAAAGGTACTTTCACGTCAACAAAAAATTTAAAGTGAAGCTATTTGCTCATTCCAAGGTGTGGATTTCTATGGAGAAGAACGAGCAAGAAACTCCATAGGTTACTCTTTTCCAATTAGATTCACAATACAATTCTCTAGTTACATAGTATTATTGTTTCGATTACTATTATCATATAATTAATAATAGTACTTTACGACTCTTGCGACTGCCGGGCAAGGGGTCTTGGGTTCGATTCCCGGGTCGAGCAAAGTATTACTGGGTTTTAAAAAAAATCTCAGTAGTAGCACGGAGTCTGGAATTGTGCCCGGTATATGGCAATAGGCTCAGCTCACCCCCTAGTACATGGGACTTATAACATAAATAGTGAAAAGTGAGTGTTACATTGTACAGTGGCAAAAGTGGGACCCCATCGGGGATAAAAGGCGTGATGTTATGTTATGTTACTTTAATACTAGTTAAGATTAATTAAGATTAATACAATGTACTAAATGTGCCTCTCTTTTTAGTTTTTCACAGCAAAGCTTCATAATAAACCATTTAAAATGTGCGAAAATGGTCGTGAAATAAAAAACAACGCAAATTCACGCAGTAAAATTGATTTCGCTGAATTCCCTAGACTTTAAGCATATCGGGGAGAAACGGGGAAAGTTGCAGTAACAAATTGCAGACATCAGTCGTATGTCGCGTTCAGTAATTAGTCAAAACTACTAGAACTTTTAATGAGAGCAAGCGAGGAGAGTGGGGCGTAAAGTTCCCGTTTATCGCGACTTTTTGTTCAAGAGGTACGCGGAAAAGTTAATATTAGGAAATTGTGGATGACGTGTGTTTTATGTTGTTTATGAGTTTTGACTTGAATGGTTTCGTGGTGTTCAATACCTACGTCAAGAATTGTTTAAATTGAGAATGGTATAACTAGAGTTTCTTCAAGTCTTGATCGAGTAAGTGGTTGATAGATAGGCTTGTGAGGCTCCATGGACATGCACCAGGCAAAACAGTGGCTAAACACCATCATCAAACACACCGTGAAGTCACCATGAAGGTTACAAAATTGAAAAATCTGAGTGCACCTGTATTTAGACTTCACAAAATCCGAAGGCAAGCCTCCGTGTTTCAAAAATTTTTCTTTTCTTTTTTCTTTTTCTTTTTTTTTTGAAAACCCTGCCCCACATTAGGATTTTCTCCTGTGTCGTGGGTGCATTTACAAACATACAAGTTCACATACACAATGACACCCAGACCCGGAACAACAATTTGTGGATCACACAAAGTGTTGTTCCGTGCGGGAATCAAACCCGCGACACGTTGCACGGCAGCCGGTTGCCCAGCCACCGCACCAACCGTGCAGTCAAAATGATTAACATAAAACATAATACATAATAATTTGTACTACAAGTCCCTACATAAACACAGTATTACTACAAGCTACTAATTCCCAATAATCTTCAATCATTCAATTAACAGAACGTTAACTCCGAAACAATTAGATGTCCCGCAATCTGAACTGAACTTTAGTTTTCCAGCAAAACGCGAGATGGCGACACTGTGTCAGTATTAACTCCGGTGTCGATTCACAGAGTACAGCACTGTGACACTGTATCTTGTGTATCACCATTCGGGATTCGGGCAAAGTTACGCGTTGCAAACTTAGCGAAACGCAGGTGCTAATTACGACTTTACTGTCGCCAATGACCAGTGATCCTTGAACCACCCCCTCCTCCTTCACAAGGCCTCAGTGTAAACGTGTAACTGAGAACAACAACCGCCATGTTTAGCTAATCAGGGGTCTAAATAAACTGGCGAACGTGATCCCCGGTAATGTTATAGAGCATGTATAAATTAACAGGAGTTTAGTATTAGTGCTTGTTGTTTGTTGAATTCTAGATAGGATACGCTTATGGGTAATCTAGTCTAGAATTATAGGGTCATTACACTTTACTGCTGAAGGTATTTTGACTATTAAAACGCTAATTAGGTACCTACTAAATTGGTTAAAACTTACACTAGTCTTATGAATAGAATACTTTATTAAAGCGTTGAATAATAACATATTGTATAACAGAAATTACTTCCAAATACTACCTTTACTGTTTTATGCTTTCTGGTTCCCTACGTTTAACCTTTTTCACTTTCAAATACCTTCGTAAGAATATACATAACATAACATAACATAACATCACGCCTTTTTATCCCGAAGGGGTAGGCAGAGGTGCACATTATACCACTGTACAATGTAACACCCACTTTTCACTATTTATGTTACGAGTCCCATGTAATAGGGGGTGAGCCTATTGCCATATACCGGGCACAATTCCAGACTCCGTGCTACTACTGAGTTTTTTTTTAAAAACCCAGTAATACTTTGCCCGACCCGGGAATCGAACCCGAGACCCCTTGCTCGGCCGTCGCACTTGCGACCACTCGGCCAACGAGGCAGTCAGAATATACCTATGTATAAAACCCGTACATAGTGTAGCTCACCCTTTAACTGCGCTGTTACTGTGTACTCGGAGTAAATCGACTTGGAAACAATTCATAGCCAGCCGACCAGCACTTTACGACTCTGCCCTAGGATTCGTGACGTCATCGGTAGTGGCTTAGGGTTTAGACTCACTTGACTGTACCATATTAACGTCAGAGTCGCTAGAGATTTATTTGATGCTGTCATTGTTCAAAGACAGAAAAGGAGAAGATTTGTATTGAATTTATATCACCATTTCTCTCCATTACCCTATGATCCATACACATACAGATGTATCGAGTGGAAGTGTCTAACTCTCTTTTAGATTTTACTACAATTTAAGTTAGAAGAAAAAAACTTAATTAACATAACAACAAACTCATGAGAGCTGCTAGGATAGTTTTTAACGATGCATAACATATAACATCACGCCTTTTATCCTCGAAGGGATAGGTACAGGTATACCTCTACATTACGGCACTTAATGCCACTGTACAATATAACACCCACTTTTCACTATTTATGTTATGAGTACCATGTAATAGGGAGTGAGCCCATTGTCATATACCGGGCACAATTCCAGACTTCGTGCCACTACTGAGATTTTTTGAAAAATCCCAGTAATACTTTGCCCGATCCGGGAATCGAACCCGGCCAACGAGGCAGTCTTTTTTTTAACGATGCATAGCAGGAAATCTTAGTAACTTTGCAAATAATTACTACTGTAATAAAATACATATCCTAATTTATTAAATCAACATTAACAACAACAATTCAAGCTACATAAACGTATATCATTTCCTTATATTACTTTTAATATTCGCCATCCTAACATTATCCAACTTCCAACTACCAGCACACCCTTTTCATCAAGCTACTATCAATATGGCGCGTCACAATTAAAATATTTGAAACATTTCTGTCGCGAGCGCATAGTTTGTTACGACATAGTGAGACTGCACCCTAAGGGCCTCATCACACTTACATTTTAGTGGCACCTACTGGAGCCACTTGCAAAGAGTTCGTTTCAAGCATCACACTATTTCAAGAGAAATAACTTTTATACTTTATTCTAAATCGTATTGCTATAGTTACGGAAATCAATTTCATTTATGTGTGACTAAAAAACTAAAAGAGTTTGAAGTTAATAGTTTTGTCATGTATTGAAACTCATAACATAACATCACGCCTTTTTATCCTCGAAGGGGTAGGCAGAGGTGCACATTTCGGCACTTCATGTCACTGTACAATGTAACACTTACTTTTCACTATTTATGTCATGAGTCCCATGTAATAAGGGGTGAGCCTATTGCCATATACCGGGCACAATTCCAGACTCCGTTCTACCACTGAGATTTTGATAATGAAAAAGCCTTGCCCGGCAGTCGCACTTGCAAACACTCAGCGAGATGTGTCACGTGTATAAAAAAGGACATCTTATGATAGTAGTTAAATAAAAATTAGTACTACAACATAGTATATATAGTATAGTAGAGGTATTCTAACCAACGTTGTGGGCACAGTTGATGCCACCGAGTCAAATGACTCAGTTGGTTCTTCCTAAACCCTTCACAAGCAACTTTGTAAACAGATCTCTTTACATTTTTTCATAAGAGTATAAAAACGCCAGATCTCCTTTCATTTTTTAGTTAGTGAAAATAAGACCTTACAAAGTCCATGTTAGTGTTAATTTGTGTGACTAGACCCTAAACGCTTACTGTAGGCGCTCAGTAGTAACGCCGGGCCTTAGTTTTATGTTTCATAGATTTTATGGCCGTAAGAGAAACGTATAACAAGTTGTTGGTAAACTATAAAAACTACTTGGAAAAACTTCTGGATTCGTAAAATATATGATTGAAGGGAATCTATATTTTATTATATATGGCTTCACGAAAAGGAGTTTGTTTGTATAAATGATTGTTTTTTTTTTCACTTTTCCTATTTGTTACTATTGTGCCTAGGTACTAGTGGAATTATTATGGTTTTAGATTAATTTCCTGCAATTGCATTTCATTTATCAACATCCTATAATTCCCACTGCTGAGCAAAGCCTCTTCTCACACGGAGAAGATTTGAGCATTAATCACCACGCTTGCGCAATGCGGGTTGGTGATTACAAACTTATAATTAGAAATTATAAGCCCAGGTTTCCTCACGATGTTTTCCTTCACCGTTTGTCAGTGGTGTCTGAAAAATCTTAGAAAGTAAGTACATAGAGGTATAACTCGAAAAAAGTCACATTGGGATTTGCCGTTGGTAGGTTTCGAACCCGCACCCTCATGCATGAGAAGTGGGCGTCTTAAACCTCCGACCCACCACGACGACTTAATCCTGCAAACCCACCTTATCTTACATACTTCACACAATAAATCGAAGCTTAATTATCTCAATGATACAATGGAACAATGTCTTTTAACAAGAAATTCAATACAAAAGGATTATCTTACTATTTCCAAGTCACCGAAAACAGTCTGTTTAATTTGGCGCATTCTACAAAACGTCTATTGAATAAAATTGATTTGTATTTTCAATGCAAACGAAGATGGGAAATACGATACAACTGGATATACTGCCAAATCTGGAAGCGCCTCT
Source organism: Spodoptera picta (assembly GCA_038387885.1). Taxonomy (NCBI): domain Eukaryota; kingdom Metazoa; phylum Arthropoda; class Insecta; order Lepidoptera; family Noctuidae; genus Spodoptera; species Spodoptera picta. The sequence goes on along the minus strand of JAZHFQ010000580.1, from coordinate 4,762 downwards.
ACCCATAGGAACGGTTATTATTTGGCGGATATCCAAAATAATTACTTACGTAAACCAGTCGTCTGGTAACGCGGATCGCGATCACTGAGATGTTAGTGTTTTGTGATATGGCTGTTCCATTACAGTCAATAGCCGAATAGTTATGGCAGAGTAGAATATGTATCGCCATTTGTCACTACTTCTGCTTTCGCCACAGACCTCGTAAAGGCTGACTAGGGTCACTACTTCTGCTTTCGCCACAGACGTCGTAAAGGCTGACTAGGGGACTACACATTTATTGGACAGAGACTCAGCATGGCAGCGCTCACTGAGGTCTATCAGATTTGATAAAACTAAGAACTTGTAAAGCAACTGAAAACTTGAAAAGAAAGAGTCGAAAAGCAACTGCGATCTCGAACCCACCGCCCAAGTGAGGATACAATGTTTTGACTGCACAGTTGATGCGGTGGCTGGGAAACTGTCTGCCGCGCAATATGTCGCGCTTTCGATTCCCGCACGGAACAACTCTTTGTGTGATCCACAGATTGTTGTTCCGGTTCTTTATGTCTTTGTCCGGTTCTTTGCATTTATGTTTGTAAACGCACCCAAGTTTAAAAAAAGCAAATGTGGAAAAAGCCCATAGTCCAACTTCGAACGGACATGGCCTACTGATAGTTAAAAATAAAATAAAATAATGTAGACCCAACTGATAGACATTCTCTAGTCATTCCCCTATAACATGATATATTCACCTTTAGCTCCGCACATCCAAAATATCGTTTGGAAACTAATTTCTAACATCGATGGTACAACAAGGCAATGCGAGCGTTCTGTATCAAATATTCATTATCTCACGTAAAGGGTACTTTGAAAGCGAATTTCGTATCGAGAACAGAGTAATTTGGCAACAACTGGCGGCCAAATTAAATGCAATTATTTTTGTATTTCATACATATCGATTGTTATCAATCGAGTTGGAATCGATTATGGAATATTTAATTGGGAGCTATCTGCTATTAAATTGATTGTGATTTTCAATGTTTTTGGTGGAGCGAATGTTGTTATACTCGATTTAAAATAGGGGTGATTTATTTTAGATAGACTCGTTTTGTTATTGGTCAATATTAAAATGTTTCTCTTTTGTTTTGTCTTTGTGTCCCGATAATTTTAAGTGTAGTCATTACTTTAAGCTAGTCTGTTCAAGGATGCACGAGTGTTAGTCACTCTACTCAAAAAGTTGCTTCGTATATTAACATGTCAAAACAAAAAGTAGTAAATTATGTGGTAATCTTTGACTAAACATTGTTTTTGTTACAAAAATGTTTTATGTTTGAACTACACATACACATATACTTACTACATATGTATGTGTTTTGTATTTGTTCAGTATTCTTTAGAATCAATGATATATTTCATTGTAATAGTTATGCAATGCAATTTATTACGTGTATAGAAGACGAATGAACAGAAAATTCAGTTTTTTATTTTCTTTTGTCTAAGTTCAAATCTAGAAGACGAACCAACAAAGTCTACTATTTCTCTTTATTTACCTACTTCACAAACACAAACAAAAAATTACTTCAAGAAACACTTTCTTAACATTAACACGGTACAACAAAAAAATAAACTCAAGAAATTGTTCGTTGAACAAAGACTGTGATTTCAATTAAACAATAAAACTTGGGGAAGCGATTCTGGGCTGGAGTGGTGACGTTGTACGTCGGCTGTCGCGAACTCTCGCGAATCCAATTTAAAGTGTCCCGCGTAATAAAATAGTGTCGAGAGAAATCCGCGGCGTCATACCGCATCTACGATGAATTATTACTCTTTATTGTTATTGTTAACGTCTTTTTAATTTTATGATTAAGATGATGTTTTGGTTTTGCTGGATTCGGTTTGGGATGTCTTTAAATTGGGCTGGTTTTTTTTATGACATAAGCCGGTAAACGAGCAGACAGATCACCTGATGGTAAGCAATCGGCGTCGCCCATGGACACCTGAAACACCAGAGGCGTTACAAGTGCGTTACCAGCCTTTTGGGGATTAGGAGTTTGAGGATCGTTGGGAATTCAAGAATTGGGGAGATTGGGGCAAGGGAGGATAATTGGGCCTCCGGTAACCTTACTCATACGACGAAACACAACGCAAGCGTTGCTTCACGTCGGTTTTCTGTGAGGCCGTGGTATCACTCCGGTGGAGCCGGCCCATTCATGCCGAACCATAGCTCTCCCATACTTAAATACTAATATTAGTTCAGTAATTTGGTCGTTCTGCCAGGATGAAACTGGCAATTTTGTAGATTTTGATTTGTTTTTATTTTTTTGCACAGAACACACATAACATAATTAAAAAATAAAAATAAAATATAGCTAAAAAAATGAGAAATGAAGTCTTGTCCATGGTCCACAGACTTATTATTTTGCTGAAATGATAGAATACTTAATATCTAATATTATCTGTGGACCATAGACAAGGAACACTTTCCGATGTTCATTTTGCAGCTTCATACGTGGGTTGCATTTTCATGTTTTTAATTAGCGAACGGGACATTATATACAATTATACATAGATAACATAAATATTGTTTTTTTTATATATATTTGCTCTATTCCAAATAGGTACTAGGATTCTCTGAAAATATATTCATGTGTAAACCACAAACTAAATTTTTGTTCTTTTTGTTAGCTTAACTGCGGGAACCTGATTTCTTGGAATTTTATACAAAAATTCGGAGTGGATTATGAGCCACTTTTTAACGCCAGCCCAGCAATATTTTTCGTATTTTAAATTTGAAACAGAGTAAATCGAATTTTGTTCATGGTAAAAAATTATAGTACCGACAATTGATTTATAATATTTTCTACGAACAGCTGTTTATTAACTACTAGCTGTTACCCGCGACTGAGTCCGCGTAGAAAATGAATTTTAGAACTTTCATTTTGTTTCAATTTGCCAAAATAAAAGTTTCTTTAGTACATCAGCTACCAGCTAATAAAAGTCTTGCAAAATCGGTTCACCTATTTCAGAGATTAGCCAGTACAAACAGACACACAGACAGACAGTCAAAAATTAAAAACATGTTATTGTATTATAGAGGTAATATATAAACATTGCATGTAATAAAAAGCGGTTATTTTAATATTACATAACATAAGATCACGCCTTTTATCCCTGAAGGGGTAGGCAGAATTGTAAGTACATTATGTATCTACTGTATAATGTAACACCCACTTTTTACTATTTATGTTATGAGTCCCATGTAATAGGGGGTGAGCCTATTACCATATTCAAGACTCCTTGAGAGGCGTGCCAAGAGGCTCATCGACGACGATGCGCTTGTGAAGGCTCGGCTTCAAAGCCTCGAGCACAGGCGTAAGGTTGCAAGCCTTTCGGTTTTCTACCGGATACATTTCGGTGAGTGTGCGGGGGAAATGCACAACTTGATTCCCCCTAGTCCTTTCCATCATCATACCACAAGACAATCGGCGAAGCGTCACCGATTCATGGTAGATGTTCCGCCCACACGCACGAAGCGCTTCGCTTCAAGCTTCCTTGTGCGTACTGCTAAAGAGTGGAATTCTTTGCCAGAGTCTGTATTTCCTGAAGGGTACAACCTGGGAGTCTTCAAGGCCCGAGTGAATAGGTTGCTTATGGGACGACTTGCTACATCGTAGACCGCATCATCGCTTACCACCAGGCGAGATAGTGGTCAAACGTCGCCCCATCAAATATAAAAAAAAACTCCGTGATTCTACTAAGAATTTATAAAAACCCAGTAATACTTTGCCCGATTTGGGAATCGAACCCGAGACCCCCTGCACGGTACCTAGTCGCACTTGCGATAATTTTATTTATCTGTATACATTAACCACTTAGCCTAATTAAAGCAACCACTCCTCGACAAGGGAAACGTGTATCTTCCTGACAACAAAAAACTATTTAATGTTTTAAATATCTATAGTATACCTAAGTTCCTCCTTGGTTCCTACATACAAATACATGCACATTATGTTTAGCTCGGAGATATTTTTGCTTCGCCCGGAACTTCCTCAAGTTGTGTTGCCTCGGTCAGTATTTACCCTGGCTGTGGTGGCTTTGTTTATACTGTTTATAGACACTGGTCGTTTGTTTACTTGTCCATGTCATGTTCGACAAGCCAGCTGGTGATGTGATAGCTTTTCTCATTGGTATTTTCCCTTTTTTTAGGAATGTGTTATATATTATTTAAGTTGTGTTATTTATGTTATATATGTGTGGATAGCGAATCTTTCAAGTGTTAAATTGGTCTTTATTACAAATATAGGAATGTAAAATAATAATATAGGTACGCAGGTATAACATTAATAAAGATAGAAAACAGAAAGAAGACTGCCTCGATGGCCGAGTGGTTGCAAATGTGACTGTCGGGTAAGGGATCTCGGGTTCGATTCCCGGGTCGGGCAAAGTAGAACTGAATTTAAAAAAACATCGCAGTAGTAGCACGGCGGCTGGAATTGTGCCCGGTATATGGCAATAGGCTCACTCACTATTACATGGGATTCGTAACATAAATAGTGAAAAGTGGGTGTTACATTGTACAGTGGCATAATGTACACCTCTGCCTACCCCTTCGGGGATAAAAGGCGTGATGTTATGTGTTATGTAGAAACAGAAAGTCAGATCGGATAATAGGTATAGTCGAGAATATACATATATATTGTTGGGAAACTTTGAAGATAGAAGAAAATTTTTAGCGGTATAAAAGGCATGTGGAGTGCATTGCATGCAGCCCTTTTTTGTTCAA